>JAPDOI010000241.1:672500-1108474 GCA_029168955.1 Aplectana chamaeleonis | reverse complement strand
TAAATTTGCATTTAGTTCGTTCCTCTGAATGTCGATGATTTTTGACTGCCTCGGCTTTATGAGACTGCGATCTGTTTTGTCATCGCTGTGCACGTGTGCATGCAAATGGAACTAGGTTTCTTTGGGCCCTAGAAACTCTAATTCTAGACCGTTTTTCACCGCTCTTCCTTCATAGTTTTTCAGCTTATTGTTTTTGATCTGAACTTGATTTTTGTAGTTTTTTCTATAACGTTTTTGGAAGTACACTAAATCCTCAAGTATCACTGCCTTTTAAGTTATCACAGGAGTGTTTACATTATGTGACAATGAAAGTTTTTGCGGACTCCGTCGCTTTGCAAT
Organism: Aplectana chamaeleonis; assembly: GCA_029168955.1. NCBI lineage: Eukaryota > Metazoa > Nematoda > Chromadorea > Rhabditida > Cosmocercidae > Aplectana > Aplectana chamaeleonis. The sequence continues at coordinate 1,108,135 of JAPDOI010000241.1, read as the reverse complement.
TCTCTAGTCTCTCATTGCTCCCTGCTTTCCTTCGGACCTCTAACTAATTCTGTTTTGCCTAAAATATTCCTACATTTCTGATTAGCCCCATGTTTATACCGGTGACAAATCCACCATGAGACATGTTCATCCAACGGACCAACTAATCCATGTTATAAGAATAATGTCACTGAAATACGACGCTTTAATGCGTTTCTCGCCGTTTCTTCGTAATTTTAGTAACACTTGGAGGCGAAACCATTGTTTTATGTGGATAACTCGGGAACGAAAATCATCGTGAACACTGCCTTTAAACAAATCATGCGGGAAATTTAACTAGCATAGTTGGGGCACACCATAAAGACAGCATATTATTTTACCGACAAGGAAAAGAAAAAAGCACCAATTAAAATACCAGCATTTGAAGAACACATGGGTGAATATCTAAAAGAAGTGATCTAGGAACAGAAGTTATGGTAGTTTGGCGACCATCTCTATGCTTTTATTCCAGTGCTGTGCATGACTTGAAGTCGGATCTCTCGATCTTGCGAAAGCCGACGGCGATATCATCGAAGACGCTTAAGTCTGGATCGAAAAGAGTTCTGGAAATAAAAATATAGAAAAAAACATGTGCAGACCAGAAAACAGTTCGCCATTGAGCAGACCGTCACTGTTGATCCTTTATTCACTGCTCATTAGGCTTTACTAATCATTCGAAGATCAGATCATTAGCTGGCCATTGAGCAATCGGCCGGCCAATGAGCCTAGTCAAAAGACCATAATCGGCGCCATCGTGTGATCGCGCGCCAGTGCCAGCCGCATAAAAGACGGCTGGCACAGCGCTGACCAGACTGCATCATCTACGCCTACCGCAACCAGCAACCAGCCGATTCGTCTCCATCATCATCACCACCAAGCCGCCGGCCCCGCAACCGACGTCAACGCCACTCAAAGAGCATGGCAGCCAGCCACGCCATCGACCACGACAGCGGCAGCCAGCCACACCATCCAGGCAACGACTACTCCTCAGAGGATCGCGGGGTCGTAATGGAGCACAATAGGCTTTCACCTCGACGAGGGTAGCGAGGGCAGCACGAGGGGAAGAGCTGCTGCTCGAGACAGCACGTGCTGCCTTTGTTGCTGCATCTTAGCAGCACGTGCTGCCCTCGTGCTCCTTTCTGTCGCCTCTGTAGCTGCTGCTCTACGTTTTGGCCAGCGCAGTGTGGTAACTTTGCTCAAAGTGGTTCATTTGGGCAGCTACAAGGACATTGATAATCAGCTTGGAGAGTTGTTTCTTCTGGAGCATAAACATTTAGACTTCCGGATATCTGTATACAAGGTGTACACTCCACGCCGCTTCGCGGCGCTACTTGTGGGCGTGCTTTAAGATCTATGGATTATTTGAATTACAGAGCAGTGCCTCGCTGCGCTAAACAGCCTTGAAGGCACAGTGCAACATCAGGAGTAAAATTTGATATTATAGCCCGCCCAGCGTGAGTAGCAACCATGCCAAGCGCGAGATCTCAATTCGCTGTAATAAATGAAAACTTCAAGGAAAAAGTCGGCTCCGCCCCAAAGCCTAACTGCATCGCCCCGGAAAGAGAACCAGAGCTCTGCTATTGTACATTTTGCTTTTGAGCATCGCCACACAAACTAAATTTTCCGTTTGCAAAAATTTGGGTTATCTTTTCGAGGTCGAAACGCTTGATTATGCTTTTATGGTGTTGTGAGCGGGGTCGACTTTTTCCGTGTAGTTTCTCACTTTTTTGATAGAATTGAGTTCTCGAGCTTGACAGGGTTGCTATACACGGTGGGCGGACTATAATACCGAATTTTACCCCTTAGGTAGAGTCCCGCACAATTTTTCGCAGAAAAAGCATTTTGCGGCGTTTTTTTGCGCTCACAAAGCGCTGCATCGCTATAACTTGCTTCAAAGTGGTCCGATTTCAATTTTGGAGTAATTTCTATATTGCTTTCATTGAGTCCTCTGATCACAGTGGTATTCTTTTTTTATACGAAAGTATTAGAAAACATTAGATTGAACGCAAGAAGTGCATCGAAAAATGCATATGCGCGACATTGAGGTCTCAAGTTTCGCTATCTCCACTTGGTTCAAATATTGGAGCGAGAAGAAAACCCCAAATGCGGATTTCCGCCTTAAAAAAAGGAAGCTGCCTTCAAAGGCACAGAACACCCAGAAGATGATTTTTTTAGTTTTTATGCTGGTCTTAAGGAGGGTCACACTCTGATCACAGTGGTATCTCTTTTTTTCGTCCAAGACCCCCTATGAACAGAGTTATGGCTTATTAAAGATGCCTATATTTAAAGGGTGAAAATTGGCGGATGAGTTGTTTCTTCTCTTCATTCGCAATCGTTGCCTGAGAGCGAGCCAGGATAAGGAGACAGTCTGACTATGGTCTGAAGAACGACGAATTGTTGAGAATTCAGTCATTCATCTAGCCGCTACAGAGTTTGGAAATCTGGTGAGGTGTGGCCCGTGCAGGTGAGCGAAGCAGGTCGGGCCTAAGGTGGTCGCCTATATCTCGCTTATTCGGAGGAATTGAGATCTCGCACTTGGCGTCTTATAAAAGAGGGGTCTACTAGACAATCAAATAAAATCACAAAATTCATATGTGAGGGTGTAGTGTGACTTTAAGGTACACAACGGCTTGTTTGGTGGGGGTGTGGGGGGGGGGGGGTTAGGTGTTCTCACCGCGTTTTCTGAGACGACGCATTACGAATTATCCATGTCAAATTCGTACAGAGTGTACTGTCGCATATGAGAAAGCTTGCCAGAAGCCTGTATGAAGGGAAAGCAAACCACAGATGAAGTCGAGTATCTTTGCAGCCATCTTCCAGAAAAGACACAGAACGGATATCAAATTGGGGAATAGTTATGTAAGCAAAGAAAGTGTGAGAACTGCTTCATAAGTATCGTACGCGTATCTAGATTTCGGGGAATGCGTGCCTACTTCTACTCGCTAAACTGTAACCACCAATACTCTGCTCGAAATCTATTCTAAGATCCACCAAAAACGTCCTTTTTCATGAGACAGTATGCCATCGCAAGGAATTAGGGCGCAACTGCCTTTTCAATCGGTAAGCATATCATTAAATGATTGGATGTGCACCGCTATATTTCTCCATGTCTCAGTATTCCGCTGTTTTTGATAATAGAAATCCTGAGCTCTATACAAGTACCCCCAAAGATTGGGTTGTTCACAGTAGAATAAAAATAGAGAGCATATAAATCATTAAATCTGAAGTAAACTAGGAAATCTGTATATTACCAAACATGTTTTAGTGATTTTTAATCATTTCCATCGAAATCCAGGAAGAATGCATTCAAGTGAGCTTTCAGATCGGATAAGCAGGGTGGGGCGCGCACAACATGCGCCCGGCGGAGGCGGACACGCGGAGTTTTGGCACGGTCTGAGTCTGAGGTCTTGCCCGTACACTTTTCAGTTCCAAGCATGAGCGATTTACCTGTTTACCTGCGCGGCCACCTCAGAGGTGGTAATTTTATGCAAAATTCACATTTTCGTTGCATCAAGTCTTTCAAAAAAAATCTGGTACTTAAATGATCATCAAATCGAACACCGTCTAGAAAAAAAGGATTTTCGTTAGGTTTGAGATGGTACATTCGAGTAAAGTAGTTCCTTGCGAGCAATGTAAATGGTCCAGCTCGGTCAAAGGCTGATGAATTATACTGAAAAAGATGATGAGTCGTCATTCTCATAGGATGATAGTTGTGTGGAACTGACCGAAAATTTGAAAAACGTTCAACCCTTTTGAAATAATTTATCCAGTGTGCTCTACAAGATTCGACAACAACTTGAGTTTTTTTCAAATCTTGAAGGTATGTGTCGAAAACTTTGGAAAATCACGTTCTTACTTTAAAATTCGTTTTCATGACTTTGAACTTTACTCGCATTTTCCAGTGAAACATATTTTTTTTGATTTTGGACAAGGACCACGAGGACTTGTATTTTCAAATGCTGAGCGGCAATGGTTTGCCGAAAATGGAACGAAATGGCCAATACGTTTTCTCCACGAAAAACACTATGCTCACAATATTCAAAGCAGACAGTTCTCAAAATTTACTTTGCATTTAATTCAACAATTTTAAACCATCCTGAGAAAGTTCACGACAATAATTTCGAAAGAAGAAAACATTTTTATTGAATCATTGCTTGTTCGGAAGGAAAAAAATCACCATTTATAGAGAGATCGCCAAATGATGGATACTCTGATATTTGCAATTTCGTTCGCCCCAGACATTCCTCTAACCAGTGCGAATTTTAGTAAATTAAGAATATTTTGGGGAAACTTCCATCTTTGGAATAATGTGGGTATAACGTTTTTTCCCAAAGAAAGCCATGATTCGTCTTTAAATGGAGAAAAACAGAATAATGCGCCTGATTCCTATCTTTACGGTCACAAAGCCTAGTGAAAATAGATTCTTGTTTAGGGATAGAGAATTTCTCTGTTGAGGAATGTTTTTGGGACACTCACATTCACTACCGACCGAGGCCTGTGTTGAACGGCCCTCGCAAACTCGTGCCAGATACGAGGCAGTACATGGGCATGAGACAGTCGGCAAAGCGAGCATCATTTCCTCGATCGGTAGCGAAGATCAAAGGATATAATCAAGGATGAAACTCCCGTGAGGGATATCAATAGGCCTCCCTGGGGTCTTTATCTTTGATGGGTCGCTGCAGCGCTGCTGCTGAAAGCGACATATCACCTGCGACATAAAATTACAAGAAAAAAGAAAAGATCATGAATGAGGAGCAGCAGTTGGGGCGAGAATAAAGAGCAGCAGTTGGGGCAACAATGAGGAGCAGCAGTTGGGGCCACAATGAAGAGCAGCAGTTGGGGCGACGACTGGAGCAGTTGGGGCAACTGTAGCAGCAGGTGGGGCAACTATACGAGCAGCAGATGGGGCAGTCAGCGGAGCAAGAGGACACAACGTGCTGCCCTGAGCAGCAGTTGGGGGAACGAAAGGGGCTTACACCTCGACGAGTAAATGCGTTAGTAATCCCTTAGTGCTGCCTTATTAAGCCGCGAGTATCTGAGCCATCGCACCACGACAGACCACAAAGAAGGCCTCCCCATAATCAAAAATCTGTGCTCGTGTTCTACACTTTACAATAAAAGGAATTTGCTCTCATGTTCTAACCTGAAGAGGTTTAGAGGTAAAAAAAGTTTCAGACGGGCAAATAGAGTAAATTTGCAATCACACAAACTCGGGGATCGTCAAACCTCCTTATTCCGTTAGGTTTTTGAGATGCAGCAAAAAATGAGTTTGGAAGAAATGAGAGTTTCTCTATTTGAAGAAATCATCACTCAGGCTATTTCAGAGAGATACGACTCTTACGAGAAAGGAACCCTCGTACGCTTGCTTCGCTGGTTTATCTGGTCTGCTTCTTTAGCTATGTCCTCTAATAAATCCTGACGTGGAGGATGATCCGAAAAGATCCGGAATAGTTATGCAGATGTCGTCAGTTGCGAGCTTGTACATCAGACTGAAATCAACTTCACGACGAAACTCAGGCGTTTCTGCTGTGAGACTGAGTAGGCGTTGCTCATAGGAAAGCCCAGTAATACCCTTGCAAAAAAAGCGACGATGGGTAAAACTTTTTTGAACCTTTTCGATTTCATCTGTAAGGGATTTCTTGTATGGCGACCAAATAGGCGAACAGTACTCGAGCAAGGGCCTGACATATAGAGTGAAAAACCGAAACAGAGTACGAGGGTTTCGTATTTTGAAAAATTTCAAAATTAAATTAAACCTGGCATCAGCACTTGAGACTTGTAGCCATAAAATTCAAGTTTGTTGTTGTATTCCACTTCCATATCTCTGATCTCGTTTACGCACATAAAGGCAGTGGTCGCGATAAAGTATGCTTGTCTTCTTTTCCTCTCTAAACCCTTTTCTGGGTTTAGAGTAGTAGGACCAACGACAAAAAATCGCGAAAAAACCGCTGTTTTGGGTCAAATTTGAAGCCTGAACTTTCTTGTTTTTTGATGGTGGACGAGCCCACTCCTCATCATCGGCAGCGATGATCTCTGATAACAATAGCATCAGCTGGCTTGAAATTGAATTTCAATCAATGAACATTATCCCTTGGAGTCATCCAATCAAAAACATTGACTGTAGCGTTTGCTTTCATTGGTCGACTCTTTCCATTAAAGGCAAGGTCAGGTCAAATTTTGACACTACCGAAATTTGGGTTAAATAGATTGGGCTGGCCTATCTGAACATCGTCTGAACGTTTCACGGACTTTGAGTCCTCAGTTCTGGAGAAAAAAGCCTCAAAGTCAGGGATTACGGTATTCACAGCACGATAGTCATGGCTGGAATGACCGATAAATACACAGCACTTTTGAAGAATACGTGGACAACGGCTAAAATATGAACGATGACCAAACTTTTCTGAATTTCTGGATCATTGGCTGACGAAAGTGGCTGGAATAACTTGAAGAAGACCGGTTTTCACGCAGTTTTCGCATGTTTCTTGGGACTAGCTGTAGCAAGAGCACCGATTTAGCGGGAAATCGCAAAATCGAAATTCTGCCCGGACCCTGCCTTTAAGTGAATTTGCATTTATCTCTTCCTCTAGATGTCGATGACTTTTGACTGCTCTGCATGAGACTGCGATCTTTTTTTGCTACGCTGTGCACGTGTGCACGAACTAGCATCTTTGGTCCCTAGAAACTCTAATTCTAGCCCGTTTTTCACCGCGTTACCTTCATAGTTTTCAGCTAATTTCTATCTGAACTTATTTTTATAGTTTTCTAGATAGCGTTTTTCATCGCGACCACTGCCTTTAAGAGGCGCTCCAGACATAGTAAAGGAGAAATCTGGGTCGTTTTTCCCGATTCTCATGACAGCCGTCTTTCGAACAGAAATGTCCATTGACCATGCTTTTGACTCTACGGCGGTAATGGCAGTCTGAAGTTTCGGACAGTCGTTGATGGTAAATATTTTGAAGTCATCAGCGTTGACGCTGCAAGAACACCCTGTAGAGAGGGAGTGGAACAAATTGTTAATGAAAAGAATAAACATGAGAGGGCCTATTCACGTGTCCTGACTTCGTATCTCGAATATCTCGTAGTTAACGAAATTGATGATACCCACTTGATAAAGGGTTGGGTCATCATTGACACACAGCTCTTCTCCGTGGGTCAGCGGCTGGAGCTCTTAACAGACTAGAAAGTAGGGAAGCTCACTAACTGCTGATTAAGATATGACGATATCATGTCCTCAAAGAGAAGGTCCGGTCTAATTCTAACACTATCGAAATTCGGGTTAGATAGATTGAGCTGACCTAACTGAACATCGTCTGAACGTTTCACAAATTCTGAGTCCTTACTTTTCGAGAAAACAGCCTTCAAATCAGGGATTACGGTATTCACAACGTGATCATCATTGTCTGCTTTGACCGCGCGCGGCGGCGACTTTCTGGCCGCTCTTCCACCTCGTATACTTCTATCAACATCAACTCACAACGCTGACAGCTCAAATGGCCAAGTCGACATCAAAGGAGTCTTGTGAAAATGATTCTGATGCAGGGGCAATGCCTTTGTGGGCCAGTAAGTTGATAGAAAGGTTTGATTTATATTCCTGCACAATGCAAGGTACTGTCGGTGATGCGCTCAATCGTCTTCTCTCACAAGTTCAAAACATTCAGAGCACGCAAGAAACAATCCTAGCACGTTTGTCAGATTTAGACGAAAAATTAAGTGCAGTAAATTGTTCACCGTCAACCCATAAAAGCTTTCTTTACTCGACAATGATTAAGGTTAAGGCTGATACTCAGAAAATCGATGAGAAGGCGAGGAGGAGAACATGGGTTGGAATCGATGAGCACTCGAGTGGGGAGTTGACACGCCGATTTGACCGCTGAAAGAGGTTGTCAACACTTGCGGAGATGAGGAATTGATACGTGAGTTAGAGAGCGGCCAAATCACTTCCCATCGGCACCTTGTCGGCGATTCTCGTAAGCCTGGCGGTCATGGCCGAATTATAAAAATTTCCTTGCCCAGTCAGAATTTGCGCGATTCTCTCCTTGCCCTCATGCGAAGCGGACGCCAAAGTCTTACAAAGCTATTTGTCCACTCCGTCGCACGTAGAGATTACACTGCGGAGGAGTTAAATCTGGACAGAGCGCTGCGTAAAGAGGCGGGTGACCGTAACGCAAGGGAAGATGAATTGGTCTTTGTGGTACGTGATTTTGGCACCCGTGGCAGGTGCGGCGCTGAGCCAATCAACCGGTGATGACGTGTTGGGTAGCTCGCAGGGCCCCAGCAGGAGAACTCGGGAAATTTGAACGCAGCAAAATGTCCCATGCTCTTCATCACAGCCCTAGGTAGCGGACCATTCCAACGGTTCTGATTTGCTTTTTGAGCGTTTAGACGAGAAAATTTTGAGCGATTTGACAACCGATCAATCCAGAAATCAGAAATTCTCATTTCGTGAGGCTCTGCTCTTTAACGCTCGATCTCTCTGTAACAAAGTTCCCGATTTACACCATATTCTCTCTTTTGATTACCTAGTTCTTTTCGTTACTGAAACGTGGTGTAAGCCTGATAACATTCATGACTCAATTCTGACCCCAAGTTCTAAATATGACAATTACAGATGTGACAGGGAAGGCAGTGTAATAGGTGGCGGTGTGTTGACCCTTGTTAATCACAGTTTTCCACATCATCTCATTTCTTCGAGAAATTTCTCACCCTATTGTCAATGTTTGATTTTATGTTTAAATTCTACTCCTCATGCTATTTATATGACTTTGCTCTATCGAAGTCCTAGTTGTTCTGCAGCACCCTTCCGAGATGCACTTGCTCACATTTCGGACACAATTCCGGAAAATACGAACAATCTAATTTTAGGTGACTTAAACTTCCCCTCTATTGATTGGAATAGACAATACGAATACAACTTCCGGCTCTGCTCGCGACTTTCTCGGTTTCTGCACTGAGCGTGCCCTCACCCAGCTCGTCACCACCTCTACGCATGGCTCTAATATACTAGATCTTATTATAACTAACAACGAAACTATTGTGAAAGACGTGAGAGTCCTTCCGCCGTTCTCTACCTCCGACCACAATGTTGTTTCCTTCAATCTTGCTGTACATACAACCAATCCACCTTCTGACTTATTTTATCAGGACTTTCCAAAAGCCAATTACGATGCAATATGTAAAAATCTCCTAAGAATTAACTGGCGTCAGCTAATTGATCAGTGCAAGTCTGCAGATGAGTGCTACAGCCTTTATGTGAAGCATTGGAATGACCTAATCAATAAATTTGTTCCGATTCACCCTCAAAAAAATTCAGTCAGTAAATATCCAGCTAGAATTCGCAATTTGGCATTTAAGGTTTATAGACTGTACAATGCGCGCTTTTCTATTGGAAGACACAAGTACTTGCGTTTTTCCGGGAAACTCAAGCGGGAACTGGCACTTTTAAACCTCGAACAAGAAGAGAAAATCGCTAACTCTACTAATCCAAAAGCTTTTTATAATTTTGTCAACAATAAAATCAGCCGTATGAATTCAATCGGTACCTTACTTAACGCTAACGGAGTACCTTGAAAGTCTGAGGTTGAGAAGGCTGAAGCCTTCGCGTCATTCTTCCAATCTGTTTACAAAAACCAAACAAATGATAACATCAATCCATTTTCTTTCACATCAGATAAACTTGACTACTTGGATATCAATAGTGAGCTAGTTTACAGAACATTGCTCAAATTACCGCTTCGAAATTCAACATCGCCGGACAAAATTCCTTATATATTCCTAAAAAAAGCAGCCTTAGGTCTGACTCCCGTACTGACACTTTTATTTAACTGGTGCCTTCTTCACGGAGAGGTGCTTTCATTATGGCGGCTAGGTTTTGTCAAACCAGTTTTCAAGAAAGGCAGCAGAACAGATTTTAGGAATTACAGGCCTATATGTCTTACTTCTTCAACTAGCAAAGTTTTGGAAAGAATTGTTTGCAAACAACTCTACTCCTATCTACACACCAAGTCTCTTTTCATTGACTCTCAGCACGGCTTCCTGCCTAAGAAGTCCACAGTAACGGCCCTGATGTCAACCATTCCTGCCTGGCAAAAAATACTTGACTCTGACGGATACGTAAGCGCATGCTACGTAGACTACACAAAGGCTTTTGACTCTATCCCTCTTGATCTTCTCTACTTGAAGTTTCGAGCATATGGTCCAAAAGTTGCCTGTTGGAGTTCTTGCAGTCATTCCTTAACAATCGTACTCAGAAGGTTCTAGTCAACGGCGCCTTTTCTAACAGCTACCCCACTCCTAGCGGTGTCCCCCAAGGTACTTGTATCGGGCCATTGATGTTTTTACTCTATATTAATGACATGCCCAACTGCCTTCCCCCGAATGTCCAATGCTCAATCTATGCAGATGATTCTAAACTGTTCTCAATCAATAACGTCCCTGCTCTTCAGCAAGCATTGAACGCGTTGCTATCCTGGTCCACCAAATGGAAGCTGGATATATCACTTGATAAAACTTCGGTGATGTATATTGGTCGCAGGCACCCGCAAAATTGCATTTTTCATTTGGGTAATCACCAGCTTATAGTTACCAATTCTGTTCGAGACCTTGGGATTCAGTATTCCAATCGCCTTTCTTTTGAGGAGTACATCGAGAAGATCATAACAATAGCTTACGCCAAATCGAATCACATATTCCGTACATTCAAATCAAGCGACGCAAGAGTACTTTTCAGACTTTTTGAAACTTACCTTGGCCGATTCTAGAATATTGCACTCCACTATGGTCACCATCACAAAAGCAGTACATCGACAAATTCGAAAAGTCCAAAACAGGTTCACAAAGCAGATATTTGCTAGGAACGGTCTGTTTCGTCTCAACTGCCGAGAGCGATTGTCCCGCCTTCACTGCAATTCATTACAGCTGAGGCGAATCATTTATGATCAAAATTTCCTTTTCAAGATCATTATGGGCTATGTAGACATCGACAAAACCAAGATCATATCTTTTTCAAAGTTCAACGGAAAAACTAGAGGTCATCAATTCAGAATTTACACTGGAATAGTTCATACACAGCAGTTCCTTGAGTCCTTTTTGGTGCGTTCTGAGAAAGTTTGGAACGATCTTCCACCTGAACTAGTTCTTTCATCAACGCCGGAAAGGTTCAGTAGTGGACTCGAAGTCTATCTCAAGAGGATGGGTTTATTTTAATTTTAGTTTTGCGCTCCCTCTCTCTTTTGACTTTGCTTCTTTTCAGATTCATTTCCTGCTCTTTGTCATTTTAAAAATATTATCAACTGTAAATGTTATCCTTTTACTATGACTTACTACGATTTCACTTAGGTACTGAAGTTATATCTACTATAACAGTTTGCTTAGGCATTTCTGGTATTACGTTTGACTAATCACCTCACAGGATAGAATTGCATTGTTTTTTTCTCATCCTCCTCTATCTCCCCTTCTGTTTCATGCTAATGATTTCTTGCTAATGGTTGTACCTGTAATTATACTAATATTTCTAAATAATACTTTTCCACTTCTCTCTTCGTTTATTAACACCCAAGACGCAGTCACGAGGGCCTTGGCGGCGTTGGCGGGCCTACGAAGTTGGTACCCGGAACCGTTTATTAGCTCACTCGGTTTGCAGTGTTGGCCTCCCACTGCCCTCCGCCACCGTACGCTCCCACTCCACCCACCGTGTTTCGCCATTACTAAACTTTCATATCATAATTTCGGTTGATTCAAACCGTTCGTCGTAATCTCTATTCCTTGTATTAACTCTAAGGTCATGATAACATTCCTACATAACATCGGTGCGTCTCATTCAACTTGAATTCCTGTATTATTTTGCTTTCATGTTACCGATAAACCTATTGTTATTATTATTATCATCATTGCCAAAATGACCGATATTCACACTGCAGTTTTGGAGAATGCGTGGACGATGGCCAAAGCATGGGCGATGGTCACACTTTTCAGACTTTTCTGACACAGCGGTTGACGGAAGCGGCTGAAATGACTTAAAGAAGACATGTTTTAACGCAGTTTCCGCGTGTTCCTTGGGACTACCTATAGCAAGCGCGCCGATTCAGCGGAAAATCTCACAATCAAAATTCTGCCCGGACACCCTCAGTCACGAAATTTGCGATGATTTTATTCGATTAAGTAGTAGACCCCTCCTATACGGAGTGCAAGATCTGAATTCTGTCAAATAAGCGAGATATAAGCGACTACCACAGGCCCGACTTTCTCCGCTCACCACCAATAGCCACACCCCTAGCAGATTTCCGAGCTCGTTAGCGGCTAGATGGATCGATGAATTCTCAACAAGTCGTCGTTCTTCAGTTTAATGTCGGGCTGTCTCCTTATACTGGCTTGCTCTAGCGCAACGATTGCGAATGAAGAGAAGTACTGGCCTGAGACAACTCGTATACCAAATTTTCACCCTTAAATTCAAGAAATATTTAAGTAGCCACAACTCTGTTTACACGGGGTCTTGAACGACTTCAGAGGTACCATAGCACTGTGATCAGAGTGCGACTCTGCTCAAGCTCGATAGAAGACCCGAAAAATTTTTTTCTGGATGTCCTGAGCCTTCAAAATAGAAAACGTTATGAAAAAAGAGGTAATACACTTAACAAAGAACTTTGCGGCGATGGCAAAGTGTCCACATAATCAAACGGCCACCTGTACGTAGGAAAAGATCTGAAGGTACGTGGTAAACGAGATTCAAAGTCACTCTACATCGAAAGACAGTCCAGGTGCGTTGTTTTTCCCCGCGAGAACTGGAATAGTGACCATTGCGGGGCCTCCTGAACGGGCAGCAGCGACCATTCATCCATATGTGTTTCATCACGTTTGTTGCCAGTGTACAGGTCACGGCGTGTTCGACAGTGAGTACAGCTTTTTTCTCTGCCCAAACCCTAATGCGCTCGGCGAAGTAGCACCGCGAAATGATGGAGAATAGGGACGCCAAGCAGCGGACGAGGTTGGCACCGTGTTGTTCGACACGGGTACCTCCTAGTGTTTTTGCCGCTACGACAGCAGCGTCTCCCTGAGCGACGCCGTCAGCGAGCAGCGACGGAAAATAGCCTTAAAGGCAGTGTCCACGATAAAAATCATTTTCAAATTTCCACCAGAAAACGAAGGCTCAGAGCCTGACCATTTCATCATTAGAGAAAGAATCATGGAAAACGCTGCGAAATATCCAAAATCAGTTCTTCTTCTTGAAAGCCACATTTCAACGGTGGATCAGTTGCGCGGGCATGGGCCTGAAGTAGACAGCATGCGCAAATGCGCCCCAATTCCGAAACTGAGCCGCGCTCGCGCTCCAATGCCAATGTAGAAGCGGACAAAACTGTTTCTCGGTAAACTCGACCGCGAGCGGAAAGGCTAGAGCGAGCAGACTTCGGAGCCGTATGGAGCTCTTTCGGGCTCGTTTTCGCTCGCTTTTTTGAGTCTGGTGCTCCAATGAGACCCTGAACTTTCGATTTCCGGGTAAGAACCGACGACAAAATTTACCGTGGACACTGCCTTTAAGCCCCTCTCACAGTTGTCCGACCGACGCCGGACGACGCGTTATCGAATGTAAAAAATCTATCTACTCTATCCTATCCATCTTATCTGAAGTGTGTTCGAATGAGAATGGCGGCCCATGCGGCCGGCGTGCTTGGCAGGCCACCGTCGCGTTCGCCGCTCTCGGACCAGAATGCGAAACGTCCCCCACAGCCATCGACTACAAACTGGACAGGCACCGCCTGGCAGCAAAGACTGCCCCGATCAATCAGCTCTGCAGAAAGGGGAGTGGAGATGGCCGCCGTTGAAATCCAACACCTGTCCGAGAGCGGCACATGCGCCGGCCGCGTGGGTCGCCATTTTCATTCGTACACCCTTTAAATTGACTCATCAAAATTAACTAGTGGGCCGACGTCGGCCGGCAAACTATGAAAGGGGCTTTAAATAGTTCCATTGTCGGCGCGGCATGCTGCCGTCGATCGAAATTTTCAATAAGTTCGATCTTCTGACCTTTTGCCGTTTTATTCCAACTTTCGTTTTTCGGTTTTACTTTTACTCCATTATTTGTTCTAACATGTGACAGCTGTGATTTATGCGACTACCGCAAACCGTCTGCGAATTTCGGTACCTCGAAATCTATGTTTAAAGGCACTGGACACCCAGGAAATTATTTTTCAGATTTCATGCTTATCTTGGAGAGAGTCACACGCTCATTACAGTGGTATCTCTGAAATCGTCCAAGACCCCCTCTGAACAGAGTTATGGCTTCTCAAAGATGCCTAGATTTCGAGGGTGGAAAATTGGTGGACGAGTCCTCTCAGGCCTGTAATTCTCTTCATTCGCTATCTTTGCGTGAGAAAAAGCCAGGATAAGGAGACAGTCTGGTAATGGACTGAAGAACGACGACTTGTTGGAATTCATCCATCCATCGAGCCGCTATCGAGTCTGAAAATCTGTTAGGGGGTCGGGCCTGTGGTGGTGAGCGAAGGGGGTCGGGTCTGTGGTGGTCGCTTATATCTCGCTTATTCGAAGGAATTGAGATCTCGCATTTGGCACGTGTTATACAGGAGGGGTCTTCTACACAATTACATGAAAATCTCAAATTTCATATCTTAGGGTGTACTGTGCCTTTAAAGGCATATTCAATTTACTGAATGCCAATTCCATGTAACAGTTCTCTGAACGTATCATTTTTTAGAAAATGTTTGCAGGCATTTTCTAAACTCTTGAAGAATATCAAAGCAGCAAAAGCTACTTGGTTATATCTCGGCTATTTCTCGGCTACTTCTTGTCCGTTTCGTAAAATTCGAGAAATAGCCGCGAAGAAGCCGAGAAATAGCCCACCAGGAGGTGCTGTGGAGCCTGGTGGGTTATTTCGCATCTATTTTCAGGCCGAAACTCTCAGAGTCTAAACTAAATGTTTTGTTTTGTTTTTTTATTACGTCACTTAAGGCAAACGTCATATACACATAAATATACACACAAACACACATAAATAAGACAAATAAGACTAAAAAGAGTACAATAAGAGCCATACGAATAGTTGAATGATAAATGATGATTTCCGAGACATGAAAGGGAAAGGAGGGAAAGTATACGGTATACTACGGCTTCAATAACTTGGCGGCGATTGAAACGTTTGAGTGTGAGCGGCGATGTCTCGCATTTTGTGAGCTTCAAGTATATCGAGCCTGCGCGGTTCGTAAAGAATCTAGATCGCAAAGAGGTTTTGGCCCTGTGAAAGGTTATCTTATTACTCCCACCACGAGTGATCGATGGAAGCCAGGTGAAAAAGCTGTTCACTTTCACTTTAATTACACCATTGAGTATCTTGTGCACCATGCATACGTCAAACATTGCCCGTCGGGTTTCTAATGAAGGAATGCCAAGACAAACATTCCTCCTTTGCGCACTAGGCGTTGTAGAGTAAGTCGCCATCCCAGTCCTAATAAAGATCTTCCGAGAGAAATTATTTTGTATTTTCTCTAGGAGCTCTATATCTTTCTTCTGAGATGGATTGAAAACCGAGATTCCCGACTCTACTAGCGGTCGAATGTGGGTGGTGTAAGCTAGAAGGAGAGTCTCCTTGTTCTTAGTAGCTAATCCTTTGAAAATTTGAAATGTTCTTCCCAGGGCGTTTCTTGATATTGTAGCCAAATGTTCTGAAAAATCAAGTTTGTCATTGTAAGTAAATCCGAGATCCTTCACTTTTTTAGCGTGAACAATTGGTTACCTGTCGATATTGTAAACATTATAGTTTTCAAAAGATCCAATTCTCATATGTACACTTTTTGTTGGCGATAAACCTAACTGCCATTTTTTGCACCAAAGTGTCATTCTGTCTATGGCACATTGTACCAGAGCAATGTCCACCAATGAAGATATTTCTCGATAGATTTTAACATCGTCCGCATAGATTTTACATTTAATTCCATCCATCTGTAATTGGGATGGAAGATCTGCTATGTAAACGATGAATAGAAGTGGCGAAAAGACACTTCCCTGTGGTACGCCGCTCGATATGGGGAAAGCTTCAGAGGAACTTTTCCCAACTCGGATTTGAAATGTTCGACTCTCAAGGAAATTTGAGACCCATCGGACTACTGTAGGGTGGAACTTCAATAATTTGAATTTATGAATTAATTTTTCATGACTTACACGATCGAATGCTTTCTGGAAGTCAAAATATATTATGTCACAACTACGCTTTTCATCTAGCATCAGGGTCCAATCATTCAAACTTTCAAGCAGGTCGGATTCTCTTGATCTTCCTTCGATAAACCCATGTTGCTCTTGGGGAATTAAAGCATTCTTTTCAAGATTATATTCGAGATGAGGTTTAAGTAGTCTCTCAAAGAGTCGACAAGGGTTGGACGTTATGCTCACCGGTCTGTAGTTTTCGCATCTGTTTAACGGTGGCTTTTTGAGGATTGGAGTGACAAAGCTGAGCTTCCATCGCAAGGGGACCTCGGCATGCATCAGCGATTGGTTAAAGATGTAGGTTAAAGGGCCCGCAATTACGTGCGCAATGTTTTGGATGAAACTAAATGGAATGTTATCTGGGGTCCACGAACAGGATTTCGGACACTTGAGAATGGCTTCGTAAACCTGGGTTGGTGTGAAAATAGGGTAGGTGTCCATAGGATGATCAACGGTTACGTTGAAGTTAGGTATGGTGTGGTTGTCTTCAACAAACGACTTCAAAAACTCCTCTGCCAACAAATTCGCTTTTTCAGGTTCCCTGAATACAATCCGTTGGTCTTTCTCTAAGCTTACGATACGATAAGAAGTGGAGAGCCGTTCATTTATCAACCTATAGAAAGCGTTTTTGTTACCCGTTTCGATTACTCTCTTCTCGACATTTCTATTGAATTTGCGGAGCTTGGCCATAAAAGAAGCTGTATACCTTGTATATAATTGTCCCATAGTCCAGTATTTTTGGCGAGATGGAATAAGTGGACGCGATGTTGCAACATATTTTCTAAATAGGGTAGTAGGTAACGGAACCTATGTGAGTTACTCAATTTCCATGGAACAAAAATAGATATTGCATCATGAAGTATTCCTAGGAACAGTTCATATCTTTCATTGAGTGTTGTCAATGAATTAAATAAGTCCAGCCAATGTATTCGACTGAGTTGTTCGCAAATTTCCTTGTAATCACATTTTGAGTAATCTTGGAAGTGTACAGGAATTGGCATCTCGACAAAACGTATCCTGTATATTGAAAACAATGCTGTTATGGTCACTAAGCCCGACTGGGTCAACAACTGATACATCGCTAACAAGTGAAGGATCGTTTGATAAAAGAAGGTCCAAAATATTTGTGCCTCTAGTGGGTTCAAGTACGAATTGGGTTAATCCGTGAGAATTGAGCATCTCTAAGAAAGAAGAAAACTCTCCTGGGCTTCTAATATCTTTAGAGCACCAGTCGATACCTGGCATGTTAAAATCACCTATGATAATGGCTGGAGATTCACATGACACTAGATCGCTTAGTAGCCCTGTAAGTTGTTTGTGTGCCTCAGCATTGCAATTAGGGGTTTTGTAAACACCTATAACTCTGACAGCGTACACGTTTTGCAGTATGTCAACTGCAATCAATTCGTATGCATTAACGACAGCTGCAGAATGGGTAACAGTACTTGCAAGCCTATTGTGAATCAAAATTATGACTCCACCACCAGTTTTCTTGGGCCTATCGCAACGCCACACGTCGTATTCGTTATGCAGATCCGTCAGTAAAGAAGTAATAGTATGGTTAGTTTTAAGCCAAGTCTCAGAAAAAATCAAAATGTCATAGTGAGTACTCAAGACTTTGTTTACATAAACGCTATTCCTAGGAAGAGATCTGATATTCGCATAAAAACATTTCAGAAAAGATACGTCAGACCGAGGAGCCTCGGTTAGTTTCCCTGATTGCCATTTGGTTGACCTTGTTGAGAGGAAATCATGCTATTTTCAATCATATTCCTATGAGACGGTTCAGATAAGATGTTGGAATTGAGCGGAACAACATGCTCACAAGAATGATAAAATGACTCAGGAGAATGCATGGGAGATCTGTTATGGGCAGCAGTAGACTGGGTCGAGTTTGTGGATGTCGATTGGGATTGGCTGTGTGATCCGTTACGTTTTGCTGATCTCTCAGCGCGAGCTTGATTCTTTTCATCCCTAGTAAGGGAGGCCCTGATGAAAAGTTTAGGAATCGAAAAGCGCTTGAGATTATGAGCAGAACGTATTACATGACTGGCAAAGTAAGACGAGGGGAGCACGATTTTCACAAGCCTTGGAAACGTTGAATTAAAACGACCCATACGGTAAACAGAAATCGGTAAGCACTGGATTTGTAGAAAATCGAGAATTCGATGTACAGACAAATAATCATCCCAAGCACGTGCAGTGGACAATCTAGAGTGACTCTAAGGCAAACCAATAACAACTACTGAGCGGCTGCGCTCCTGTTCCTCAAACGAAACAGGCTGTGACAATGATGGTGGAGTTGTATTCGAAATGATAATGGAGTCACTGGAAGGATGAGAAAGAGCATCCACATGAAAAGTTTTGGTATTGTGGGATTTTTTGAGTAGCTCATTCTCCGCCCTCAGTGACATCATTTCACTCTCTAACTCACGGTTTCGACAGAGTACAGTAATCAGTTGCTTTCTATCTTCTAGTAGCGCCGCCATGACAGTGCGAAGTTGAAGTGGTAGCGATTTGTCTTCCAGAAGTAGCTTCGCATCGTTTTCTATCGCAGTAGGCGTAGGATTGAGACTCGGCGGCATAGTGTGATGAGCACGTTGACGTTGACAGCAGCGAGGTGTTTCCATTTTCAGTCGTGTGGTTCCAAGAGCAGAGGATTCGAGACGAAAGGCCTGCCGCTCGTTGAACAGGAGAGCGTGGGTCGACTGAGTGTGATGAAGCAGTTGTAGTAGGAATATGTAGCGGATTGACGAGTTCTGAGACGACTTGAGTAGGTAGGAAAGGGGAGCAGTCTGACGAGTGACGAGTCGGTAGGGGAGGGGATACTGGCGGTTGGAGAGGTGAAGGCAGCTCGTACTTGTTCAGACTTGAGCTGGGGTGGATGGTGAGGTTGTTGAGTGATGAGGTGGAGTGCGGATGGAGAGCTAATTAGAGTCGACCGCACAAGGGGGTAACAGAATGAATGTGATGTTGAATGAGCGAGAGCGAAACCATTGGTAAAAAAACGAAGCTAGCGACATCGGCGCTGCGATTCCGCGAAGCCTTCGCTCTCTACGCCGCGTCAGGTTTAGAGTAAGCCCAAGGCCTCTAGCTCGGCGGCTCGCTGCCGGTCGTCGGAATTCTGCACAGCCGTTAAGTGTACACTGTCGTGCAAAGGAACTGCCGTTAGCCCAACGCGTGCTGAGAACGCACAATGTTGGGACGTGGATACATAACGAAACTGGTAGAACACATCCAAACGCGTATGGATAAACGGTCGCTGCTGCCCGTTTAGGTGTTCTGGACCTTTGCATTGTGTTCAAATACGGCTGAAGACCGTAATAAACAGGACTGCTAACTAATAGGACGGCACATCTCTGTGAAGATGTGGTATGACCGCATCAGGCGGAAGCCAACCGATTAAAGGCTGTGGTCACGATGAAAAACGTTATAGAAAAAACTACAAAAATCAGCTCAGATCAAAAACAGCTGAAAAACTATGAAGATAGAGCGGTGAAAAGCGGGCTAGAATTAGAGTTTTAGGGCCCAAAGAAGCTGTTTCGTGCACACGTGCACAGCGATGACGAAAAAGATCGCCGTCTCATGCCGAGCAGTCAAAAATCATCGACATTCAGAGGACGAAATAAATGCAAATTTAACGAAGAAAAACAGTTTAACAATGAAAGCATCACTTCAGTCAATGTTTTTGACTAGATGTGCACATAAATCCAAAGCTTCATTGATTGAAATTCAATTTCAAGCCAACTGATGTTCTTGATATAAGAGGTCACCGATGCCGATGATGTGGAGTGGGCTCGTCCACCATCGAAAGACAAGAAAGTTCAGGCTTCAAATTTGGCCCAAAACAGTGGTTTTTTCGCGATTTTTTCTTATAGGTCCTACTACTCGAGACCCAGAAAAGGGTTTAGAGAAAAAAAGACGGCAAGTATATTTGATCGCGACCACTGCCTTTAAGTCAAGTAAGTCAAGTCGTTCACGCAAAATCTGGATGCCCTTCTTGCAGATTGAGCTAACTGTCAAAGAGCTTGAAGAATCCCCTCCCCAGATGTGCCTCATCGTACTTTATTGACGTTGTCAGACTTCCTCACGCGAAAGCGTTTTTCAGCGAGCAAAAAACATGACATCTGGAAGAAGCGAGGTCCGAAGTGTAGGGCACATGCGGCAAAACCGTCCAGTTAACTTTCCCAATCTTCTGATATATGAGTTCTTCAACATGCGTGCGAGCGATTTCATAAAGTAGTTTCGTCAGAGGCGTATCCACTCGCTGTTAACAGAGCGCGTGACCTACATATCTGCACAAAATGCTACGAGGAAACTTCAAAGCCGGCAACCTGACAAAGCGTCAAGATCTCATTGTGGACGAAACTTTTGGAAGCGCACCCTACAAATAGTATAGCTTTCTTCCCACACATAACTGACTTCGAGAAAAGTCTCGCATTCTTTGATGGAATCGACAAAACAAGTCCATTCTATGTTTGAGAGGAAAATCAATTTGGAAAACCCAGAGCTCTTGATCTGTCAAAGGAAAAAAACAGGTGAAGGCGGCGCGTGAACCCATTTTCGAGTTTTTAGCTGACGTGTCACCCCATTTCCGCAGCGCATTGCCTCCCTAAGCGGATGTTTGGAGACAATCGAGTTGCAATACCCAGAAGCTGATGCAAGATCCCGTAAAGACTGAGCATTCTCCAAATCCATGGCAGCCTTCTGTAAATCGCCGTCTGGTCATTTTGCGTATCCTATGTCTTCAAGAGTTTCATCGCCAGTCCCCAGCCTGTAAACACTAAAATCAGCGATGTCATCGGCTTCGCGAACGGAGGTTCTCTGCAAATGCTGCACAAAGTGTTCTTCGGCATGATTTTCATATTGCTACCTTTCATCCTGTTCATTTTACGTGCTCGCTCAAAGTATTTCTCGTTCATTACTTTTATTTCTTACATAGGATGCAGATTAGATCGTATAGCGACACGAACTAGTAGAGTGAAAGGCATAAGCTCTCCCACCCGATGATTAAGAAGCGTCACAATCTGATGCGAAATTACATCGAGCAGTTTCAACGTGGCGGCGACTATGAACGTCGCGTTCCTAATCGGACACCCTAGAAAATCGTCTTGTGGGACACCGGAATAGATTCTGTTATGAGTACTGCCTGCTCTGAAGGTTTTTTTAGTAAGCCGCCAAATGCAAGAACCAACCGATACAGGAAATCAGGAAATCAGAATTGAGACTACAATCACAAAGTTGCTTTCTGCCTCCGGCTTAAGTTTTCTTCAAATGATGCCAAGCGATACAGATTTTTTTCTCCAGTTTTTACCTGACCTTTCAGTTTGGAATTCACCTGTGCAGAAAAAAAAATCGAAACACTTATAAATTGCACAAACTTGTTGCACAGAGATTTTGTGTTGGGAGTAAAAGACAACGCTCGAATAGACATACCCAGGAATTTCTGAACAGGTTCCCTGAGACATTGCGCAAGTTGGATGATGGCTCCACGCAACTTACTTTAAGTTACAGGTGACTTCAAGCGAACTTACGGGTAACTTGACCAGATTTTTGAATAAAATATGATGTGACCAGCACATTTCTAAAATAAAAAGTTGTATTAGAACAACAGCAATAGATAAACATGAAAACAATTCCAACAACTTCTCAAAATCTGATCCGTGGGTTGCGATACATTTGCAAAATTGTTACCGAAGGTTGTGTTTGGGTTCCGTTTTCGACTTAGTCTGACGCATGGACCAGGCGGTTGGCCGTGCGGGGTTGGCGGCCTCACTGGAGAATGGGGTTTCGATTCGCGCGGGGTGATCTACCGCCGCAGCAACGCCCATTCATCAGACTAAAGTTAGTAAGCGAACTCTATGTTGCTCTTTCGCTGTGCAGTCGTAATCTCGTCGCGGCAGCTTACCCGAGCTGTTTCAGGCGCATTCATATTTGCGATTAGTTTGATTTCTCTCTCACCTTTTGTCTGAGATAGTGCGCACCAAGGCTGTGCGTTCTAACGTTAAGGTGTTAACGCATTTACGGGTTAAGTGTTTTTTTTTTCAAAACTTAATGATTAACGCTTAACGAAAAAGTCTTGAAATCAAGTTAATTCAGTTCTCTAACTGTAGTGGAATTATGGCACTGATTGATATGCGATCTCAGATGATTTATTGATTTCTGTTGTGGTAAGGTTCTTTGAATATTTAACGAAATGCAAAGCATGGTAACGCATTCACGAGTCGACGCGGTTTTTTATTCTCGAAACGGTGACGGTGAACGGTTGACGCTTAACGAAAAAAATATTTCCCATTAGCGCACACAAATGGTGCGCAAACCAGGCATGACAGCGTATGGCATGCCCGATATCCCGGAAAGTGTCTGGTGACGCCGGTCCGGCCTGCACCGCTTTCCCCGCCCACCATCTCCGGATTTCGCCACTGATGACAGCGTCGCGGTGCACTGATGGTTGAAACGAACTTAATAAACTTCTCTGGTACATAACATCGGGATGGATCCCAATGAGGCATTGCGTTCCCCATTAGAGGCTGGCGCAAACTAGGTGCACCTATGTTATGGCATATGTCACCGACTTTGCGCCAACCTTCATCAGTGAAAGCAAAGTCTCATTAGGATTCATGCCGACGTTACGTGACCGTATTTTGCAATTGTTGGGGGAATGGGGGCATAACTCCGTTTGTGGTGAGCTCTGAGCGATTTTGAAGACTTCGTTGTAGTCAGCGTGAAATTTTCATCAAAATGATCAGAAAAACGAAGAATCGATCTTACATCGGGCTGTGCCTTCAAGCTCCAGGAATGTTCAAGAAAGCTTTAAGGTTGCTGAATCGAACCTGAAGCAGCAACTTGGAACGTGCAGCTCCAAGCTTGAGGCATCGAGCTGGTTGCGTAATCAAGTTTTGTAAAATAGTAGGTTACATGTCTTGCAAAGGTAGGAAACTTGAATGTCTCAAGTATCTGACACGTAAGTCGCGTACTGATTCTTCAATACTTCGAAAGAGGTTTCACAGCTGCTCAAACTGTTAAGGAAATGAGGGCCAACGAAGGAAGCTATCGAATTGCTGCCAGTACTGTGTAGAACTGGTATCAAAAGTTCCGCTCCGGCAGCTGCTCTCTGAAGGACAAGCCGAGATGTGGAAGGCCACGAATTCACGACCCCACGTTGGCGGCGAATGAGCTGGAGAAAAACCCGCACCTTCACAACAGAGGTCTTGCCCAGCTTACAGGGAGTTCTCAGTCGAACGCAGTTCGCCAGCTACACAATATGGGACTGAGACCGAAAAAGCCGTCCGTGATTCCTCACACTTTATCCGACACCGACAGGAATCGCATGATGGCCATTTGTCAAGAACTACTGAAACGGCACCACAAAGGAAGTTTTTTGGTCGCATCATTGCATGTGATGAGAAGTGGTGCTACTATAACAATCCTGACCTGTCTGTGCAATGGGTTAAGCCCTTTGAGTCGCCAGATCCTGTGCAACGTGGGGTGATCCACGGAAAAAAGAGTCTACTGACCGTTTTTTGGTGCACTGATGGAGTTGTGTTCTGGAAATTACTTCCGCCAGGAAAGACTATAGATGCTGACTACGTCTGCCAAGAACTAGAGGAAATGGTCACCAACGCGGAGAAAAATGGACGAAAACGTGACCAGATCCTACTGCTCTGGGACAACTGCCGCCCACACATAGCGAAAAAAACTCAAGAACAATTGAAGGAAAACAGTTGAAAACTCTCCCTCATCCAGCCTAGAGTCCAGATATTGCTCCATCAGACTACCATTTATTCAGAAGCCTCAAACACTGGTTGAGGGGAAAGCAGCTTAAGACCGAAGAGCAGTTGAGGACCGAGTTGGACGCTTTTTTTTTCATCGAAGCAGCGCTCATTCTACGACTACGGTATTCGAAGCCTCGCTCGTTGTTGGCAGAAAGTTGTTCGTTGTAATGGCTCTTACTTTGAATAAATTTGTTACCTTGTGTTTAAGAAAAAAATAAAAATAAAAAATTCCAAGAATTTATGACTCACCCATATTATCGGCCGGCAAACGGCCGCCCACCATGCAATCTTTTTCCTCAACCCCGTCATCCACGTATTGCATAGGTATCTACTGCGCCGGCCACACCGGTTTGGTTTCACTCTTCGTGTTACCTGTTTTTTGACCGGCCGGTCACAGCAGGCCACGGCGGGTTGCAGCTGGCCGCAGCAGGCCACGACGGGTCACAGCCGGCCACATCTGCTTCTCACACCAAGAATGATCGAGACCTTATGTCGCCAGCAATAACGTTTCATCGGAAGCCAACAGTTTGATTGATATCGATTTTTAATCAACGGTCAGTGACCGTCGACCTGGGTTTTTCACGTTTTCTTTGCAGTGAGTTGCCCTCAACAATTTCAACCGTTTACCTTCATTGAAATGTGGAACATTTTATGGGGTAACTTTTCTCAATGTATACGCCGAATGTAGTTAATTTGTCTGTAAGCCAGCTCGTAAACTTCCCAATCGTGAACGCTGCCTTGGGTTTGAAACCGCTGCAATGATTCTCTGATACAAGCTGTCAAATGTTTTATTCGGAGTTTATGTGTGTGTAGTAGAAGTGTTGACGGTTCGAGAATTGGATTTTAGAAAGGAGACACCCATTTTCAGGGTAGCAACGTCCTTCGATTTGCCGCAGCTCAATAATCTCGTCAATTCTTCGCGTACCGTACGGCTAGCGAGAAGGATAGTGACTCTGCAAGCAAATAATTAGTCTTTGGGCTTCACGCTTGCTTGTTTTTTGCAATGAAACCGCAATGCAGGATTCAACTCTGAGTTGATAGATTTAGTTAAATTTCTTGCTGCAAAGACAGGACAAACCAAAAACACTCATTTTTCGATTCAGTTTTTTTATTCCTTTTTCCTTACCAGCCGACATTTCTACAGTTTCCTTTTTCTCCTGAGCCTATAGAAACCAAACTCACTTTTACCAGCTATCATTTCATACCCCGTTTCACCTTAAAGTCAGGGTTCACGATGATTTTCGTTCCCGATTTTTCCACTAAAAACAATGCGTTAGCTACCAAGTGTTATCAAAATTACGAAAAAACGGCGAGAAACGCACTAAAACGTCGTATTTCAGTGAAATTATTCTATAACATGGACTAGTTGTCCGGTTGGATGAACATGTTCATGGTGGTTGTCACCGGTGAAAAATTGGGTCAATCGAACATAGAAGAATCTTTTATGCAAAACAGTATTAGTTAGGGTCCGAAGGAAAGAATGGAGCAACACAAAATAAAGAATTGCAAAAGGCGGGTCCACAAACGATTTCATTATCACAACAAACAGTTCCACTGAGAGTAAAGAAGCGGAGTGAGAGTGAAGGATTTCGTGTCCTTCTGGTGCGTTTTTCTCGGTTTCTTCGTCATTTTAATTCTACTCGGGGGCCAAGAAATCGATTTAGCGATTAATCTCGAAATCGAAGATTATCGTGAACACTGCCTTTAAAGGTTTACAAGACGAAACTTCTCATTTGCAACGAATCGCTGCGTCGCTGCCAGGTTCCAAGTTGGCGCGACGGAACGATTACAGGCGACCACTGCTCTCTAACTCTCAAGCAGTGATGCAGTAACACATGGGATTTTGCCGACGAAGCGCAACGTTTGCGAATATGTACCGTATGTAGTCATCACAATCGGACCGCTTCTCAATCATTCGCAGGAAAAAGTAGCAATTGTCTCTAGCCACCAGCTGCAGTGAAAATCGGGCCTGAGACTTTGAGATGGAACGATTTTACAACAGAGAAGTAATTACCGTCATATCATTGTCTGTACGAATTGGTGTAGGGAACCAATGGGCGGTTAACTGCGGAAGATCCGTTTTTCCAAAAGTTTTGGTGCTTCTGCGGAGAATCAAAATTCTAGAATTTTGAGCACTAAGATACCCATCTACGTTCTACAATTCAAGCAGCTTAGCCAACTGTCCTGTGATCTCTCCCTTGATCTCTGGGTGTCACTAAGATTATCTTTTGTGCCAATTATGTAGGGTTGAGCTGTCAACTCCTTTATTAGCTGACGCTGACTATAAAGCACTTTATCCTGCAGAAAATATGTCGATAAAGTGGTCAGAAACAAGCCCGAAAATTCCCTATACAGCCCTAAACTCGAGCGTGGCACAAGAGCACGCCCACTCTCTTCAATAGCCACAGATCGAAGTGAAGAGGTGAAAAATCGAGTTTTGGAAAACCGAGCATGATCAGAAGATTATTCTCTTCTCTAACACGCAGCGAGTTACCGAAGCACACATCATTTGAACATTGGTGGTTTTTCAAAGTCAGCTTTATATATGTTGAAGGGAGTGGGCGTGGTGCCAAGTTCAAGCTTCGGGCCATAAAGAGCACCTTCGGCCTGGCTATTTTTTCAATGCTGTTGGTGTAGTGGTCCCGTACAATTCAGTGCCCGGTATAGATTCAAAAAACATTTTTGCCGTGGAGTTCAGAGGCAGCATTCAAGCTCGAAAATTGGGGCCACTTATGTTAATGGGGTCGTATGGCACCAAGCGGAACGCTTTCGCCGTGGAAGGCGTCAAAAACGAGTCAAAATAACTATATGTGAGCCATATCGTATCACAGATTTCCACGATCCCCGCCCATTCGCTTAGCAGTCTCCACCCCCAACGCAAACTCGTCCAGATTGATCCTTCCAATACGGTCACTTTGGCTAGTTTTTGAAGCTTTCAACGACGCAAGCTTCTAGTATTAGCCGCGAAAGCCTATTTGCTCCGTTATCACAATCATTTAAGCTCGACAAATCAAAGCGTTTTTTTACGAGTTGGAATAAGTTTTCATTTTTTGTCAGCTTTCGGGGATGGGAGAAATATTGCTAGAATCTTCGCATGAAGATCTACAAGTTGTTTTCAAAATTACTCTGATATCTCAAACTATCCCCAATTATAGGTATGTTGCTCTCTCCATAAAACAGTTTGACTCGTCAGGACGCTCGGCCGGCACTTCGAACCCATCGTTCACGATGGATTTCGTTTTCGAGTTTTCTTCATATAATGAGAGTTCTAGTAATCTATATAACGGCTACGTTAGGAAATACGATTAATAATCATTGAAAACCCCTTTTTCAGACCGAAAATGTCTCAATCGACTTTTGAGAAAGGGAGAGTAGATCGTTAGAGATCGCCGTTTTGACCAACAATCTCACGATCAAATGAAGTTCATCCTTCTTCCAAGTGATATCTGGAGAAGGAGAGGTTATTCGATGTGAGTAGAAAAGTCATTCTTCACGTAATCGTATAGTATATTCCATCAACTTCCGCTCGGTCGTACCGTACAAATTGTTGATCAGATACTTACAGTATTTCCTGTTTTTGTACACTCTCTATTTGAACCCTCCCTCTAATTGAACCCCCTCTTTCCGTGCCGAACACCCCCCCCCCCTATTAGAGCCCCCCTCCCCTTCAGCTGAAAAGACCTTGGAGACCCATTCCAAGCGGACGTGAACTGCTAAGCACTGCTCGAGATGTCGACACCCAGAAGCTTGTTGACATTTTCGAAGAGATTGATCTTGAAGAGGACTCAAACAATGACTTTATTGATGATGATTTCTTGGAGCTTGCCAAGTAGTTCATTATTGTCCCACTCCGAATCGCCTAATAAACTTCGTTTGCTTATATTGACTCTCGCATTGTCGATTGAAAATTAGAACCTCCCCCTCTATTTGAACCCGTCCCTCTAATTGAACCCCCTTTTTGAGGAGGTTGAAAAATAGTACACCCGAGTGTTCAATTACTGGAAATACGGTATGGTTTTCGTTTTCTTTCTAGTCTGACTCATGGACCAGGCGGCTGCCGGTGTGGGGTTGGCGGCCTCAGTGGAGAATGGGGTTTCGATTCGCGCGGGGTGATCTACCGTCGCAGCCCCGTCCATTCCTCAGACTAAAGTGATTGCGCGCACTCTATATGATGGCTGACAGCAAATTGTGCCAGATGACTGACGGACGGTCGGCCTCTTTTGACGGAATTCGAGACATTCGCCCTCATTTTTCTTCACAACTAGGCGTTTTTACCCGAACAAACTTTCCCTACGTTTTAAGGTGGGCGCAAAAAATCACTTGAAGCAAAAAAACGTTGAAGGGTTTTCAGCGCGTACTATGCCTTTAGTTCTGACGAGTCAAAACGTTTTTTGGAAAGAGCGACATACCTATGATTTTGACATAGTTTAAGATATTAATAAATTTTCAACACCGTCATGTAGAACTTGATGATACCATTCTAGCAATAACTTTCTCACCCCCAAAAACCCAAGCCTCACAGTTATTGCAAACAAAAAACACGTTTTTTACGATGATTTGCGAAGTTCGAGGGTGATTTTTGCAAGGCTTATCGGGCTTATCATGTCAAAATTTACTCCTCACTGTTATATTTGGCCATGACCGACTGCTCCGCAGCTTGCTACGCCCAGAGTCATCCGAGCAAGCAAGCCATTTCCACACCAAAACGAAAACAATACAGTGTTCTCCTATTTCCATACATTTTTCGTCGGATTTTTTGTTGGGCTGCCATTCTACGAGCATCAGACTTTCGATTTATGTCGTAGGGTCGATATCAATTCTGAGCGTGTATGAATCTATTGAGAGACGCTTTCACTGCTGCTATGGCACAGACCGAAGGTCATGCCCTAATGGTGAAAACTTTTGTCGAGTTTTTATTTCCAGCCTATTGTATGCTTAGGAGTGTCCATCGTCCAAAATTAAAAGAAGTGCAAAATCGAGAGGCGCTTTAAATGGAAAGCTTGACTTTTCTTGGGTGAAGTGCGTGCGAAAAATTACGGATATGTGAGAGCCAAGGTGAGGTCACTCAGTATAACGATGTTGTTGATCCAGGAGACATCCTCGAAAAAATATTGATCAACAGTATAAATGTAAATAGTGAACATTCCATTCGTCAGAGCAAGAGTGAGACTCTGAAACATGAATTAAAAAAGTTTCACATCCAAGTGACAAGAATCTGTGGCTCTAATTAAATCCCTCACTCACAAAGGGCGATTTCTCCGTGATAATCGGTCATAGAGCGTACAGGCACGAGGGGTTTCAAAGCCTATTTTACTCTGTACCCGTCCTTTAACCTGGCTGCTGCATTTCTGGGCAATTTTATTCTTATGTTGTTCATGTTGTTGATTACTTTCGTGCATTATCAACGCTAGCACAGCAAAAAATGACGCACTTTTCATAGCAGCCGGAACCAAATTGCGCCAAAGCTCAAAGTTCCATTCTTTACTGAAGGCAGCATACACGCTCGCGATGGTGTTCGAGATAACTATGGAAGTAGAGTGGTATGGCTCAGATTACAACGCCTACGCCTACTCATTTTAAGCATCAAAAAACGACCCACAATGAGGCAGTGAGAGGTTGGTCTCGCCCCTATATTTCTCCACCCCCTCTATTTGCCGCACTCCTCCAAAACAGGAGTTCTGGGCCATTCCCCCCGCCGGCGACGTTTGTAGATGGTGCAATAAGTACAACTAAAACGCCACACACATCGGCGACGGTGGGAATGGCCCAGCAGCCCTGTTCCGGAAGATGTTCCGGAGTGCGCGGTTGGTGAGAGAATGCGCGCGTTTAGTAAAGGATGCATTTCTCGCCCACAATCGGTTCGATAGTCGCACGCGCTCATTACGGAGCGAGATTTCTCGCTGGAGGTTGGTACGCCCCACTGTCTGAGTATTCATTGATTGTGCCGTCTATCCGAACTTCCTTTGTTTTCATGGGTAGGATGGAAGGTTCGATAAGGCTCTATTCCCTCGTTCGTTCTGCAATTAACAGGACTGTCGCCTAGAAAACTTTACTTTCTTGCTCGAAGTTCAGACGTCGAGAAAACAAGTGGTTTTGACCAGAAACTTCCAAGCATTACTTGAAACTCTCTCCAAGCAACTCGGCTGAGTTTCGGAGGCCTGCAGGGAAAAAGAGGAATCTGGTTTATGAGGCTACAATACCGTACGTAGGTCAGAAGGCGGGAAGGCGCGCAATGGCGCATTTTGCGTCTCGTTCGTACAACTTGAATAACTTGCCTCAAACTCAAGTTTGAGCAAATCTAGGGCGGCATTTATGATTCTTGCGTTTAAGGCTACCTAGTGGCATGGAAGTGAGTTTGAAACGAGTTATTCAGCAAGGACGAAAAAGACGAAAACGCGTTTCCGCCCATTTTCTGACTAAATCCTACGAGCGGTATTGTTGACCTCCCGAGCGGGCTGCTGAAATGCGTGAGCAAATTATCCTGCAACCGTTGAATACCTAAACTCTGGTACCGCCGTAATGACCTGTTGATTTCGATTATCACAGCGCGGAGCGGTGGCTTTTTTGTCGGAACCTCCTTATCACTAGTTATATTTTACCGAGGCCCACCGCTCCGCTGCTGATATTGATCGAAATCAACAGGTCACTACGGCGGTACCAGAGTTTACATATCGTTCATCACTGGATGAGGGATCGCCGCGACGCTGCTTGGCGGGGAAAATTGCGCGCGGGAAAACGAAGGGAGAGTGGCTATTGATCGCGCAATTTTTCCCGTCAAGTAGTGTTGCGGCGATCCCTCATCCAGTGACTGACCATACATAGTCTACTATTTTACCAGGAAACTTATTGAAAACAGCAAAACACAGATGTTGAGATCGAGGAAAGTGATTATGCCGCGAATAAAAATCGTACATTTTTTGTTGCATGTTAGTGTTGCACTTGCGAAATCCGAATTTCTTTCCCTATTTTGAGTTAACACCGCGAAAATGAAAGAGCGGTCAAAGCGAAAAAACATCCACTGCACGCGGTCCGAATAAGTCCTGCGGGTCATTTTGTCATAGTCACCGCGGGACGCCAGGAGCCCAGGGCCTGCTGGTTGATTTGCTGGCGATACCATCGTTTCTTGTTACAGTACTATCCCGGTCGTCATCAATGTTGAGGAGGATTCATGAGCGTTATGTCATTGGAAGGCTTCCATGTAGGTTTGGTTTGTTTGTTAAACGTGGCATTCAAACGTAATATGAGAATCTGAGACACCATACGCGCAGTTTCATATTTTCATGTTTTGTATAGACATGACTAATTAGCGAACGATATCAAGGTAAAGACCCCGGAACTTCTTCATTTCTTCCGAATTCTTAGAATTTTAAGTGGCGGAAAAATTGCGCTGAAAAGAAAAAAATACTAGCCAAGGCTTAAAAGGTAAAGAAAGAAATGTTGACTCTCAGAATATTCACAAAACATGAAAAAATTATGAGCTATACTTGTCAGCTACATTCTGGTATACAATATCAACAACTAGATAACAGCATGTGGCTGCTAACTTGTGTAAGAGTTGTTTATCCAGTTAGATCAATTGTTGCCCAGATTTTTCATCTATTCAGGTTATTCTGCGCCAAATAATTTTCTAAAACATTTCGAGAACTTTTTTTGACGCTTTCTGGGTGGGAGGCGTACAGAGGACTTGATATCTCTTGTTTGCGGCCGTTAGTTTTAATTCCAGCCTTGTTTTCTGCGGTTTTTCTTTGAATCGGAAACCTCAACTTCCTCATCGCTTATTATTTTTCTTTAAGGCAGTGAGAACGATGTAAGCTGCCTTTGACTTGTAGTTTCACGCCACATTCGCACAATGCGGGGTAGGATTCTGTGAACAACAAACATAAGGCTACAAAATGAAACCGTCGCAAATGCTTTGTTCAAATATCACAGCAAACCCAAACGTATCATCGGTTAGCAATCCATAAATTTCGGCCCAGAACGTTCTGCCACGTTCATTAGAAGGGATGCCATTAAAGGTAGTGTCCACTATAAATCTCGTTCTCAAGGTTTCAGTGTGAAACACTAAGCTGGCAGATGCTGGAGGGGATAGAGTCGAAGAAAGCAGCGAAAAAAAGGACCAGCAATCGATAAGTACTGCTTTGAAGGTTATCCCAGTTTGTCTGCTTATCACGCTCCGCTCCCCATTCAGACGAGCTTGTGGCGCCGCGGACGACTTTGATGGCAATTTTCCAACCTAACCCAAAACACCCATCTGAATCGATGCTAGGTTCGTTTATACCACTCGCATGTTAAGCAAACATCTGAATTGTTAAGATTACTAAATTAAAGGGGGTGTGTATACAAGTCTGTTGGTACCTGCTCGTTGGTGCCCCTGCTTCTACTGAACCCAGCAGACGTTTGAGTGTACACAGGGAACGTTCGAGCGATATAGCGTGCACAACTATATCGCGAAAGTATCCCGCACATTGCATAAAGGTGTCGCCGTCCGGCACACTAAGGCCTCTGGTCCATAACACCTTAGGATCCGTACGTAGGGAGTCATGGAGTCTTTGGCCACAAGCCACAATTTCGCCACCCTGAACTGTCGATCGCTGTCGAGTGATATCCAAAAACTGCGCTATCCAGACTTCTGAGCTATTTCCATGCACCGTTTGCTGCTTTGCAGGAAACCCGCCTCAAGCGATAGACCCGTCATCAGCGTCGGAGAGTACACCATCTACTGCGGTAACGCTGACGATAGGAGAGTGGGAGGCTGTGCAATAGCTGTAAGGAAGGATTTCAATGGCATGGTCAAGGAGTTCGGCTCAACGTCGTGTCGGAATGCATTCGTACGACTGCGGGATCCCAGAGGATTCAATCTGTGGATAGTGAGTGCTCATGCGCCCACTGAAACCGCCGAAGACAATTCGAAGGATGCGTTTTATGAGGAACTCCAATACGTTGCTGGCCAGGATACCTTGTCAACATGCTGTTGTCGTGGGATTGACGCAAATGCGAAGATGGGACTTGATCAGGAATCCGAAGTACTCGGTAAATGGTTCTACCCAGTGGAGCAAACATCGGACAATGGCTACCGCCTTGTCGACTTTTGTGAACGCAGTGGTCTGATTATTGCATCGACATTCAAGAGGAATCATCGCCGCCATCAGCTTACGTGGCAGGGACCAACCCGGCTATCTCCAGAAGAGCAGCGGAAGCGGAAGATGACAACTTTGAAACTACAGCTTGACTATGTCCTGACGAGGAATATTCCAGTATCGGACATTCGAAGATCTAGAGCTGTGTGGGATGTCGCATTCTGATTCGGATCAC
Source organism: Aplectana chamaeleonis (assembly GCA_029168955.1). Taxonomy (NCBI): domain Eukaryota; kingdom Metazoa; phylum Nematoda; class Chromadorea; order Rhabditida; family Cosmocercidae; genus Aplectana; species Aplectana chamaeleonis. Next base: position 1,074,824 of record JAPDOI010000241.1, on the reverse strand, counting down.
CGTCCTGTTCTGTTGAACTTCACTGCGAGGATTCATAAGAGGAAGCGAGGGCTCCAGCCTCTCCAGAGGATTGACATGACAAGTCTCAGAGATGAAGAGTGCAGAAGGAATTTCCGACAACGCGTTTCTATTCACATCGAGTACGGACTAAGAAGAAACTTTGCGACGCGGATTCTTTTGTCAAGTGCATCCAGGACGCTTCGAAAGAGGCACTCCCGGTTGTACAGCCTAAGAAGAAGTTCGCCTACGTCTCAGAAGAAACAACATCTACCTACAACAGAGTATGTGCTCTCCGAACTGCAGGAAACTTCGTGGAGGAGAAGCGTCTGAGGAGGAAGTTGCGTCGGCAGCTTCAAAGTGACCGCGAACGAGAGTGGACGTGTAGAGATAAAGGAGTTCGAGAAGGCTTGGGAGGAGAAGAATCCGAAGAAAGCCTACACGTTGCTGCGACAGTATAGCGGGAAGATGAAGAGATGTTCTCCTGTCTTGAACACTACCAATGGAGTTGCAGTTGCGATGCGACGCTGCCAATATGGAAGGATTACTTCAGTTCACTACTGAATCGTCCAGCGCCATCAGTACCTGAGCTCCGCATGTTCAGAGAGCACATTACGATGTCAGTGAGGAACCGCCGACTCAGTCTGAAGTTTTGGATTGTGTCCGGAAAATGAAGAATGGAAAGGCAGGTGGAGATGGCAACATCACTGCTGAAATGCTGAAAGCTCTTCCTCCGTCTGGGATTCGTGAAATGACCAACAACACCATCCGTGCCATATGGATGAGCGAAAGGATACCCGATTCGTGGAGACATGCGATCATCGTACCTCTTCACAAGAAGCTATCCGTCACGGATCCTAAGAACTACAGAGGAATCTCTACTTCGTGTCATGTACAAGGTTTTAGAACGTATCATTCTCGAGCGACTTATCAAACATCGTGAAGGAACGACCAGAGATGAGCAAGCCGGTTTTCGACCTGGAAGATCGACCATCGACCAAGTGTTCGTCGTGAGAAGAGTAATTGAATCGTGGCAGCGGTTTTCGAAGCCACTACAGCTTGCTTTTTGGACTTTGAAGCTGCGTTCGACTCTCCTCATCGTGATCGATTGCTCAATGCTCTGCGAGCAGATGGAGTCCCGGAAAAGTATGTTCGGTAATCGAGGACATGAACAAAGGAACAACAGCAGCAGTTCGTACACCTGTCGGATTTACGTCAGCTTTCGAGGTGAAAACAGGAGTAAGGCAAGGAGCCGTTGCAGGACCTTTTCTTTTCAACTTCGCCGTTGATGACATCATGCGTAGAGTTGCAGAACAGTTTCCTGCGGATGTGATCCTAACACCATCAGGACGCTCCCTTGTCGACCTGGAGTACGCCGACGACATTGTGTTATTCGCTGAAAACAACGCAAAACTGCAAAGGATCGTGAACCTCGTTTCGAAGTATGCCGCAGCCTATGGACTTCGTCTTCGTCCCGACAAATGCAAGCAGATGTGGGTCTCTCAGAGGCCTTCAACTGGAGTTTGTGTGGACGGACAATGTATCGAACTGGTGGACGATTTCTGTTATTTGGGCTGTTTGCTGAAGAACGATGGTAGTTATGCAGCGGATATTCGACAACGATGTGCGAAAGCTACGTCTGCATTCAATTCTCTAACCAAGTGTTTGTGGTCTACCACCATCGCGAAGGAAGTCAAGTTGCGCGTCTACCTATCCGCTATTCGCCCTATCATGATGTACGGATCGGAGACGTGGGCAGCACCGAAAACGCAGATGGAAAGGTTGGATTGCACGGAGAGGAAGCTTTTTAGGCGTTTGCTTGGATATTTCTGGCCGCGTGTATGCCATAACGAATTTACAAGGAAATCGACGCAGTACATCAACGCTTGACACGAGGGAGGTGCCAGCATCTCCTGACGCCATCTCAGGCAGCAATGGAAAGTCGACTTCGATTGCTCGGGCATATACTAAGAAGAACGCCGGATCGTCTCGTACAACACGCTTTAAAAATGCTTCCAAATCCTGTCTGGAAACGGCCACCTGGGCGTAGGCGAAAGTTCTGGACGGATGTGGTTAAAGAGGATTTAAAGTCACTCGGCATCGAAAGACAGTTCAGGCGCGATGTTTCGTTTCGCAGGGAATGGAATAGTGACAGCTGGATGGAATGTGTTCAAATTGTGGCTGAAGACCGTGAAAAATGGACACGGCTGACTACTAGGACGGCACACCTCGGTGAAGATGCGGAATGACCGCGTCAGGCGAAAGCCAACCGATTAAGTCAAGTAAGTCACTAAATTAAAAAATATTCAGATAAGATAAATCATTCGAGACTTCGAATAAAACAAGCTTGCGACAAAAAAAAAAGAATTTTCCTGCGCTATTGGTTGCAACGACAACTTATCCAGAATCCCTCTCCATCGCGCATCTCATCTATGCCAGAATATCCTAAGGCTAGAAGGGACCACTATTATAATAGTTTTTTAGGGTTTGTTGTAACTTTTTTCTTTTATAGTGGTAGATACACCACCCAGAAGCCTTATTCCTGTGGTGAACTCGGGAAACAAATCATCATGAGTGTTGCCTTGAACTCAGTTCAAATACAACGCTAAGAAGAAAGAGCATATTTCAAACTGCTGGCACGCAAGGCTGTATGGGTTCACGTCTAGCGCCACTTTACCACTTCCATACTATACTTTGACATCTAATGTCGGAAAATCTCTAAAATGACTGTTTTCTATCGATTGACAGAATGGTTCGAGCTGTACTTTGTTTTCAGACAGCAAGTAAGAGGTAGGCTTTTCATAAATCGAGTCAGGGTAGAATTCACAAATTTATAATTTTCTATCATTCGATGAAATAGTCGACTATTATTCGAACTCGACTATTTTGTCGAATAATTGATAATTATGATTTAACGAATGCAAAAAAATCTGGCCTGACTTTACTTAATGGAAACATAACATCGGCATGGATCCTGAAGATACTTTGCGTTCCCCACTGGAGGTTGGCGCAAACTCGGCGCACCTAAATATGCTATAGCATATTGCACCGAGTTTGCGCCAACCTTCAACAGTGAACGCGAAGTTTCTTCAGGATCCATGGTGACGGTTCTTCTTACTTGTTGCCTGAAAACCAATGACAGCTCTTATCATTCTGTTATTCGAGAGAAAAAAAGTCATTTATGGGATGATTCAAAATCTTTTGATGTCAAAGTATATTCCTTACCACTGCTCTTTGCGATGAAAACGGATTTTTCATCAACACTTACCTGTATCATGAATCCGGAATCCTTTATGTTTCTGATTCCACCAATTCCGCTCTTCTGAAAAGAGTATAAGTAGGACTTAGTCAGCGTCTAGATGACATTCTGATATGAGATTTAATGCACCGTCCATCAGCTGAATTAACGGTTCGGCGACGTTAAAAGAATCGATGTGCTGGTTTGATGGGTCAGTTGATTAATCGCAGGGAAGCAATGAAGAGAAAGGAATTCTCTTGAAATTGTGGTGCGCGCGAAGCGTGCACCTGATTTGGTTTTGAACTGCACGTGCGCAAACCCGCGATTCCCAAATTAATGTCCTGAGAAGCTTTGGAGAAGTGGTTTTTCCATTGAAAGGAGCTTAGGAAGTCGGAGTAAAAATTCGAAAATGGTTTAGAATGTTTTGCTGATATTCGAGAAAAATTGAAAAACCCGCCAAGTTGTGATGTTGATCTCCTTTTTTTTTCTCAGACGGCGTTCAGGATCTTGACTTTACACTTAAAATTGAGCTAAAAAGCATTTTTGGACAGGAGGCTGCAAATGGGTGAGGGTCGCTCCTATTCCAATTTGAACTCGATAACTTTGCTTTGAAGGGTACCTCAAGTTCGCGGGTTCACATACTAAATTAGCCGTGGAGCACGAAATCTGAATGGACATGTTACACAGGTAGGAACTGAAATAAGTGAGTGGATCTGTAGGCAATCAACACAAGTGAGCCAGGTAAGTGCTGAACTTGTCGGAATTCGTACTCATGCTTTAGGCGAACTGAAATGTCGACATGGTTCGACCCGCCCCCTTTTCGAACAGCTCGGCTATAACAGCACTCTTCGGGAGAAAAACATGGTTCTGTTGTCGACCTGCTATCGACTTGTTGATAGCAGGTTCACGGCAGGTTGATAAGGCAACGCATCTTACCGACGGTGAATATCGGTCTTCCTAATCGCCAATAGCTTGGCGAATTATTCACTTGGTTGTGCTAGTAAAGAACCTTTTTGTAATTTTTTCCCTTGTTGTTCGTGAACCGCACGTGATTCCGAGCTACAGCTCTCAGATTAGACATTGGATTGAATGAAATCGTTACTCAAATAATGTTCTAAGGATTTTTGAAGTTTTTGAAGTGAAGGCATTTATTGTGATTTTATCCTGTTTTCGAACACTAGATTAACTTGGGAATTTTAAGCATTCTCTTCTTTTGAATACCCAACTCTGTCGCCTTTTCGGACTGTTATGCTCCTCGAATTTTTTGAGGCTTCGTATTTTTTGGCTGTCGGGTATTCAGCTTAACCGAGAGATCGAAAAACTTCAGTGCTTTTCGACAGTTAAATGTCCGACTGTTTGATTATTCGCTTTATTTTAGCTTGCAACATCTGTACATGAAGGCACACCGAAAGAAGTTATTTAGCCGTATTATTCGAAAATCATTTTAAGTTTGAAATCGAATAATAGCTTAAATAATGTTTGTAAAAAGTCTCACATATTAATCCGAGTCAAATACCAGATATGTTTTCAACTCTTTCATTCGTAGGAAACTTCCAGAGGCTACCCTACACGGATTCATTTCAATGGGTAACTTGGTGAAGATCATTTTCAAGATTTTTTCTTCATCCCAAATTAGATCTAGTAATACTGACGCCGTCACAAGGGCATTCCACGCTATGCATTGACTGAATTAATAATTCGTATAGTCGCTTCCAGAAAATCTTGGCTGAGTGAGTTTTCTACTATATCTTTATTGAAAGCACCCGATTGGATGAATAGATATAATGAAGCATTTGTCAAATCTACAGATCAATGAATTTTCTAAATAGCTCGTTTTCCGAATTTCGGAAATAGTGGAGGAACCGAGCATGGCCTCCCAATTTTTTTCGGAGTGAGTGAATACGTTTGGAATCGGCCTTCTATTCGATTTTAATGAATGTATAGGAAATTCGTGCGAATTTTCGAATAAAAAATCTGATTTTCGAATCATTTCCAATAAATCATGGATATTTTTCGCAAATTTGTTTTCAGAGGCCGAATATTCGGAAAATCAAACAAAGTAAAAAATGTAAAAACTAATAATAAGAAATACACTGAACGCACTACATATAAGGAACGCAACGTATTAGTGCGCTCCGTGCAGACGCTACTGTCCTTCTCAGAGCCAAATTCCGGCCCGCAATTGCGGACTACGGCTTTTGCATCACGCGACACGATTTAAATCGTGCTGGGAGAAAGGTGAATCGTACCAGGACCAAGTGGTCTCAGCACACTTCCTCCTATTCCGTGATGCAAGGGCCATTGTCCTCAAATGCGAAGCGGAAACTGGCGATATTATACGTGCTTGCGCCTTCTACGAAACGGGATGGGCAAGATCGAGGTTTAGGGATATTGGTTTTGTACATGTGCTTTTTTCAGCGGTAGGCCAAGAATACCAAACGGAGTTGGCATAATTGTCTTCGAGGAATGTTGTGATGCGGGTGCTGAAGTCTGCAGATTCCATGATCGTGTTATTTGGATCGTCTACGCCTAGAACTCGCGTAGCATCCATTTCTGCAGCCCTCTGTCTATTTATCAGAGCTGCTTGGAATCGTCGAACATTTAAACTATGTGAGTGCCAAGTAATGGCACTAACACGGGTTCGCGGGGTTCTCCCTCAAGTTAGCGAATCTCACATTTTTATTATTTCTGAGAATTTCAACTTCCACCTTATCCTCAGTAACCTACAGCTTTAGACCAACCAACTTCAAAATTGATCATTATGCAAAGTCTTAATCTACTGTAGTCATTTTGCCAATTATCCTTGTTCAGAAATTCGATTCTCTTAGATTCCAGGAGTTTTTGGAGAGCATGAACCACAATTGAGAATGACTCTATCAGAAAAGCGAATTTCACCACAATGGATTAATTAAATTACCTCGTTTTAGTGCTTAATGCAAAGCACACACAATTCAAATTTTATAAATTTTTCGGGTAGCTGATATATAGAGAAAGTTTAGATTTTAAATAGTATACCACATTAGGTCGGAAGATCACAGACGGACAGGGAAAAATTTAGGATTATCGACTTGTTGCTCTGCTCTCCTAAAAGTCTGATAAGAAAAGCATCAGTAATACTTCTGTCCTTATCGAGGCGGATTCCCCCTCCGCACTTGCAGCACGCAACACGATGATAATCGTAATGAGTCCAGAGGGTCCCGGCTTGATTGTTCCTTCTCCCACTCAGACAGTAACGCCGGCTGAAGGGGCAGACAATACCGGCAGACTAAACATTGTACCCGGGCGAGCCCCGGTATTCACTGCCTCTCAGCCGGGAAATGATGGAGCGCTCAGCCGGCAAGTGGTGGCCCCTTCACCCCGCGTTCACCGTCCCCTCAGCCGCTGATTGGCTGCCCCTCTCACCCCGCATTCACTGCCCCCCACAGCCGGTAAATGGAGGGCCGCTCACCCAGTATTAGCTGCTAACCATGTGAATAATATCGATCTGCAGGAGCAGATAAAGCCCTAATAGCCCCCCCCCTAATCCTTAGCAAGTCCGAGGCTTGCGCTTCATCCCTGAAAGACAAAACTTCCCTTGCTTCAAAATTCATGAACTGACCCGCTATCACGTCCCCATGGTCACAACTAACCATAAGGGATGAGGAGTCAAAGATCCAAATCGTTTGGATGACCACCCGTTCGAATGCCATCACCCGAATCAGCTCGAAGCCCATTTAACACCCGCCATACATAAGCCTGGTTTGCTTTAGCTCTTCAGTATTGGGCCAATGATTTGCATATGCCTGCCCGCTGACCCCGTAAAGCTATGCCCCTCAGCCGGTAATGCTATGTCGGTCCGATCAGCAGGTGACATGCTCCGCCGTGCATTTATGTCCGGCCGATGACCCCGTGAAGCCATACCCCTCAGCCGGTAAGACTACTTCTGCGCCCGTTCAGCCGGTGTTATTATCTGAGCAGCACAATTATGATCATTTTGCGTGCTTCAACAGCGGTTGCCCGTAACTGCGGAGCACGATTTCGCTCCGAGAAGGACAGTAAAACAATAATGCACGAGTTGTGCGCACGGCATTATTAGATCGTCTTACTAATGATTCCTCCAATTAGGCCACACTATGATTATAAATCCGGCGGAAGGATGTCTTTAGCGAAAACCATACTTCCAGCGGTAGCGGGTCGACAGCTGAATCTTTCGGGGCTTAATCCGTCTCTACATGAGTTCGAATTGTTCAATGTTGCATAAGTAATGTATTATGTACTAGAAATCGATAAATGCGAGAAATGTACATAAGAAAATATATAAAAAATGAGATCAAAAATCAAGCAGATCGTGTTCATTTCGTAGATCTACTATAAATTGATTGAGTGATTTCATAATCGAATTATGCCTCTTCTTTCGAATCGATTAAGGGTGTTTGAAAATATTTTCCATATATCTAAACTTTCATAAGTGTTAGGATGATGATTTTTACCGAGTTTTTTTTTGTCCTGGAACTAGAAGTTTTACTAGAACAAGTTTTTTATCACATATTTGTCGAAAATCTCGTCCTGAAATCAATCGAATGAATTAAATCCGTTTCTGGATGTCCTTCTGCCAATTATCTAGGAATTTTGAAAATGTTGTGGGTTACATGCAATGTACAAGAATTATTTTAATCTTAAACTCCGTTTTCGTAATTTCTAGAGTTTTATTGTGTTGCACCGCATTCCCATTTCTCATGTGTGCAAACTGCCGTGATTGCCAGCTTACCATCGACTACTTCCAGAAGACTGATGCCGGCTGGAAACGTGTTGAATATTGAAATCGTGCGGATAGGCCACGTGATGCACAAGTTCTGCCTAACTTGTGGAGCCACGAAAAACTGGAGGTCAGTTGTTACATGCAAGCAAGGCTCTCTCATGAACATTATAAAAGCTTTTGGCTAAGCGGAAATGTTATTTCAGACTCTGCACATCGAATGGGCACGATTTCGGACGACGATATCGCTGCAAACCTGCATCCTGCTCCGTGCGTGAAGTAGGTGTAGCTGAGGAATAACTTCGTGGAGCCACCTCGGGCAGCTCTGGCGTCGAAGTTTTCAAATGTCTCATGACATTTTCATCATTGCATAATCCGAAACACGGTTATCTTTCTGCATCTCAGCATCACCATCATCATAAAGGTACCTCCAAAGGCTTTTTAACCTCTATTGTGTCTGCGTAATAACGGACAATAAATTTGCATTTGTTGATACATGTAGTTTTTGCTATGTGATGCTCCATTATTCTTTAGCGGGCTCACTCAAGAGCCAGGTTGCAATGGAGCGGTTTGGAATTTACGGCGAACCCCTAAAGGCCGCTCTAATACAACGTGGTCCTGGGTGAGCTCGCTAAAGAACTCTGAAGCAGTACAGGCGTTGAAGAAATCGTTCGCAAGGGCGTATTAGGGCAGGATGAAGGGTGAGTGTGAAAATTTGCCGGTGTAGAGCGTATTGTCAAGATGTACGAGCAGCCCTGGCAAGGCCAAACAAGCATCACCACTGGGAAAACCGGTAATGTCCGGGGAAAAGACCCCAAAAATTACCAAAGTAATCCGACATTCGAGCTAATCTGCATGACGGAGTTTTTCACCACCTCGCAATTATGAAGTCTCAAATACTCGAGTTTCTGACTAAATCGATTTCCTGAAGTCTCAAATAAATGATAATTCGAATAACACGATGTCGATTTTTTCAATCAATATCTTGACTCGGTTACTCGATTCGAGATAAGCCAACCACCTTATAAGTTCTGATTATTCCTTTGCCGATAAAACCAGGATTGACGCAGTGTAATATATCGGATATTCGAACAAGTCGAGGAGCGTTTGTCGATGACCGTTATATATGGAGGTGAGGAAGAGAAACCGTGCAATCAGTTGTATGAGGTGTGAATCTAGGTTTTGAGGGATGCACTTTTGTCCAAAATTTTTCTCTCTCTATGTATTTTAGTGAGTTGGAAGAATCCGCACGGAAAAAGACTAGAGAGTGACAGAAGAAGATGAGTCCGTTTCTAAACAATTCTTGACATCCTTGACGAGAAACTTTCTTTATTGAGAAGCGGAAAAAAGTAAAAAAAAAGCCACTCAAAATGTGGGGGGACAATCGTCGTCAAAGGCAGGATTCGCGGTGAAAACTATTTTGGTGAAATCCTTCAGAGTAGACAGATCTGCTCATCACAAGAGTGAAAAATGGGCGAAAATCGCAGGAAAACCCCAAAGAAACAAGTGAGAACGGCAGATTACTGGATGTGCGACCGCCTCCGGTTAGCAAATGCTTGCTTTTTCCGGCTTTTATTTTGCGGGTAAACTAGTTGCTAACCACTTCAGGAGATTACTGCTTTGAAAACTAAATATTGATGGGAAAGCAAGCTTTGAAAAAAATCTTGGTAATTGGGGGCATGAGAACACCCAGCAATCAGCTGTTCTACATTGCTCCTTCGAGTTTTTTTTTCTCCATTTATCATCTCATGAGGATAGCAGAACTACCGTTTTAATCGCAAACCCTGTTTTCAACGATTGGCAACAGTTTAAATGAAAGACATTTCACTATGTTCTCTAAATGATTATTCAAAATTGTGAAGGTACGCTCGAAACTCATTTGTACCCCGATAGCTTGACCATAACTCCTGAGGCTATCAACTCAGTTCAAACAGGTGAAGAAGAGGTTGACTAAATTCCAAAAACCCGAGAATTTCACTCCACACATCGAATGGCGCGTTCTAGTTTCTGAGTAATTCAGCTAATGGTGATCAAATTCCATCTGCTTCCTACGATGCGCACCATCGTGAAAATCCATTGCAACGGTTTTTTCGTGCTTAGAAAAATATTGATTAAGCGAATGAGCTAGTTTGCAGTGATATTACCTATACTACTTACACAAAAGTCACGTGCACATCCAATAGAGTACTACCTTGAGTCATGCTTTAATTCGGAGGGAGACGATCAGAAGGTTCCTCAACTAGATCATACGGCAGATTTCTGTTAATCCTACGTCATCGGATTAGAGCGTAGCTAGAAGGGTACTTGTGTCCTCAGTTAGCTATTTGACCCCGTTGCAAGAGAACTGATCTAAGTTAATGCTACATTCAAACTCCGAATTCCAACCTAAACTTAATACTCATGTGCTTCACAATTGTGACGCGGACCAGTTATCTTTCGATACACCATTGCTTCTATAAGAGGAATTTGCACGGTCATCAATATTAACAGAAATTCGCGTACCTTGTGCTCTCTAACCAGATAAAATGTGACGAAAAGATCAGTGGCAATAGCGAATATAAGCACAAAACCAGTGCAGAACCAGTCAAGGATATTGCGTATATCATTGCACGTGTTCGGCTCATAGTAGAATGTAACACACTTGGGATCGATAAACCTCGAGCAGTCGACTGAAAGCTGTTCTGAGCTTTTTGGAGTTCTTTCTCAAGAGTTCCAATAGAAGAGAAGGGTCTCTGTTGGTAGATGAAAATTTTTGTCGCTTTTTCTGAGGCTAGGCAGATTAATAACTTTGACAGATCAAGCGAATCCGGGGTGAGTATACAGAGTGGCTGTTAAAGGCTTAGTACACTCTCAGATATGAATATCGTGATTTTCACTCAATTGTGCGGTGGACCACCCCTGTATAGTTCGTGCCAAGTGCGAGATCTAAAAACAAGCGAAATATAAGCGACAACTATTGGCCCGACGAACTCAATAGCAGCTAGATTAATGCATTACTTTTGACTGAGTCGTCGTTCCTCACTCCCTTGCTGGCCTACCTTTTCATCCTGGTTCGCTCTGGAATCCGATTATGATCTTCGCAGATGCCCAAGACCACTCTGAAAAAAGTTATACGCGTTTTTCTTTAAGTTTCCGTACCTATCGCACCTTCAAAATGCGCAATACTTTTCGAAAAACCTGGAAATTGATTTGACGGGAAATCGCGACTTTTGACGATTTCCGAGATGCTACGATAGATATTGCTCAAATTCTTCCTCTGGTGAGCATTTGGAGTGCTGAACACGAGTGTGAGCTCCGTTCATTGATTTTCGGCAAATTTCGGTAGATTACGGTGGGTATACGGTAGTTACCTTGCCGCAAGGCTTTGAAAAGCGCGTATAACTTTTTTCAGAGTGGTTTTAGGCAGCTGCAAAGATTAAAATCGGATTCTACGCCAAAAGCGGCTCAGGAGAAGTATATTTCATTCAAAATAATCAGCCTGACAAAAAGTAGTTTCTTTGTGAGAAAAACTCGTCCACTAAATTTCCGCTCTTAAAATATAGGCATTTCTGAGAAGACATAACTCCGTTTGTAGGGGACCTTGAGCGATTTCAGAGATACCATCGTGAAAAACTTGATATTTTCTCCAAGACAAGCATAAAATCTGAGCAATACATTTTTGGGTGTCATATGCCTCTAAGTGTGCTCCGCTTTTGAAGATGCCGGTAGAAATTTAATAATGCAAAGGTCTGGAATTGCAATTTTTCTCGATACACGCATCTATACTAGCTATTTACCCAGAAGAACGTTCAGGTCACACATTCTCTTTGGGCGGCCACACAGGTTTGAACTCGCAATTCGTCTAAGTCCGTTGAGACAAACAGGTAGTCAGCGTCAACTCCAATCACTTGCTCTGTGTTCCATACGCTTCTTGCTCAGAAGATTGTATATGCTTGGTCGGAGACTTCATACAATTCTCACAACCTTCTTTACAGGGCAACTGCTGCAAACTAGCGTGACAGTGCGGTCTCAAAGGAGTCAGTTGCGCGTGCCATCAAAAGCCCTGAACATCCACAAACTTTTGTCTCAGTTTTTATGCTGATCTTGGAGAGAGTCAGACGCTTATTACAGTGGTATCTCTAGAGTCGTCCAGGACCCCCAATAAACAGAGTAATGGCACCTCGGAGATGCATACTTTTTGAGGGTAAAAATTTGGTGGACGTATACTCAGGCCTTTATTTCTCTTCATTCGCAATTGTTGCGCGAGAGCGAACTAGAAGATGGAAATAGTACGGCAATGGGCTGAAGAACGAAGACTCGTTGGGGTTTCCTCCATCCGTCTAGCCGCTATCGTGTTCGAAAATGTGGTAAGGAGTGTGGCTCGTGGTAGTAGCGAATGCGGGTCGGTCTAGATCTTAGATCTCGCTTATTTGGAGGAATTGAGTTCTCATACTTGGCACGTGTTATGCAGGAGTGGTCTACTAGACAATCAAATAAAAATCACAAAATTCATGTTTGAGGGTGTATGGTGCCTTTAGAGGCAGCATACACGCTCGTAAACGTGGTTGAGAAATGGTGAATCAAACAGTACGGCGCAGAGCACAACGCATCTTATATAAGCGCTATCAGCTGAGGACTTCGTTTGGTAGGAGATGAAGTAAGATGGGGCAGCGCCGAACGGCTGCAAAGCAGAGACCGCACTGCGCTAGCTCACACTGCGAAAAATTCGTAAATCGATGAACCGAACAGTGAATCGCAACTACTCAAAATACTATCCCTTGACGACAATATGCCGTGCTTTTTATAGTCACAGGTAAATGCGACTTTATGAGAGCGACAACCCCTTTGTAGTCGTGAGTGTAATTGTTGTCTCCTCTGTCAGGAATAATGAGGCAATACGCTTCTGTGGTTCCATAATTCAACCAATTTTCGATTATGCTATACAAAACAACAATTTATCAATTATCACAACGCTTCGTAACGACAGAATCACTTTAAGCAAGGCAATTTTGTTTTTTATAAGAGAGCATGCGCACACATCACCTCAGTTCACCACATTGCTCCGCCACGCCACATCCCCAGCTGAACCTGTTTGGTGTTCATGTAAGCCAAACTATACGAGACTAGGCGAAGTCGTCTCTGACGAAGCGAGCTTGCAGACCCGTCCCCAACCTCTTTGGACCCTCAGAAACCTTTTCTGACGAATGTTAATGCTAACAATCTTCAGGTCTTTTCTGCTGAGAAAACAAAGCTAGCAAGTGTGTTTTCGACAGCAAATCGGTATGATTGAGCAATGTGGAGAGCCAGGTATGTGTAAGGCCTCTTTCAGAGCTCGATCGCTGTGCGACGCGACCGAATGAAAACCCTGCGTATTGACCGAGTCGCGTCGCGCGATCAGGTCGCAGGCCTTTCAGACAAAATCGCAGGAAAAGTCGCCCAATCACGCGATTGGGCGACTGAGGCCGGGATCATACTTGCTGCGACCAGCGACGGCGACAGTGCAAATGGAGTATATCGATTTTCGGTCGATATTGATGTTACGCATTGCGTCGCGTCGCCGGTCGCTGGAAGTATGATCCCGGTCTGACACTGCCGGATCGCGTCGCTGTGCACTGCACGGCGACGCGACCGCTCGCGGCGATTGTCTCATGCGCCCTCGCCCAAATTCCTCGATTTTTCCCGTCGTTTCTGTTTTTTTTACTAGCTCTGCTTTCCCAAGTAGTTTGCCTTCATCGTCGACTGCCTAGGTAGCGATTTTCATTGCGGAAGATCTCCAATTTCTCGGAAAATTATTTTTGAGTTCACTCTTTGTTTCATTTTGCACATCCGGAGGCATTTAAACGCTTTATTCATCTATACTCTTCCCTTCCCGCATTGATAAGTTCGATCTTCCGATGAAAAACTTTTCAATAATTATTTGATTATTGCATCGACATTCAAGAGGAATCATCGCCGCCATCAGCTTACGTGGCAGGGACCAACCCGGCTATCTCCAGAAGAGCAGCGGAAGCGGAAGATGACAACTTTGAAACTACAGCTTGACTATGTCCTGACGAGGAATATTCCAGTATCGGACATTCGAAGATCTAGAGCTGTGTGGGATGTCGCATTCGATTCGGATCACCGTCCTGTTCTGTTGAACTTCACTGCGAGGATTCATAAGAGGAAGCGAGGGGCTCAGCCTCTCCAGAGGATTGACATGACAAGTCTCAGAGATGAAGAGTGCAGAAGGAATTTCCGACAACGCGTTTCTATTCACATCGGAGTACGGACTAAGAAGAAACTTTGCGACGCGGATTCTTTTTGTCAAATGCATCCAGGACGCTTCGGAAAGAGGCACTCCCGGTTGTACAGCCTAAGAAGAAGTTCGCCCACGTCTCAGAAGAAACAACATCTACCTACAACAGAGTATGTGCTCTCCGAACTGCAGGAAACTTCGTGGAGGAGAAGCGTCTGAGGAGGAAGTTGCGTCGGCAGCTTCAAAGTGACCGCGAACGAGAGTGAACGTGTAGAGCTAAGGAGTTCGAGAAGGCTTGGGAGGAGAAGAATCCGAGGAAAGCCTACACGTTGCTGCGACAGTATAGCGGGAAGATGAAGAGATGTTCTCCTGTCTTGAACACTACCAATGGAGTTGCAGTTGGTGATGCGACGCTGCCAATATGGAAGGATTACTTCAGTTCACTACTGAATCGTCCAGCGCCATCAGTACCTGAGCTCCCGCATGTTCAGAGAGCACATTACGATGTCAGTGAGGAACCGCCGACTGAGTCTGAAGTTTTGGATTGTGTCCGGAAAATGAAGAATGGAAAGGCAGGTGGAGATGACAACATCACTGCTGAAATGCTGAAAGCTCTTCCTCCGTCTGGGATTCGTGAAATGACCAACACCATCCGTGCCATATGGATGAGCGAAAGGATACCCGATTCGTGGAGACATGCGATCATCGTACCTCTTCACAAGAAGCTATCCATCACGGATCCTAAGAACTACAGAGGAATCTCTCTACTTCGTGTCATGTACAAGGTTTTAGAACGTATCATTCTCGAGCGACTTATCAAACATCGTGAAGGAACGACCAGAGATGAGCAAGCCGGTTTTCGACCTGGAAGATCGACCATCGACCAAGTGTTCGTCGTGACAAGAGTAATTGAATCGTGGCAGCGGTTTTCGAAGCCATTACAGCTTGCTTTTTGAACTTTGAAGCCGCGTTCGACTCTCCTCATCGTGATCGATTGCTCAATGCTCTGCGAGCAGATGGAGTCCCGGAAAAGTATGTTCGGTTAATCGAGGACATGAACAAAGGAACAACAGCAGCAGTTCGTACACCTGTCGGATTTACGTCAGCTTTCGAGGTGAAAACAGGAGTAAGGCAAGGAGCCGTTGCAGGACCTTTTCTTTTCAACTTCGCCGTTGATGACATCATGCGTAGAGTTGCAGAACAGTTTCCTGCGGATGTGATCCTAACACCATCAGGACGCTCCCTTGTCGACCTGGAGTACGCCGACGACATTGTGTTATTCGCTGAAAACAACGCAAAACTGCAAAGGATTGTGAACCTCGTTTCGAAGTATGCCGCAGCCTATGGACTTCGTCTTCGTCCCGACAAATGCAAGCAGATGTGGGTCTCTCAGAGGCCTTCAACTGGAGTTTGTGTGGACGGACAACGTATCGAACTGGTGGACGATTTCTGTTATTTGGGCTGTTTGCTGAAGAACGATGGTAGTTATGCAGCGGATATTCGACAACGATGTGCGAAAGCTACGTCTGCATTCAATTCTCTAACCAAGTGTTTGTGGTCTACCACCATCGCGAAGGAAGTCAAGTTGCGCGTCTACCTATCCGCTATTCGCCCTATCATGATGTACGGATCGGAGACGTGGGCAGCACCGAAAACGCAGATGGAAAGGTTAGATTGCACGGAGAGGAAGCTTTTTAGGCGTTTGCTTGGATATTTCTGGCCGCGTGTATGCCATAACGAAGACCTTTACAAGGAAATCGACGCAGTACATCAACGCTTGACACGAGGGAGGTGCCAGCATCTCCTAACGCCATCTCAAGCAGCAATGGAAAGTCGACTTCGACTGCTCGGGCATATACTAAGAAGAACCCCGGATCGTCTCGTACAACACGCTTTAAAAATGCTTTCAAATCCTGTCTGGAAACGGCCACGTGGGCGTAGGCGAAAGTTCTGGACGGATGTGGTTAAAGAGGATTTAAAGTCACTCGGCATCGAAAGACAGTTCAGGCGCGATGTTTCGTTTCGCAGGAAATGGAATAGTGACAGCTGGATGGAATGTGTTCAAATTGTGGCTGAAGACCGTGAAAAATGGACACGGCTGACTACTAGGACGGCACACCTCGGTGAAGATGCGGAATGACCGCGTCAGGCGAAAGCCAACCGATTAAGTCAAGTAAGTCAAATAGCGGCCTTAAACTCGTTTGAGGGTGGATCTAATTTTGCTGTTTTTTTTCAATCTCCTCTGTTTTTGAACTGCTAAACAGATAAGCTTGCCAGTAATGAATCTCAGAATGCACGGGACAAACCATGAAATTCCCAGATAAAAAAACGAGAGAAAAATAACAGAAAAATCTTCGTCGAATAATTTCAACACCACCCATGGCCAGCAAACTCTCACAATTAATTGTCCACAAAATTTTTCATGCATAGATGAATACAGAAAATAAACACAGCTGCAGCTGGCTGCGTTCATTAGCTATATTCATCTATGCTGGCTAGACGTCAATTAGAATGTGTACGTAAAAGTGCGTGATCGCCAGCTTTCGCTATTGGGCATTCACACTTCGAAAGCCAGCGATTTCCACGGCGACGCGGTGGTCGCGTCGCCGTGCACACGATCGCGTCGCACAGTGATCGAACTCTGAAAGAGGACTAGGCATGCTCTCTGTCGCGAAAATTCCGAAAATCAAAAACCTACTTCGTGAAAGTGACCCTTCAGTGAGGATTGAACACCAGTTGTGATTACCGCAATGAGGAAGGTCGTAAAAGGTCCGAGACAACAAAGGGAGGGCTACGCTGTGCCGGTAGCGGGTCGTAACTGGGACTCAGGAAAAACTTGATTATTAGCGACCAAATCAACTAAAAAGCTCGAAATAAATGAGTTTCTTTACGTATGAGCTGTTTCTGTTAAAAACGGCCCAGAACACATGTTAAGCCTGTTGCAATCGATTGTGTTGTGGGATGTTGCTGTAAGAACCGGTGTTAAAAAAGAGCCTCTGGAATGCTAAAAACATGAAAGTGTTAAGAGAATTCCTATAAGCAAATTCTATTTCTAGGGCTCTCCTATCGAGTTCTGCTTGGAATATGTTAAAGTACACAAAAATGGTTCCTAGCACACTAAAAGTCAACCTCCGTGCTCTTCTTGAAAATTTAATCCAGACTTGCGAAATCAAGCTGAAAATTCACCTTGGGCCTATCCGAAATTTCAATTTTTCGTGATTCTGTGACCTGGTTTAGATAGTGAATTTTTTTAGATAAACCGGAAGTGAGTTGATTTTTCGATAGAGGATTTAAGAAAAAAACTACTCCAACTCGGAGATGGGGGTCTGAAATTGAAAACTAGCGGAAATATTTAGTTGCGATTGAATTCTGGGAGCAACCGTTTTTTTAACTCGATTCCTCGTGCCTGAAATTCCTTTTCAAGGTGAGCTCTGAGGGTGGCTCTGATTATTTTAGAAATAGTTTTTTGCGTACTTTAACATATTTAGAGCACAGCTCAATAGGTTTCCTACAAGAGCCTGGAGGATTCCTTGAAAAAGACAGTTTGTCAAAGTAACGTCAAAACTGACGCTTCGCAGCCCGATCGCAACTGGAAAATTTCTTTAATTTTCGAGTTTTCTTCGACTTCATGATAGTTTTCGGATGCCAGTGAGTTTTTATGCGACATACTATTTTTGCAGATCCGCATCGGACCGCATCGAAAGGATATGGACGCCTGAAGATCTGTTTCGTTGCACACGAATCACACGAAAATCGTGTCCGAACCAAGTCGAGAAAATTCCAACCGCTGAACTTTGTTCCAAAGTACTCCATTGCAACCAGAAAGAATGGAAAATTGGTCCTGCCAGACCCTTTTTTTCGGCCACAACCTAGGTGAGGGACCCCGAAAATCATGAAAAATTGAAATTTCAGATAGGCCCAAGGTGAGTTGATTTTCAATTAGAGGGTTTAAAATAACTAATACAGCTCGGATATGGGTGTCTGAAGATGAAAACCAGCGGAAGTATTTAGTTGCGAATGGACTCTGGAAGTCAGCGATTTTTGTTCACTATTAATCCGCTTCTGAGCCTGAACGAATGTATTATGACACGGCATGTGGAGGTACGCGATTAGGAATACAGAGGTCCGGCAAGGAGGGATAGTAACTTCTTAGACATTATTGCAACGCCGCGCTGAACCCTGCCTGTAGTTGCTAAACGGTGTAATATTCGAAAAATTGTAGTTGTGCGCAACGAAATCAAAATTTGAATGAAGTATGAAAACACCATGTCTTATTTCCTCATCATTTTCGACGGAGAGCACAACAGTTATCGTCGGCATGGATTCTGATGAGACTCTGCGTTCACTATTGAAGGTTGGCACAAACTCGGTGCCATATGCTATAACATAGGTGCACCGAGTTTGCCTTAGCCTCCAATGAGGAACGCCAAATCTCATAAGGATCCATGCCGATGTTCCACTCGAAACTCTAGAGAGGTTGCGGTTTTTGTGGAAACGCGTTTACAGGGCTGATCCTATGACTATAAAGCGATATATTCTCGCCACGGCATAGCTTTTGGACTACTTACGATTTAGGGTCCGGTTATACTTGTGCGTTTTGCAACCGCTGTCTTCAGCGGCAGATATTTTTTGTCTATCCCGGATCTCACCAACTGCAGACGTGCCGCAGAGCCGGCAGCTGCGGAACGCAGAAGTATAACATGATCCCAACTGTTTACGATTCACGAAATTTTGAAAGAAAATTACACATAGTTTGGACTAGTATAGCGCGATCTTTGCTTAACAAGCGCTCTGCTATGGCCCATCCTATGCGAGAGTTGTCGTGCTGAATTTGTCGCGCAAGCAATTGAGCCAACTCTACTTCGTATAGCTTATAGAGTAAAGTACGATTTCTCTGTAGGATTCAGCCTAGTCAATGGAAGGGGCTGCGGCGGTAGAGCCGGTGGTGCCCGGGTCTGTGTAATTACGAATTACGAATGACGGGCAATTTCGCAATTTTTTCGATCCACCATCTACGAAATCTCGGCCCAAGATCGCAACGAATCGTAACAAAATCGTGGAAATGTGGTTGTTTAAACAATGTAAATTTGCGGTGTAAGGCATGGATAAATTCAACACTTATTTCACATTCCTGATATTCAATTTATCTTTCCAACTCCAATTACAGGTAAAGACTTATGCTGACATTTTCAGCCGGGCGTAGTCAGCAGTAGATCAGACATGGCGAAATACAATTGTTGATAACGAGATCCGGGATTGACCGACCGCTTCGCTTCTCACACAGACCGCCTCGAACTCATTATTAGGTTCCAACCATTCTTTGCTCGATGAGCGAGCCACATCGGAGGAGCCGAGCACCATATGTAGTCATTCATCTCCATGGAATGCTGTCGCCTTCATGATGAACACTGGAGACACAGATATTTGGTGAAGCTGTTGTGTATGGCTTGTATCCTATCTCTAGGTAGCTGCGATGCAGCAACTATCTTGTTATCTTTGAAGCGGCGCGGTTCTTCCTCCATTTCCACCATTGTGTTTTCTCAAAATAACAGTTAGACTTTCATGGTAGAGCTATCATTGCAGCGTCACGGCTTCCTCCCATTCAGAGATTGACAATATATCGGACGGTCCGCAGTTGCAGATAACCGCTGTTGTAGCATGTAGCGCAAACAGAACCATTCTGGGACCACGAGACCCTGGCGCGGATTATCTTCCTCCCAGCACCATTATCTTCAAGCTGCAGGCTGCGAAAGCGGTCGCCTGCAACTGCGGACAGTGATTACACCCCTATGTAGAATTTAAATATGGGGCTTGGTTCTAAAGACCTGGCTGACTCATGGAGCGAATAATGGTTGGTACATATTATTCACTTTGTTGCAGAATGCCACGGAGATTTCGAAAACAACCTTCACCGCGCATCCATCCTCAGCGGCTCAAAAGCCACCACCAAAAATTTGTATTTGGTGAATTCAAACTTGCTGAAGGTTCAGTAAAATATGTTTTAACCAGAAAACACTATTCGACGAAGAGTTTCACAGGGATTTCAGAAACAACCTTTAATAGATGTTTATCTCCATAAACAACTGAGCTACGAGAGAAATATGGTAAAATCAAAGAGAGAATTGTGGCAACATTTTTTTTGGCAGCAAAGTCACCTATCTTTTCAAAAAGGTTATGAAATGTTTTTCAATTTAATGATACAAAAAATAATACAATAAAAGTCTGAATGCAAAACAGAAGAAAAATAGAAGATAACCTTCATTTTTGAAATCATAGATTTGGAGGGAGCCTTCTTCTTTTAGCATTTCAGAATCCTAAACAACCTTCACCTCGCACCGCTGTCTCAACCCCAACAAACTCATGTTCGTAGAGAGGAATGTAACTCAGTTCAGAGTAAAGCTTCACAAAAATGCATGGTGAGAGGTTTTCTTTTCTGCGTCAAAAAAAAATTTTGAAAATGTGTATCCCTTTGAAATGGCCACCTCGTCCAAGTATCCTTCCCTTAAAGAAAAAAGTCGCGATGAAAAAGGTTGTGGAAAAGCCCTAAAATCAGCTTAATCCGCCAATGGCTAAAAGTTCACGAAGCTCACGCGGCAAGAAACGAGCTAAAATCACAGTTGATAAAATCCTAAGTTGCCGACTTGCGCACACGTGGACTGCTCCGCCCAGAAAGATTGCAGTCTCATGCTGGGCAGCCAGAAATCATTGACGTTCACAGCCAGAAATAAATGCAAATTTAGCTGATAAGAGCAGATAAGCAATGAAAGCAAGCCCTTCACTCATTGTTTGACTCTGCGAGGACAGAAATATTTAAGCAGGTTAGTCCGAAAGATATTGATCATTGACTGAATCCTAATTTCAAGCCAGCTGATGTTCTTGATATTAGAGATCATCAATGCCGATGATGTGGAGCAGGTTCTTCCAACATCAAAAGACAGGAAAGTTCAGGCTTAAAATTTGGCTCATAACGGGGGCTTTTTCGCAAAATTCCTGATAGGTCCTACTGTTCTGAATCCAGAAAAGAGTTTCTGGATTCAAAGTCGTGGGACCTATCAGAAAAATTTGCGGACATTCATATTTTATAGCGACCATTGTCTTTGAAAGATTCAGTCTAATGCTCTTTAACTGCGAAACTTTTTGTCTTCACAGTGTTGCCCTCCTAGGATTCCATTGAATTGTATTTGTGTTGCCCTCCTTGGCTTCCACTGAATTGTGTTCGGCAGAGCGATGATTATCTTTTTTCGTATTCAAAAGTTGGGAAAAAGGGTGACAAAGGTTTCATATTGTATTAAACTTAGAGTTTCAGTTATCTCTATTTAACTCGTTTCTATCCCACGCATGCATACTGAAAATTTGCTCAAGTACTGCTCAAAATAGTGTCGTTTTGAAACCCAGGCCTGTAGGAAACCCGCCGTTCTGGTGAGCTCATCAGAAACTTTGTTGGGTGACCCTAAAATTTTCGAAGCGCAGTCTGGGGAGGTCGAAAACAACGACTCAATAGTGCGGTGCAAATTGACCACCAGAATCGCCGCCGTATGTGCACAGTGATTCGATATCACTCTAACTTTTGAGCTCGTAACAAAACTTATGAACTAACAGGGCTTCGCAGACACCACCAGTCAATGTATCATAGCCCATTTACTACGAACAGTACCGCTCAATGTTTTGATAGGTGTGTGAGGTGTTTGCTACCGATCAACCACGTTTGTAGGTTTAAATTTTCAAACTGATAACAAATATCTTTAATAATCAGAATAATAATTGAAATATTACTATTATTACTATCGTCATTTTGAGCATTAATTTATTGTTTATATCATTACGTCTATTGTTGTTTCCGTTATTGTCATACTCATGCTTTTATTATCTTTTTTTATTATACTTCTATAGCTAACGTCACTGTTATAAGCATCATCTTTGTTACTGCTAATACTTTCATTACTCCCTAGCTTTCGTGCTTGTTGCCGCCATCTGTCGCCACTTCAGCAAGCACGCTGTGGCACAAGAGTTGAGGAAATCGGTTCCACAGTTACCTGGGAAGGCTTAAGGGATTTCTAGAACCCGATCGCGCCGCGATGCGATTGCCGAAAATACGGCGCGACTGAAGCATAGCCTTGAAAATCGCGCCGCATCACTCTCCTAGCTCCCAGATGCTATTGCACTCTCGCGAATCTCACAAGTCTGCATTTTTCTTCACTTCTTCAGTGCTCGGAGGTTGGAGGCGTGTGAATGAGGTGTGCACAGTTCTCCGAGAGGGCATGACAAAGCTGTGAACCGTCTTCATCCTAGACTTGAACGTGTTGTAGACTAATAATCTGTTGGAATCGGCGCGGTCCGCACCTCTGCCACCAACCCTCCACGCAGACTTCAAAAAACAGAGTACTTTTCATGACAAGTTAGCGAGCAATAGCCTCTATTTTCGACAAAATAAACGCTTTCCCTTCGTGTACCGGTGCGAGCAGGAGAGGTAGCGGTAAGATGTGGTAAAAGGATAACCAGCATGCGCGCGCATTCGCACGCGATTGATCAGAGTACTTTACGCTTTGTTTCTCGGTGCTATTGATTTTAAAAAGGTTCGCAATCTGGTTGATCACGAGTGCTGGTTATCACATGTGGCACATCGCAGAAAGTATGGCTCCGATCGTAGAGCAGTCGGGCTAGTTTCTCCTGTTGACTTTTTTGAATTCAGAACTGTGTATCCTCTGGTTCCGAGTCAAATTTACTTTGTTCCCTCGCGCGCTTGTGCGGAGCGAGGGTAGAGACAACGAGAAAATGTGGGGAGAAGGAGACGCAGCATGCGCACGCGGACGCACGCGACGAACGGAAATAAATTTCACTCGGAAACAGAGGATACCAACGAAAGAACGGCGCAGATAGAGCATTTCCAAGCGCGCGCTCTATACGCACTGCGCCTCCGGCTGCGGCGAAATATGATTATATTTCAGGAGATCATAAATCATGAGCGAACTTTCAATGAGAATTTCATTTCAGCAAAAACATAAGCTAATAATTCAAGACAGCTTTATCTGAAAGCAACATTAACGACACTAAACAAAGTTGTGTTGTCCTTCCGATGTAGCACCTTCAGGGCAGCGAAGAAGACATCAGTGAAGTTGCTGTGAGCGGCGAGACTCCGAACAAATACGTGATCCTACAAGTATGAAAACTCAAAAGTTATCAGTAAGAAAAGAAAAACAGAGATTGGAAAATATTTTTTAAAGACACGTTCGAAGCGAGGGCGATTGAAAAACTTCAAAATCGAGAGACGATTTTTTTTTCGACAAACAAGTTACAATTTTATGAGTAGCCTTAAAAGTCGTCGACTGCCTTGAAAATGAGCCCACATCGGGTAAAAATACAATTTTTGGAACGAATTCACAAAAGATGGGTCGAACAAGACACAACTTTGGCCCAACCATTTTCCAGAGTGCGACCCTTTGGAAGATTTCGGAAATGTTTCGCACCCACGTTAGAATTTAAGGTCACTAGCAGGGTTTGTAGAGTTGGAGACTCAGTGTTTACTCGCTGCGCTGAGGGATACAATGCCGACTTCGTGGAGAGACTCCGTGAAGAGTGGCGATGGAGGACCCCAGATTATTTTGATGCTTCCCAGGTTCAAACCGGAATAATCGAGAAAAAAAAGCTTATGGGGGATGAACATGGAGCGCTTGCTTAGCATGGTACGAATAACAACGGCGGTATGATTGGGTGCGCGACACAGCAAGCAGGCGGCAAGACTTGGTTGTGGGCAGCTTTCCATATTCTTAAGATAGTGACGTATGCTTTCTGAATCGCGCGCCCAAAACTCCGTCACCCCAAACAGTAATATTTCTGATGCTTATTGCATACTTCCCGCGACGCGCGATAAAACAGTGACTGCATCGATTTTTGGTGGGTATATTTGGTAAACACTGTGACGCGTAGCTCGTACCAGGAAGTGTGCATTGGTAGGCACCCTAACAAGCGCAGTTACAAGTGTGGTCATTGACGCGCAGGTTCTCAGTAGAGCGTGGCGGTTATGTGTGCGCGGGATGGGGGCTTCAAGGGAGAACACCGAGGGAGAAATCGTCTCGCCTTTTGCGGCTTTAACTCCACTAGAGACCACTTCTCTTGAATTGTGTGGCGTGATTTGTCGATTAGCAAAAACCGGACAACTATGTGTAGAGAGCCCCCCACCCGCGTACGCTAACTGAAAGAATTCTTGACGACCACGCTCCAGGGTTGGGCAGGTTTGCGACCGGTCGCAACGGAGGGTCGTGAAATTTGGGATTAAAAAAAAGAGGAAATCTCGGGGGCTCGTAAAATTTGGGGTTCGTCTCCAAACCACTCGAAAGGGTAGAGTGAGACAGGAGTCCATTTCAGTAAATTCACTGCATTTCTCAGTTTTCCCATCACTTCACTTTTCTAGGTCAAATTGTTTTCCTAAATATTTCGAGGCACTGTCTTGAATTTTCAACTCTTAATTCCACGGAAATATGACATTCTTAGACCAACGTTGGATGTATAGCGCCGTGCATTGCATCGCGACAATTTCTCCATCCTAGGGGAGGGGTTCGTAAAAATTTTGCTCACAAAGGGGGAATCGTAGAATTTTGGTCACCGGTCGCAATGGCCTGCTCAACCCTGCCACGCCCTGACGAGAAATCGAGCGCTACTACGCCGCGTTCACGGGTAATCCAATTAAACCGCTGGCACAATTTCAGGTCCGAACTTCTATATTAATATAACAATTGCATTTTCTAGAACATAACGTACTGTCGTTCTGGGAGCCAAGTTACGTTCCGCAATGGCGGACTGCGGCTGCTGCATCACACGACACGTGATACTCGTGGTGGAAGAAAGGTGAATCGTGCAAGGACCAAGTGGCCCCAACACGATTATCATCCTGTTGCGTGGTGCGACAGCCGTAGTCCACAAATTGGCTCCAACAACGACGCAAATTCTGGATGAAACATCAACTAACAAGGGAAATGTTTAGAGTGGTACACGCATCTGCGAAAACAACTCGTACCGTTAGTATCTCTTGTGACTCTAGTAAAAATGCGCAGTATCCCGCCCGAGCTGCAGATTCAAAGAAGTTATGAGCATTTTTCGAGCTTCGCGAAAAGGCAAGGGTACCCATCGGACGTTTTTTGTTGGGAGTTTCGGAAAATTTTCTCGGATTTCGCTCAAAACTTTTATGTATCAATAATTCACGGTGGTGAACACGGATCTGGAATCCGTTTGTCGAAATTCTGAGGTTCATTGTAGTTTACGGTAGGTACCAGGTTATTTAGGGGGCAAAACCGGGACAGGGGCTCACTACACACAGAGGGAGGAGTTGTCCCGTTTTTGCAGTTTGAAACGTCACGCCACTCAACGCGAGCGAAGTGGTCCCGAGTGGAATTAGAGCCGCGAAAAGCGGGACAACTCCTGCGTCGGTGTGTAGAGGGCCCCTGTCCCGGCAAAACCTACCTCATCACTTCAAAAACTGATTAATGGACATTAAATTCGTATTCAGCACCCCGAAGAAACCCCGCATAGAAATTTCGAGTCATTTCTGGAACATTGAAACTACCGTATACCCACCGTAACCTGCCAAAAATCGATAAACGGACTCGTGTTTAGCACTCTAAATAACCCATAGAAAAACATTTTGAACCATTTCTACCCTAGCGTTCCGGAATCGTCAAAAGTCGCGATTTGCCATAAAATTTTCGCCCGATGGGGAGCTTTGAACGAATCAAGTCGAAAACTTTAGAAAATCGGCAAGTAAACCCCAGATTCGTGATCCGCGCCCCAAATAACTCAGACAATAGGTGCGGGCTGACCGCTGGCAATCAAGGCCTCTGCGGGCGGTACGCCAGCAAGTTGCGGGTGGATCGCTGCCCATCGTGGCCTCGCCGGGCAGATAGCTGCCTCTCGTTGTCTTCGCGGGCTAGTCGCTGCGTTTTGGCGGGCGGATGGCGAGGGGATGTCGATCCGCCTGCCAAAAGCCAGCGATCCGCCCGCACCTACTGTCTGAGAGCCCCCCTGGAAGGACTTTCAGTCAAATCTGGAACATTTTTCTGAAACGCTTCGAGAGCCCTCTGATTGGTATAAATAAACGCCCAACCGAAAATCCGTACAAGCCCAAAACGCTCTCAGCCTGGACAAAGGCTGGAAAATGTGCCTTCATACAAACTTTGCCCAGGGAGGGGGGTAGTTTTTGGCGCTGAACACATTTATGAGGCCCGTTTCCGCACTTTTCAAAGACTTATGCGCTTTTTGAAAGGCACCAAAAACACAAAAAAACTACATTTTTAGGCTTGTAACTTCTTGAAACCTGCAGCTCGGGGCGGGATACTGTGCAGTTTTATTATTGAGCCACAAGAGATACTAACAGTACTAGTCGTTTAGGCAGATGCGTTAACCATTCTAAACACTTCTCTTGTAAGACAAAGAAAGCGCTACCTGCACCCTCCCAGTATTCTCTCCAAAAGTCATAATCAGACGCTTGAATCACCTTACCTTAGCTTTTAATAGCCTTCACATTCTTCCGTATCGGCAGCATGCCAAACGCAATGAAACGCATGGTGACCTTTGCGAACCATCAGTTCCAAAAATATACCCGGACATTACCTGAAAACGTACTACTCGCATACCGAGAGTCTATGGCAGTCATCCTTAAAACCACGGTTTCTTCTTAGCAGCTCTTGCTTCAAACACACTCCGATGTTTAAGAAAACTATGTTCTGGATTATGTAAGCGTAGTCCTGTGTATCAACAATCCGCATTCATAATTTCCGAAATGCCTCAGGAAATCCTAGAAATGGGCTTTTTCATTGCGAATCATAGAGAATAAGGGTGCACGAAAGGCAATATTTAGGTTTAAGCAAAAACAACATGGGAGTTGGCTCATAACTGTTCTGTAGAGATTTTTTTCGGCTCTGATTCCAAATCAGAGACGCATTTGTCAATTTCTCAGAGTTTTCAACCGATTTCGTGCAAAGCTTCCTACTGGAGGATTTTAGCTGGCCAAAAGCGACTTTGACAAATTCCAGAATGCACAGGAATTCTCAAAACGGACCCGAGGAATCTGTCAGCTGAATCGAAATTAGGTTTAAACAGAATGTTTTGACCGTACACGACACAAAACATGGGAAATTACAAGCAAAACTCCAGAATCGTTATTCCTATTGTTTTCTTTCTTTTGACCGCGTCCGAAAAAGGCGAAACTGTAATCAATGATCGTTTGACGAGAGGATGCAGCGCTAACACTGATACAAAAACTGGTATCTTAACAAACTCAAATACAAGCGTGCAACGTTCTCTCCTTTTTGCTGAAAGGATGGAAATATTTCCTTGAACGAACTTTCGGCGTACGTGCGAAATTTCCGTTCCGCACCCTCCCCTCCGTCTCTCCCTTACGGCAGTGCTTAAACCCTAACAGAAATGTTGGGATGGGTGAAAGTAGAACCCAAAACATGAGAGAAATAATAGTTGCAAAGCTCTTGCTCGTAATTTCTCATGCTTCGTGCAACCTTTAATCGGAAAATTTTCTTACCCCTGCTTTGATTACGTTAGGGGATTTCTGGGGTCCGTCATGAGAATTAGAATGTGTCATTTTAATTAGAATGACATTTTAAAATGTCATTTTAGTTAGAATGCTACGTCAAAATTGCCGCAAGGCTTTTCCATAAAGGTTCTTTGAACTGCTTATCACAAATATGCGGTTCCTTTTTACACCTTCATTGAACTATAGTAGTTATGGTGGGTACACGAGAGCTTGACCCAAGTATCATACTTGGCTCAAAAGTTGTTAAGGGGCGCCGAACACAAATTCGAGCTTAATTTGTCAGATTTCAAAGTATTAAGGTATCCTCTGTTTCCGCATGTGATTTATTTCCGTTCGTCGCGTGCGTCTGCGAGCGTACGCTGCGTCTCCTTCTCCCCACAATTTCTCGCTGTCTCTACCCTCGCTCCGCACAAGCGCGCGAGGGAACACAGTAAATCATGCTCGGAACCAGAGATTATGTCACACGAGCTAAAAAGTATAATCCCAACCGTAACCTTCAGGAACCCTCAGAATGGCGTAAGCCAGACCCCAAATTCTGTTCAGCGCCTTTAAAATCCCCTCCATTAAAGTTTCGAACTGCTCAGAGAAAAATTTCCGAACGCCCCGAAAAATTGCCGATGGGTAGGTACCAAGGCCAAGCGGTTGTTGTGTAGGACCTCAATGACGCTACGACCGCCTTCTCTTAGTCACCAGAAATTTCGAGATTTGTAGTATCCCCTCCCTATATTTTTCGTTTTCGGGCCGATGTTCTCACGATCTCCGGCCGAATTTTTCATTTTTGGGTCCGGTTTTTTACGAGCCTGCTCACCACCACTTGAGGAATTACACACCGCGCTTGACTCTGGAAGATACCCTAACCTTTCCGCGAAGCAAAGACCACGGCTTGAAAAAAATGGGATCCCCGGGCATTGAGGAAATTCAGAGTAAGGATTATTTACGAACTTCCGCAATGTTGAAAGGACATTATGCGGTTGTGGTCACATACCAAAACTACGGTGAAAGATTATCGATCGACATCACAGCTGATTTTCTGAGTGAGTTACGGTTTTTCTTGTTTGCGTCGGCATTAATTTTGCTTCTGACTCGTATAATATTACGAATAGGGGCTTTTCTTAGTTTGCGATAGGAAATTGTCTTTTTTTCGATTTCAAAACAGAATTTCGAAAAAAACCACTACGAAGCCCGAAACGGCTAGTTTCCCTCACGCACTAAGAAAAGCCCCTATTCGTAATATTATAAGAGTCAGATGCAAAAATAATGCCGAAACAAACATGAAAAAAAAAGAAAAACCGTAACTCACCCAGAAAATCAGCTGTGCTGTCAATCAATAATGAAATCTGGGGTCTTCCACCGTAGTTTTAGTGAGTGAACGCAACCGCACTATGTCCTTTTAACATTGCGGTAAGCTGTATGTACTGTCACATACGTACAAAAACGAAAACATGGCCTCCCAGAACAAATGGCTCTGGTGAAACACTCCCTACCCGGAGTTCTTCTAACCCATTTACTGTTAGGGAACAGAAAATATGCACTAACCTTTTCGTACCGTGTTCGACGTTTGCTGACCATCGCAACCTGTACCTCAGACCTTCCTCCATATTTCTTCTCATGGATCGTGTAACGCTTGAATATATCTGCCACTCGATGCCACGGGAGATGATCTAATCCATATCTAAACAACTTGTGATCAAAAACGACCCAAAGGTTCTCTTCAAATTCGCCCACTTCAAAGCACTACATTCCACGCTCTTACACCTAGCAAACATTTCAAAATTATGGGGGCAAGATAGCATTCATGTAAAATACCATATATGATCAGATATTCGTTGAGCAGCTAGGGCACTGAAACGGCCTCTCATTTTCTGAGCAGCATCATGGAGATATCTGCTGACGACCGCCCACCAGTTTGTGATTGGCTGATGGACTCAGCGTTACAAACCCCATCGTCGCAGGATATCGTCCCATGATGCTGGAAGTGCAGCATATGTCGCGGAGCTCCGTTGCCCTACGGAAGAAAAATGTCCTAGAGCCAGCGGCCGCTCGCCGTCGGATGGCTCCGCCCACCCCTCCTCCTAACTTGTCTAATCCTGACCTGTTTAGACAAAAGTATTAACAATGTTGCTGGTATAAAAGGCTTCTCATTTCACAATGTGTTTCAGTCGGCTCTTCGGAGTCGGACCTGGAAGGTGGCCTCGAGTCACTCACCAGAAGATCCACCGGATACCGGAGGATACTTTTTGTCGCCGAGGGGAGTGGGCTCCCCACTGCTCGGGGGTGGTACCCAACTGTGGGGTCACCTCCCCACGGTCCACGGTGGGGTGCACCCACTGCGTACCGTGGCAGTGGGATGACCCCCCCCCTCTGGGGACCCCAAAGCGGATTACCACAGTGGCAGGTCCCCGGGGCATGTCAGGCCGGAAAATTTATGTGATGGTGCGCTCACGGCGAAACTTCAGTGATGGTGCGCGTCTCGGAACACTGCCGACGGTGAGCGCACCTTGTCGCACTCGGACGCGCGCTGGGAGCAGCATAAGTCGCGAGATGTGGCGTGTATACCAAGGCTGGGAGCAGCATATGTCCCGTGAACTGGGGTTTCAAACGCAAAACTGGCAGCAGCATATGCTGCGGTGGTTCCGCCCCGTTACGCCCACTTTTTCAGCAGCTAGGGAACGGCCTTGGCCTAGAAACCTCCATGATGTGTCCTAGCTGCTGAGCGATTATGCGAGTAGGACTTTTAAAAACCTTCCACGGTAATGCTTCACAGCAATTCCTGATAAGCTAATTCTCGAACAGATCTTGGTTGATTCTTGGATATTACGAGGCTGGGATCATGTTTTTTACGAAATAGCCGAGCTATAACAGACAACCAACCAAGGCGCAACAGGCACACCGGCACGCGACGCGGCCTTCACCGGCTCGTCGAGTAGTAACCTGGGCCTCCTGCGGCTGGGCGCGACCTCCTAGTGCTGGCCGGTGTCTAAGTACCGCAAACTTGGGTAGTTGAACCGACGGTGGTGTTGACATCCAAGTCATGCCTGCGTCGTATACATCCCTCGGAGAGCATTATTGGCGGCTATTTCGCGGCAACCAGCTATTTCCCGTATATTTATCGGATATCACGCAGAAAGCATGAATTTCTTAGCTATTAATAGGGTAAAACTCTCAGAGCACGCGATTTCGTCAGCACAATCCGGGTTGCATCTTAGGGCAAAACCCGGATTCAACCCCTCGCTGCCAGCAGCAGTTCCTGCTGACAGCTAACAGCAGCAGCTGCAGCCAATATCGAGGGGCTCAACCCCAGCCAGCGTTCGAATCATGCACCGCGGTTAGCAGCAGCAGCTGCTGACAGCGAAAGGCTGAATTCGATGTATGGCCTGGGATGCAACCCCCAGTGTGCCGAAGTACTGGGTACATGAGTAGGGTCAGCGATAAAATCGATTGTTGAGTTCTCTTCATGAGAATGCAAGTCTGGCCATCACAAAAGTGAGAAAAGTGGCAGCAAAAAAGCACGAAACAGGTTAGAACGACTAAATGGTGGGTGTGCGCCCGCCCTCAACAAACAAGATTCTCATAAATGCTGGTGCTTCCGTTCAACTCTCCATTCATGCCTTAGCGGAAACGACATCGGTAGGAAAATGACAAATTAGATGTCTGACAACCTTATCAAACATCTGATTTCTCATTTTTTCTACTGAAAATCCGTGGGATTCGCCATTTCGCAAAAAATGAATAGGGTGCAAGAGGAGGATGAAAGACCGCAAATCAAGCATTTATAGAAATATAATTAATTGTGAGCGGGCTGACAGCCAGCAATATCTTGTTCCTGAGCGTTTTTCCTTCGACTTTTCACCTATTTTCACATTTGTGATGACCGGATCTACCTTCTCATGAGGATACCACAACAACCGTTTTTATGGCGAACCCTGCTATTAACACCAATCGCCCCATTGAACACAAGTAAGAGCGAAATCTCATAAACGACTAAATAAGCTACATTGTTTTACAAAGCTGGTTTTCGTTGTTTTTTTCTGATTTTCACAATTTCTTTTTCAGAAAACAGTAACAGAATGGCCAAAACGGACAGAAAACAGAAATTTCCGCATACCCCTGAGTTCTCATGCCCAGCTCCCAAATAACCCCTTTGTACAATATTTTATTAAAAAACAACATTCGGCCACTGGTATCCGAAAAGCGGATTGCTGGCGATACCCTCAAAGATAATTTTTTCACGAAAAAATAATAAATTAGAAAAGTACAATAAAAAATAAAAAGAACTGACCTACAGAATATTGTTCCCTTCATTCTCCTGGCCAGTGAAGCACATACTGCGATGAGAACAATGAAAAATTACCATTTTCACCTGAAATTTTTTGAAATTTTCACACAAAATATCATAAAGCCGCAATGACGAGTAAAAATGAGCTCAGAAACTTATACGTACAGAAAAGCGAAGACAATATCTGGTGCATCGAACATTAAACAGCTAGAGGACTAAAGAAAAGCAGCAGCAGGAGTTTTATAAGGGAGAACAACGAATGAAAACGGCAGAAATATTTCAAATTCTGCGCTTCCGCGCCGCACTACCGTAGCTGACGCAATAGTGCACACAAGTTCGTCACGTTTTTGTGAGTTGGTCCGGGGCAACTTAAAAAAGTATGGGGACACTCTCCGCGAGAGGCGCACTATCTCGCGTGCGTCTGGCCGAAATTTATGGAGAGCTCATTTGATAAGCCCTAGTGGTGCCGCGGACGACGTACAGCCTATAATATCGACTCGTCTATTCGCTAGAGTAAATTTAGCAGAAGGCCCACATGCTCCGCTGTTGAACATCACTTTCGTTACACGTTCCAGCGTTATTCACTGGACAAGACTTGACAGTATATTACGACGAGGCAAAATAAAAAAAAACGGGAGCACTGAGTCAGCAAAATCTAGTCCTTCAAAATATTTTGCAAAGTATCGCGACATTTTATCTGAGAGCGTAAAAATCGAGACCCCTCTTTTCTACTTTTAAATTTTCTGAACCTACACAATCCGGAAGCGTAAGAAATAAATACTGGAGAGCAGATAACAAACACTGACGAGACCATCGTGATCGTGTTGCGAATGGTGAATATTCTAGAATAGTGAAACGGAAGAAAGACCGCACATGCACGATTCAGAGATACTACGGCGTGCAGAAACACCAGCACCAATCTCTCGTACTCATCTAGCGATGTCACCACACTTGAGAAAATGTTCGCATCTGGGTAGTAAACAGTCGGATCAGTACCAAGGTCACTAAAAGCAATGATTTCCAAGTCAAATGCATTCCTTCACAGAATACGAGGTCAAAAACTGACTACGTAGAAACAAGTGCGGAATGGAAAATTAGAAAGCTATAACAGGCATTGCAGAAGAATTTGAGAAATATAGCTACGCAGTATCCCAAGGACAGAATTGAGAATATTGTCGATTGGGGTAGTACTTTAATCACACATCGTGTTGCTAGCATTAGAGGGATGAGCACGATGACACAGCCCTAAACTTTTCTTTTTCTCATGTGATAGGAAGCGGCTCGCATAACTGTTCAGTACTCAAAGCTTCTTTTTGCAAAGTTCGAAGTCCAGCGCCATCGTAGGATCAATAGCTGAAATACGACAGACATGTGAGAAGCACCCACCATGAAATCAATCGCAGCTATCTTAAACAGCACGCTCCTCATTTCAGGCGTTTCCAGTAAATCTTCATCAGTATAGTTGGTATTTGTGTAACCATATATCTGCTCATCATCGCCCATACTTGTACCAAAGAGTCAGGATCCGAAATATTGTGAGTGCAAAGTGTTTCTTCAGCTACCCTGCTAATAAGATTCATTGATTGAACATAAGATCCTTCTATACCCTGTCCCAAACGAGATGGCAAGCCTGGAGTCTAAAGAAACAGCGCGAAGCCCCCTCTGAGTCTCTGACATCATCAGCGACCTGAAGCACCTGGATCGATGTTAAAGTTGTCTGAGACACTATAGAGACTGCAAGCAAACGAGTTTACGGTGAAATCGACGGGTTAGACGCCTCTGTGCGCTCCGACCTGTTATCCATATCCTGAAAAGCTTTCCATGCCACGTGAAGAACAAAATATGTATCGAGAGTTAATATCACGAGCATTTCGAGAGAAAAGAACGCAAAGGAGTATGTAAGAAAATGAAGTGAGAAAGTTAAAAAACGTCAAAAATACGAAAATGTCAGAGACGCAGAGGGCTACTTTGGACTCTAGGCTTGCCATCTCGTTTGGGACAGGGTATACCCCTTCTCATATTGAATATACTGTATATGTACATCGCACCGCTTAAACAAATGAGCTAGATTGGATACACTGAATTAGAAATCCCTCGGGCCCAAGTTTCACTTTTATCGAAAGATGCTGATCGGCTCGCTGCCACAATTAGCATCAATCTGTTGAAGGCTTCCGTTGGCCTAATTAAAACAAAAACTAATTTTCTGCGTGGTTTTTGCTACGAAATACCTAGCGGAGCTACCATCTTCATGCAGGTTGGCTGAAAACTTCCCGCAATTTTTTAGATGGCGCGAAAAATTATGCCCATCACTTGTGAATCATCGAATCGACACTTTACGGAAACCAAAAGCTTCACTGGATCAGGGACAATGAGCTCAAGCACAAAAAGTTATTTGGAGTGTTCAAAATCATGTTCTCCGGCTTCATCTTATTCACGCAGCGCACTGTTGACACTTACCCGCTCTTGCGCCGTAATTTGGATAAAAGTATGCATCGAAGTTGTTTTCAGTGCATCCGAGGCAGCGTATCGTTTTCTTGATAATTTTCTGGAGCAGGATGCGTCAAATCTGAGCTCAAGACAGATGAGCTCTGTGAACAAGCATCTTTGCCTCTGAGTCTCGGAAACAAAATCATGAAACATCAATTGCCGCATTGGAATATTGTGTCGGAGCCCAGTTTTCCTGCAATGAAAATCCTTCTGCTCTAATTCTTCTAAGCAGCTGGTAGCAAAATAGGCCAATATGGAGCTGCTACGTGGTAATAGTCTTTTGAGCTACGAATAGGATTCACTAGTGTAGGCGCATGCGACCAGCGCCGACCATATGAACCACGCGACAATTTTACAACAGTTAAAAGACATTGTTGAACATCTTTTGTACCTCTCCGTAGTTACGTTTGTTCTGTTTGATCTGATTAAGCTTCCGGTTTTTAAAGTGGGTCGATTTTTCGACTAACAAGGGGTTTGCATAACCTGTTACGCTACTTGAAGACGTGCAAGGACTTTTCAGCCTTTCTTTATACACAATCATCACGTCAATTACAGGATCAGACGACAGTGTGCGAGTTATGTGTGTGGCAGTGCAATATCTTTTGATTTTGGTCATTCCTTTAATCCAATATCAGGGGGTAGCTACTCTGAGAGTTTTGGCCGCGAAATAGCTCACCAGGCTCCGCAGCGGCTCATGGTGGGCTTTTTCCCGACTATTTCTCGGCCTCTTACGGAACCGACAAGAAGCAGCCGATAAATAGCCGAGATATACCCGAGAAATATTTAGGAGTAAACAAAATTAACCAAGACGCAACCGTCGCCGGCTCGCCGAGCCACCATCTGGGGCCGCCAGCGGTTGGGCGGGACCTCCAGAGGCCGAACGAGGTCCAAGTACCTCAAACTTAGGTAATTGAACCGACGGAGCTGCTGACATCTGAATCATGCCTCTGGAATGCCCCGTATGTCTACCTGGAGAGCATTAAATCTCGGCTGTTTCGCAGCTATTTCGCGGCGAGAATTATTCGGCTGCTATTTTGCGGCGTGCATTAATTAGCGGCTATTTCTCGGCTGTTTCGCGGCGAGCATTATTTGGCGGCTATTTCGAGGCTATTACGCGGCAAGCAGGCATTTCGCGGCTATTTCTCGGCCAAAACTCAGAGTAGGCCGTCAGTCCGAATCGGTGAATTGTTTAAGACTTCTGTTCTTCTTGATTCGATTTTTTGGAAGAGAATTTCGCAGTAGTTTCGTAGTGGCTGCAGACCGACGTAACCCTATAGCCAGGCTTAGCATGCTTCAGTGTCTCAAGGAGAGCCAACATGACCACTATATCAGGGAATTATTAGAATTTCAAAAATCCGAATATGCTCTTCAAAATATCCGAATTTCGATTATTTTTTTTCGAAAGCCTGTTTTTGAAATATTCGAATTTCGGTTGCTATTCGGAGGTCTGTTTTTGAAATATTTGAAGTTCGAATATTATTCGAAAGGACGCCTTCGGATATTCGAATTTCGAATAATATTCGAAAACCGAAATTTTCGAATTTTGAATGATTCGAAATTCGAATAATCAATCGAATATTTTTCGAATAATATAATTCGGTGCGAAGTATAATATCTACATCAATTTCCTCTCCCACCCGTTAACTACTCATTTCAACTGCTCAGTCACTTCTATTCACAAAACTCCCTATTTAGGTTTTGAATTCATTGGGAATTTATATTTATCTAAATCATATTCACGAAGCTACAAAGACCTGCATAGTTCATCTATAAGGAAAGGGAGTTGGTTTAATTGGAAGTGGTCACATAGAATACGAGGGAATGGTTATCCTTATAATTACAGAGATGATTATGCGAGGACAGCTGCTTCAAGCCCTCACAATTCGCAAAAGTGAGCAATGTGTTATGGCATGAGGAGGAGGGCGGGGGAGGAGGGGGACTGCAGTTGTAGCATGCTCATAAAGATACCGGCGAAGCCAGCGTTGGCACAGAAAGATCGCGGCTGCAAAAGTCGGCAAAGCGATCAAACTATCAAGTGATTTGTGGAGAAGGAAAGATTAAGGGCAGTGTTCACGATGATTTTCACCCCCTAGTCTTTCACAAAAAGCGATGCTTTTGCCTCCAAGTGTTACCAAAATTACGAAGAAACGGTGGGAAACGCATTTAAACGTTGTATTTCAGTATCATTATTCTACATCATGGACTATTGCCCGGTTGGATGAACATGTTCATGGTAGTTGTCACCGGTAGGAAATTTTGGTCAATCGAAAATAGAAGAATATTTTATGCAAAGCAGGATTAGTTAGGGCCCTAAGAAAAAAACGGAGCAATAGAGAGTAGAGAATTGCAAGGGATGGGTTCACAAAAGATTTCATTGTCTCAACAAACAAGTCCTGTGATATCGTCCATCACTGGATGAGGGATCGCCGCGACGCTGCTTGGCGGGAAAAATTGCGGGCGGGAAAACGAAGGGAGAGTGGCTATTGATCGCGCAATTTTTCCCGCCAAGAAGCGTCGCGGCGATCCCTCATCCAGTGATGGACGATACATAAGAGGCGGGGTGATACATAAGAATTCCGTGTACTTCTGGTGCGTTTTTCTTAATTTCTACGTCATTTTAGTTCTACCCGGGGGTCACCTAATCAATATAGCGAATAATCTCGAAATTGAGGAATATCGTGAATACTGCCTTTAAGCGATGTGTGTAGAAAAATCATTCTTCGCGTAAGCGTATAGTACATTCCATCAACATCCCTTCCGTTGTACTGTATCAATTGTTGATCAGATACTTATATGATGGCTGACAGGAATTTATGCCAGATGACTGACGGATGGCCTTTGACGGGATTTGAGACATTCGACCACAGTTATCTTTACACTAATACTTTTCTAAAAAAAACAAACTCTCCCTTCGTTCTTGGGTGTCCCCATAAAAACATTCGAACCGAAAAAACGATGAGTGGGTTTTTAGCGCGTAAGATGATATTAATTCAATGAGTTATCGAGAGCATGCATGCAGTGGTTGGTTACAATTCTGTGACGTGCACAGCTATACTGTTAAAACAGTTTTGGAGCATACAGAGGCATTCTCCATGACGAAATAGTGGAAATCGTAAAAATAAAAACAACTCGAAAGTATTAGGGTTGTGCAAATGTGAACAGTGCATCTCGATAAAAGCCAAGTCGACGACAAGAAGTTGATAAAATTAAATATCGGTTTGGAGCCAGCTAAACGGTATTTTCAAGATTAATAACGGTATAGCTTAATACGACAAACTTAATATCTTATTTCAACCGCTCAGTCACTTCTACTCACAAAACTTCATAGTTCGCTTCCAAATACGTTGTAGCTCTATATTTATCTGAATCACATTCACAAAGCAACTAACACTTGAATAATTAATCTGTTAGGAAAAGAAACATGGAGTTGTTGTATCAGGGGAAGAAAGTTCATCTCTAAAACAAGGGATTGGTTCTTACTATAATGACAGAGATGATTATACGAGAACAACCGCTTCGAGACCATACAATTTGGTAAATGGAGAAGTGGGTTGTGTTCTTCTTATTATTCTAGTAATAAATCTACTGTATTCTTCCGTTTTCCCTGCAGCAGCAACGGTAGCCCTCGCCTGTTAGAGAGAGCGTAGAAGTTTGTATTCTTAAGAATCCAACATTGGCGATCAGGGGTGGTAGTAATCATTGCGTTAACCGCAGTTAAACAGCGAAACTCAGCTGCGGGTTAAATCCACGCTGGCCATGAGTTAGCCGCCCGCTGACCGTAGGGACACCTCACGTAAACCGCTTGTTAACCAGTGGTTGAATGGGAGAAGGTAGCAGTCACAAGTGCAAAACTCACTGCACTTATGGAATCGAACCCGCGCAACACGACTCATCGCACTGCGCCATGAGGGACGGTGCTCTCGGCTGTTGTTCTCGTGCTAATCAAGGAGTCAATAGTTCATCAATGGATGCTATTCGCCCTTATCTTTTATAAATCATCACTCATTTTGAATTCACCATATATTTCTCGCAGTCAGACGATTTTATGAGCTGAGATCATTAATTCCAATTATATTTTTTGAGTAGAGACTCGATCGCCTCTCGTTTTTACCACGTTATGATTCAAAAAAACAAAATATGTGTTTTGCTGTAATGATTCTATTCAGAGATGCTAGAGCATAGCAGCTCGTCAATAGCTGCCGATATGGAGATTTGTTTCTACGTTCTTAGGGCTTTTGTTCAAAAATAGAATAGCTTGGAAAAGGCATTTTCTTCAATCCTTTTTCGCATTAAAGGCAGGGTCCGGGCAGAATTTCGATTTTGAGATTTTGAGAAAACGGTGCTCTTGCTACAGGTAGTCCCAAGAAACATGCGAAAACTGCGTAAAAACCGGTCTTCTTCAAGTTATTCCAGCCACTTACGTGAGCCGATGATCCAGAAAAGTCAGAAAAGTGTGGCCATCGTCCATATTTTAGCGGTTGTCCACGCATTCTTCAAAAGTGTTGTGTAATTATCGGTCATTCCAGCCATGATTATCATGCTGTGAATACCGTAATCCCTGACTTTGAGGATGTTTTCTCCAGAACTAAGGACTCAGAGTTCGTGAAACGTTCAGACGATGTTCAGCTAGGCCAGCCCAATCACCAAATTTCGGCAGTGTCAAAATTTGACCGGACCTTTACCTTTAACGAGCTATTTTCCGCTTGTTGCACTATTCTAATACTTAGTTTGCTCGGAAAAGAATTTTTCTAATATTCTGTGTAAACAGAAAGTCCAAGTAATCAAGTATTATTCAACCACTAATTCCAAGACACTCCACCATTCCGTAAGCATTTCCAAGTATTAGATTTCTCTTTAGTTGCCATTTTTGTACTAAAATGTACGGCTAAAATATTTCCTTCTCAGCTCAAGCATTCCTGCATGCGGAATTTACTTGCTGACTAACTTTGCTGGTTTGTTTACTTAGTAATGATGAACATACTTTTTAGCTACTTCTCATTCATTTATTTACTACTCGTTCATTCACTTTTCATCTCATTTATTTATTTGTTTACTGTGTTTCTCTGGGCCAAACCAAATTTGTCCACAAAATCGTCATGACACGCTTTGCAGCCGCACGAACTCGAGTTGGATGAGTTTCCAGCGCCGCAGCCGCCGATCTTTGACTCCAGACGCCAAAGCCGACTTGGTGTGGCTTTTTTGTATAGCTTTCTCCAATATTTTTTAGTTTCCAGTTTCCAAAACCCACCTGAAGTCAACAGATTGGCGGCTGCGGCGCTGGAAACTCCGACTCGAAAGCGCGCGGCCGCAAAGCGTGTCGAGACACAATCGCGGACCGGAATTTGGCTCAGAGAAGCACAGTACCTAATTGCTTTCTGGAATTCTTAAATTATAAATCATTTTATCCATTCTCTTACTCAAATATTCATCAAATAGTTAATTCTTTATTTATATAATCATTTAAATTATTTTTTTCGACAATGGATTCAAAACGTATTTTTTCACATTGACGAATTTCGCATTCTCAGGAAGTTTGCCAAAATCAACAATTTCCATCTTATCTTGGTGGCTCGACCAGCCGGCGATGGTTGGTCCTTGGTTACATTTGGTTACTTCTCGTTATTTCTCGGTTATATCTCGGGGATATTTCTGGGCTTCTTCATATCAGTTTCGTGAAATGACGCGAATTAGCCAAGAAATAGCCCACCAGGAGCCGCTGCGGAGCCTGGTGGGCCATTTCTCGGCTATTTCGTGGATACACTTTTTCTCCTGATTGGTAAACCTTAATTGATCAAAAGTTCACAGAAGGGCAACGGAAAATTCGCTGTCACACATTTGGTGGAGCAAACACCCTAAACATCCTGATACTAATTTTTATTGGGCGTTCTTTATTTATTCATTTTATAAGTCATTCAATTATTAATTAAAATATTACCTCAATTATACTTATGTATTTATTAATTTGCTTAATTGTTTGTTTACTCGCCTCTTTGTTTGTTTGTTTATGTGCGAATTTCTTTGTTCATTTATTGATTTATTTTTTATTTAATGTTTGTTAGGATATGTAAGTTTCTATCTAAAGATTAATTTCTTCACTTGCGCACAAGGTTTGACGTTTGACTTACTAATTCCATACTGTTTTTTATAAATTATAGAAATTGTATATTTTTCTCAGTAATCTTCAAAAATTCAGCCTGTTTTTCCCGAGATTCCTGTCAACGCACGTCCGTCATTTCAAGTTAAGAAATTGATGTGTAGATAGAAACTTACAAAAAACGAATGAATAAGTGAACAAATAAATGCGCATTTAAACAAATGAATAAAGAGGCGATCGAATAAGCAAATGAATAAATGAATGAATGCACCAATTATTGATTGCATGGATAAATTAATTAATAATCACGATCATACCATTGATTCCAGTCGTCGCCCGAAAGAGCCGGGCACTGCAGCGTACGACAATGCAAACCGTCGTGTGCCTTTACGTTAGAGTGATAGAGAGAGCATTGGAAGGAAACGCAGATGTGGGACACCCGCGCGGAATAAGACCTCAGGAGGACTTTTTGCGAGTGGTTAATCGACCGGTCGGCGCATCCTCAACACAGCGCTCTCTCACACAGTCTGCTCAAATATTTTCAATTCGTTGTCAACGGGCGGTATCATGCGGTCAGCCCATGAAACGATTTCCTGCCTTGACAACGGACAATCAATGAACTGACCGCGCCGAAACCGCACGATAAACTTTTTCAATCATCAATTGCAGGTTTTGCACGTGAGGATTTCAACCAGATTCCTTACTTTACTTCAACACAAGGGTGTAAATAGTATCTGGATCAAGCTGCAGTTGAAATTAATCGTTCACAATTTCACAAAATGGATGTGTTTTCTTGCAACTAACCGGCGTTCAACGGCTCGTTGACCATCTCCTAACTGCGCATTAACTACGCGGTTCATTTGCGGTCAACTCATTGATTACTACCACCCCAGAAGTTCCACTTGCTTGCTATTAAAACAGCAGTGGAAGAGCTCAGACGGAGTTTTTGAAAACGAAAGAAGGGAAGTTCTCAGCAACTCAAAGGCAGGGTTCGCGACAAAAACGGCATGTGACCTTTCTCCATGAGAATGCAGATTTGGTCATCACAAAGGTGAAAATAAGTGAAAAACCCGGAAAAACACTCAAAAACAGAGTATAACGGCTAACTACCGTTGTCGACCATACCCCTCATTCGTCCACGGTCACTTAGGCGCTATTCATACTACTCAGCGCCAGCGCAGCACGCGCGTGACGCGCGGGCGTGGTATTGGAGTATGAATACTTTCCAAGCGCGTGACGTGCTTGCGGAGACTATAAATACTCCAGCGGCGACGCCAAGGCGGAGCAGAAAAAAGCGGGCCTAACTTCTCCAAACAACCGAATTCTGTACATGCGTTCACCTCCACGGTAGCAGAGGATAGTAATGGAATTAGTGATCAAGAAATGGAATGAAATTGATAATGATTTAGTTGTGAAAATAGTTAAAAAGCCGTTACGGCCATCGCCGCCATGACGGAACGGGTGTCACGCGCGTGCCGCGCTGGAGAGACATCGAGCCATTCATTCACAAACGCGACGCCAGGTTGAGTAGTATGAATACCGCTTTATCACCCCATCACAGCGCGGCAGCTCCCGGCATGTGGATCGAATCCACACCGCGGGTGTGGCTAAGGAGCAGTTCGGCTGGTACATACGACGCGCGCGACGGTAGAACGCTGTGCGCGCTCATCGTCCTTGGGGCGCGTTAATCAAGGGCTCTCAAAAAAGTTGCGAATTCCATTGAAACGATGGTATGTACGAGAAGCATTGCGTCTAAAAAAGCACATTATAAACAAAAAAACATGAATGAAATGCAAAAAATGATAAAGGGGCACGGCTACAATTGGACAACGACCACTTTTTTCGGAGGTCCTCGGTTAACGCGCCCCAAGGACGATGAGCGCGCACAGCGTTTTTCCGTCGCGCGTCGCGTGTGCTAGCCGAACTGCTCCTTAGCCACACCCGCGGTGTGGATTCGATCCACATGCCGCAGCTCCCGTCTCGCGCGAGGAGTGCGAGCGCAGAGAAAGAGAGTCGGCGTGCAGAGAAGGAGAGAGGCCAGCAGCCGGGCTGCTGAACGAGCCCGCCGTCAGCAGCTGGTCGGCGCGATGGGTGCTTCACAAGGATTGCACGGAGTTCAGTGAATAATTTCATAACTCTAAGTTCGACTCTCGATAAACCTCGGCATCAGAACAATGTGTTGAACGTTCGTCTGTGGCACCCACGAGGTGATAGGATGACTTTATTGACTAACGTTTCGGCGGATTCGCCCTCGTCGGAGTCTGAAACGGTCAAATTTACTTGTAAAATTAATCGGCCAATTGTAGATACTATCCTACAGATATTCAGACAACTTTTCCAGAGCGAATGGCACGGGCACATAGAATTGAGTGGCATACCTGTTCAAAAGTCCTCAGAAAACCATGTGATCAGTAGAACAGCAAAGCGGGTACCAGAGTGACAGAAAGTACCCTAATCAGAAGCCGAGTCTAATGTAGGGTTTGAGTTCCCGTGCGATATTTATACCCTCGTCCTTCCGGTTGATCTTGGGATCTCTCGCACTGATCCAGAACGCTTCCAGCGCTTCTCGCGCACTAGTTTGGGCCTTTCGCGCTAGGATCTCCACTCTCACCTCAGAATCATCTTCCTCATGGCAATTAACCCTGTGGCAGCCCAGTGCAGTGCCGATCCGCGACCTTTCTTTACCATCTAGGTGTTCCTTAATTCGCACATGTAAGGGGCGAGCCGTTTCGCCGATATACTCCTCACCGCAGCTCTGACATGTGATAATGTAGATGACGCCCGAAGCAGCGCAGTCGCCCTCCTTGCCTGCTGGGCAGATGACGAAATGTGGGGTAACGCATGCGCGGTCATATTGGCGATTGCGAACCAACTGCTGCTTCAAATTACTGGGAGGGATGGTCAGTAAAGATACAGAATCTTCCAATCCCGCACCGCGCAAGCATTTTCTGATAGCGCTGCTCACCTCTTCCGAAATTAAGGGCATTTTGAACAGGGTTTTATCGCTTTGCTGCATGTTCCGGCCCCGATGGTCGCCGTGGGTGGGCCTAGTCCTTCCTAAATGTGTTTCGTAGCCGTTGAGTGTCGCAATTTGGCTAGCAAGCCTTTTCGACTCCTCACGCTCTTCTGCGCCAGAACACACATTTTTAGCAGTGCGAAACATGTTTTTAACCACCGCTCTTTTTGTCTGTGAAGGGTGCGCGGACCGCTAGTGGACGAGAATATTTTTGCTGGATGGTTTGCGGTACCATTTTGTGGTTTTGTTGCCCACTACCAGCTTAATTTGGACGTCTAGGAAAACTAACCAGCCCGCTGACGGCTTTACCCGGGTTATTTTGATATGCTCTGACTGGCTTTTCATTAGAGCGAAACATTTGTCCATCTCCTCCTGCGTTGAACAGATTATGAGACAGTCATCGATGTAGCGCCGGTAGAACAACGGAACAGATTCGAGCACGGGTGCCTCGATTTTTGCCATGAAAGCGATAGCAAGCGTTGGTGCCAGCCGTTGCCCCATAGCCAGCCCCCTTACCTGCGCAAAAAATTTGCCCGCCCATTTGAAAACGTTACAACCGAGGCACTCCTTGAGAAGAACCATTAGGCTGTGTACAGAAAACCCGTGCATGTTAATACGGCTCTGATGTTGATCTAGAAGCTCAAAAACCGCATCCATAGCCGCATCGTTACTAACGTTGGTGTAGAGCGCTGTAACATCAAAGGATTCCGTTACACAGTTGCTGCTGAGTTCAGCAGACCGGAAATGGTCTAGAAATGCTTGCGTGTTGGGTAAGTGCGCTGGGATGAATTGAAGAAGCTGGGTTAGTATTGAGCTGAGAAA
The DNA here is from genome assembly GCA_029168955.1 of Aplectana chamaeleonis. NCBI lineage: Eukaryota > Metazoa > Nematoda > Chromadorea > Rhabditida > Cosmocercidae > Aplectana > Aplectana chamaeleonis. Next base: position 1,030,405 of record JAPDOI010000241.1, on the reverse strand, counting down.
CCACCCTATCCGATCGGTGGGACCACCCACGCAGCTAATTATGGGGCGAACCTTGGTTGCGGCAGGATCAATTAGTGTGAGGTCCTACGTTAAACCGAATTTATGGGTTTTATCATCAAGTACAATACTGGACATGTAGAACCTCAATTTTCAAACGCGTGATTATCGTCTGATCTAGCCCAGACGATTTCGCTTCCATAACCCAGGACCTGTTTAGCCTGCGGTATTGCGACTTAAACTCTTTTTCGGAGGGAACACGATAGATAGACGTATCCGAGAGAAGATGCTCGGTGATAGCCACGTCCATATCGTGAGGAGTCACAACAAATTCTCCTCCTTTGTCGCTAACGGACAGCCGTATGGTATTGGAGGCCACAAGTTCTCGAACCTCTTTCGAACCCAGGATTTGGGAGTGGCTGAGGTTTTTAGCGCTTTTGCCCGCTTGAAACCATCCGAGAACTCTGAAAACTTCATCGACGAAGAGGCGGAAATTGATATCAGCGCGCATATTGGGCTCTTGCTGCTTGAAGAACGTCTGGGGGAACGGGATGGGGGAGAAGCCCGAACCTGCCCTGCGCTTATATGATCGATCCCTGGTCGAGAGGTCGCCGCGTCGAACACACGTGGCACGCACGCAAGCGAAGAGGTAATGATATATCATTACCTCCTCGCTTGCGTGCGTGTCATGTACGTTCGACGCGGCGATCTCTCCACCAGTGATCGACGATAGTCCCACTGTCAATCCTTGCCCCCTGTAACGGAGTCGATCTTGAAGTTCGTGGAGACCGCAGATGCCCTGCGCATCACATATTCTTCACTTCCGCACTGCCGTTCAGTCCGCAAAGTGCGCTTGATTGCGAAATCGTGCTGCGGCGCGGTTGCGAGTATCCTCAGACAGGGATAATGGGGTCACCCGGGCGGTGGGATCACCCGGGCACCAAAGGCCAAAAGCGCCCGGGTGATATCACATCCTTGTCTGAGGATGTTCGCAGCCGCGCCGCAGCAAGATTTCGCAATCAGGGTGCACTTTGCGGACTGAACGTCAGTGCGGAGGTGAAATGTAAGTAGAAATGCACTGAGGAGAGAAGCTATTTCATAACTGTTCTGACTTTCAAGTGAACAGCTGACATCAGTGTGTTCACCCGATAGGTGAATATGGTGGCCGGCGCTTCCCTACATTTTCTCAATAAAATTGTTTCTTATCGTAAAAAAATATAGAGTGGCTTCACGCTGTTTGTCAAAATCGTGTTCCTTTTCAATACCATTTTTGATCATAGTCATTTGAATGATGTACAAACCATTCTGTAACCAGTTTGGTATGAATACTTTCATTTGAATACAAAATTAATCCATGTAATAAATGTAGGCAAAATAGTAGCTATGTAGGTAAAAGTTTCAGTTTTCTTAGAGATTTCAATTGAGGTAATAATTTTACGTATTGACTTACTTTGACTTAATCGGTTGGCTTTCGCCTGACGCGGTCATTCCGCATCTTCACCGAGGTGTGCCGTCCTAGTAGTCAGCCGTGTCCATTTTTCACGGTATTAGCCAGAATTTGAACACATTCCATCCAGCTGTCACTATTCCATTTCCTGCGAAACGAAACATCGCGCCTGAACTGTCTTTCGATGCCGAGTGACTTTAAATCCTCTTTAACGACATCCGTAAACCAGAACTTTCGCCTACGCCCAGGTGGCCGTTTCCAGACAGGATTTGGAAGCATTTTTCAAAGCGTGTTGTACGAGACGATCCGGCGTTCTTCTTAGTATATGCCCGAGCAGTCAGTCGACTTTCCATTGCTGCTTGAGATGGCGTTAGGAGATGCTGGCACCTCCCCTCGTGTCAAGCGTTGATGTACTGCGTCGATTTCCTTGTAAAGGTCTTCGTTATGGCATACACGCGGCCAGAAATATCCAAGCAAACGCCTAAAAAGCTTCCTCTTCCGTGCAATCCAACCTTTCCATCTGCGTTTTCGGTGCTGCCCACGTCTCCGATCCGTACATCATGATAGGGCGAATAGCGGATAGGTAGACCAGCGCAACTTGACTTCCTTCGCGATGGTGGTAGACCACAAACACTTCGGTTAGAAGAATTGAATGCAGACGTAGCCTTCGCACATCGTTGTCGAATATCCGCTGCACCAACTACCATCCGTTCTTCAACCGGCAAACAGCCCAAATAACGAAATCGTCCACCAGTTCGATACGTTGTCCGTCCACAAACTCCAGTTGAAGGCCTCTGAGAGACCCACATCTGCTTGCATTTGTCGGGACGAAGACGAAGTCCATAGGCTGCGCATACTTCGAAACGAGAGGCAACGTTCACAATCCCCTTTGCAGTTTTGCGTTGTTTTCAGCGAATAACACAATGTCGTCGGCGTACTCCAGGTCGACAAGGAGCGTCCTGATGGTGTAAGGATCACATCCGCAGGAAACTGTTCTGCAACTCTACGCATGATGTCATCAACGGCGAAGTTGAAAAGAAAAGGTCCTGCAACGGCTCCTTGCGCTTACTCCTGTTTTTCACCTCCGAAAGCTGACGTAAATCCGACGGGTGTACGAACTGCTGCTGTTGTTCCTTTGTTCATGTCCTCGATTAACCGAACATACTTTTTCCGGGACTCCATCTGCTCGCAGAGCATTGAGCAATCGATCACGATGAGGAGGAGTCGAACGCGGGCTTCAAAGTCCAAAAAAGCAAGCTGTAATGAAAGCTTCGAAAACCGCTGCCACGATTCAATTACTCTTCTCGACGAACACTTGGTCGATGGTCGATCTTCCAGGTCGAAAACCGGCTTGCTCATCTCTGGTCGTTCCTTCCACGATGTTTGATAAGTCGCTCCGAGAATGATACGTTCTAAAACCTTGTACATGACACGAAAGAGAGAGATTCCTCTGTAGTTCTTAGGATCCGTGACGGATAGCTTCTTGTGAAGAGGTACGATGATCGCATGTCTCCACGAATCAGTATCCTTTCGCTCATCCATATGGCACGGATGGTGTTGGTCATTTCACGAATCCCAGACGGAGGAAGAGCTTTCCAGCATTTCAGCAGTGATGTTGTCATCTCCACCTGCCTTTCCATTCTTCATTTTCCGGACACAATCCAAAACTTCGGAGACTCAGTCGGCGGTTCCTCACTGACATCGTAATGTGCTCTCTGAACATGCGGGAGCTCAGGTACTGATGGCGCTGGACGATTCAGTAGTGAACTGAAGTAATCCTTCCATATTGGCAGCGTCGCATCACCAACTGCAACTCCATTGGTAGTGTTCAAGACAGGAGAACATCTCTTCATCTTCCCATATACTGTCGCAGCAACGTGTAGGCTTTCCTCGGATTCTTCTCCTCCCAAGCCTTCTCGAACTCCTTAGCTCTACACGTCCACTCTCGTTCGCGGTCACTTTGAAGCTGCCGACGCAACTTCCTCCTCAGACGCTTCTCCTCCACGAAGTTTCCTGCAGTTCGGAGAGCACATACTCTGTTGTAGGTAGATGTTGTTTCTTCTGAGACGTAGGCGAACTTCTTCTTAGGCTGTACAGCCGGGAGTGTGCCTCTTTCGAAGCGTCTGGATGCATTTGACAAAAAGAATCCGCGTCGCAAAGTTTCTTCTTAGTCCCGTACCCCGATGTGAATAGAGAAACGCGTTGTCGGAAATTCCTTCTGCACTCTTCATCTCTGAGACTTGTCATGTCAATCCTCTGGAGAGGCTGAGTTTCCCTCGCTTCCTCTTATGAATCCTCGCAGTGAAGTTCAACAGAACAGGACGGTGATCCGAATCGAATGCGACATCCCACAGCTCTAGATCTTCGAATGTCCGATACTGGAATATTCCTCGTCAGGACATAGTCGAAGCTGTAGTTTCAAAGTTGTCATCTTCCCGCTTCCCGCTGCTCTTCTGGAGATAGCCGGGTTGGTCCCTGCCACGTAAGCTGATGGCGGCGATGATTCCTCTTGAATGTCGATGCAATAATCAGACCACTGCGTTCACAAAGTCGACAAGGCGGTAGCCATTGTCCGATGTTTGCTCCACTGGGTAGAACCATTTACTGAGTACTTCGGATTCCTGATCAAGTCCATCTTCGCATTTGCGTCAATCCCCACGACAACAGCATGTTGACAAGGTATCCTGGCCAGCAACGTATTGAGTTCCTCAGGCAAAAACGCATCCCTTCGAATTGTCTTCGGCGGTTTCAGTGGGCGCATGAGCACTCACTATCCACAGATTGAATCCTCTGTGATCCCGCGCAGTCGTACGAATGCATTCCGACACGATTTGATTGAGCCGAACTCCTTGACCATACCATTGAAATCCTTCCTTACAGCTATTGCACAGCCTCCCACTCTCCTATCGTCAGCGTTGCCGCAGTAGATGGTGTACTCTCCGACGCTGATGACGGGTCTATCCTGAGGCGGGTTTCCTGCAAAGCAGCAAACGGTGCATGGAAATAGCTCAGAAGTCTGGATAGCGCAGTTTTTGGATATCACTCGACAGCGATCGACAGTTCAGGGTGGCGAGGTTGTGGCTTGTGGCCAAAGACTCCAGTGACTCCTAGGTACGGATCCTAAGGTGTTATGGACCAGAGGCCTTAGTGTGCCGGACGGCGACACCTTTATGCAATGTGCGGGATACTTTCGCGATATAGTTGTGCACAGCTATCAATCGAGAACGTTCCCTGTGTACACTCAAACGTCTGCTGAGATCAGTAGAGCAGGGGCACCAACGAGCAGGTACCAACAGACTTGTATACACAGTTTAGTTCAAGAGAAGAGAATTTTTGTTTTGGGAATATTCGATATTTTTCTGGAAACAATTTAACAATCTTCCGAGAGCTCTCCGACTTTACGTATGATAAGTTAAATGAAACAAATTTTTTTTCTAGCCTCTATCCTCAGACAATTCTTATCCCTAGCTACTCGAAGCTTTCCAATTACAAAAGTGCTGAAAGTTTCAAGCATTTAAATCACCAAAAAACATTGAGATGACAGTTTAGTTCAAGAGAACATAATTTTTGTTTTCGTAATATTCGATTTTTTTCTGCAAACAATTTAACAATCTTCCGAGAGCTCTTCAACCAGGAATTATGTTTCGGAAATCCACCCCACCGTTACTGGATATTAAATTATATTTACCGATTTTCTCTATTAGAAGTACGCTTCTATTCAAAGTACACCTCTAATAGAAGTACACCAAGAAGAGACTTGAAAAATTAAAGTACTTGTACTTCTGAAAGAGAAAATCCGGTATACCACAAAAAATGAAACGTGCCCTCGATATGCACTTATGACCCATTGTATGAAGTCACCTAATCAGAGAGAGGAAAAACAAGGAATAAGAAAAAAATTGAAAAACATTAGGGAGAAGAGAAAAAAAAGGAAGGGAGGAAAAGATGATGGTGAAGGTAAATGAAATGAAGTAGTGCAAAAGGAAGAAGAACAGAAACAGATGAAGGATGCGGAAAAAGATGTGATGACGAAGATGGAGGGAAAAGGATGAATAGTAGAAGAGAAAACAAGAAAGAAAAACGAAACGAGTGAAGAAATACAGAAAAGAAATAGGTAAGGACGAAGAAAATCAGGTCTAAAGGCACAGTACACCCTCAGATATGAATTTCGAGATTTTCATGTAATTGTGCGGAAGACCCCTCCTGTACAACACGTGCCAAATGCGAGACCTTAATTCCTCCAAACAAGCGATATATAAGCGACCACCACAGGCCCGACCCCCTTCCGGATTTTCGACTTCGATATCGGCTGGATGAATTGATGAATTCTTTACAAATCGCTGTTCTTCAGTCCATTGCCGGACTGTCTCCTTATCCTGGCTCGCTCTCGCGCAACGATTGCGAATGAAGAGAAATACAGACCTGGGACAACTCGTCTACCAATCTTCCACCCTCATAGGCATTCTTGGAAAGCCATTTTTCTGACCATAGGGGATTCTTGGACGATTTCAGAGATACCACTGTGATCAGCGTGTGACCCTCTCCAAGATAAGCACGAAATCTGAGAATTAATTTTTTGGGTCTCCTGTGCCTTTAAAGGCAGTGACCACGATAAATTTCGTTCCCGGTTTTTTTCCGGAAATCGAAAGTTTAGGGTCTCATCGGCACACTGGGGTCGGAAGAATGAACGAAAAAGAGCCCGAAAGAGCTCCACACAGCTCCGAAATCCGCTCGCGCTGGCCCTTCCGCTCGCGGTCGAGTTTCCCGAGGAACAGTTTGGTCCGCTTCTACATCAGCATTGGAGCGCGAGCGCGGCTGACTTTTAGCATTGGGGCTCGTTGTCTAATTTACGCTCATGCCCGCGCAACTCACCCACTGTTGAAATGTGGCTTTCAAGAAGAAGAACTGATTTTGGATGTTTTGCATGATTCTTTCTTCACTGAAAAAACAGTCAGACTAGACCTTCGTTTTCTGGTGGAAACTCGAAAACGATTTTTATCGTGGAAACTGCCTTTAAAGGCAAAGGACACCCAGAAAATTATTTTTTAGGTTTTATTTTTGTGTTTGAGAGGGTAACACTCCGATCACAATGGTAATTCTGAAATCGTCTAAGACCAACTACGAACGGAGATATGGCTCCTTGAAATTGCCCGTGTTTTGAGGGCAGAAACTTGGTGGACGGGTTGCCCAGGCCTGTATTTCTCTTGATTCGCAGTCGCGGCACGAGAGCAAAACAGCGTGAGGAGATGGATAGGAAAGGGAGCGAAGAACGACGATTCGGTTGAACACCATCCATCCGTGTAGCCGCTATTGAGATCGAAAATCAGGAAGGGGGCCGAGCCTGTGGTGGTGGCTGGAGGGGTCGGGCCCGTGGTGGTCGCTTATATCTCGCTTATTTAGAGTAATTGAGATCTCGCATTTAGCACTTGTTATACAGGAGAGGTCTTCTACAGAATTACACGAAAATCTCAAATTTCATATCTGAGGGTGTACTGTGCCTTTAAGGATGGAGGGCAAATAGGAAGGTGACGAAGACAACAAGTACATGGAACAAATGGCAAAGGAGAAGAGAAATAACAGGTTCATGAAAAATGCGCTGGAAAGAAGAAAAAATGGCGTAGCGGATAGCAAAAAAAAAGAGCGAGAAGAAGACGATGAAGCTCGTGTGTAGAGGAAGAGAAAAAGAACAAGGAAAAAACAGACAAAAAAAGAGAATAGATAGAGAAGAATAAAAGATGAAAAAAAATACAAAAAAGAAGTTGAAGAGGTAGGAGGAAAGAGGGTAGAAGAAAAATGAAGTGAAAAGGGACAGAAAGGAAGGAGCAAATAATTATAAAAAGAAGAAAAGAGTATGGAAAAAAGAAGATTGAAATGAAGAAAGGACGATGTTGAAGAAAAGGCAAAGAAAAGTGGGAAGGAAAAGCTCAAAGAGGAGAGTTTGTTAGAGACGAGGAAGAAGAACATGATGATGACGACGATGATGATGATGACGAAGCAGAAAAGGTATAGCGGAAGAAGAAGAAAAAACAAGAAACAGAAATGCATGGGAGCATGAAGAAAAAAGGGTAAAACGAGAAAAGCAAGGTGAGGAGGAAAAGAAGATACAGAGTAAATCAATTATTTTTCCAGCAGCTTCTTCGTCCTCCATGTTCTCTTTTATCTTTATATTTTTTCTCTTTTTCTTTCTTTCTTTCTTTCTTTCTTTCTTTCTTTCTTTCTTTCTTTCTTTCTTTCTTTCTTTTCTTTCTTTCTTTCTTTCTTTCTTTCTTTTCTTTTCTTTCTTTCTTTCTTTCTTTCTTTCTTTCTTTCTTTCTTTTCTTTTCTTTCTTTCTTTCTTTCTTTCTTTCTTTCTTTCTTTCTTTCTTTCTTTCTTTCTTTCTCTCTCTCTCTTTCTTTCCTTCTTTCTTTCGTTCCTTCTTTCTTTTCTTCTTTCTTTCGTTCTTTCTTTCTTTCCTTTTTTCTTTCCTTCTTTCTTTCCTTTTCTCAATTTTCAACATTTGATACAGTACAACTAAAGGGAAGTTGATGGAAAATACCAAACGATTACGTGAAGAGTGACTTTTCGACACACATCGATTAACCTTTCCTTCTCAACAAATCATTCGAAAGAAAGGTAAACTTCACTTAAAGGCAGTGGTCACGATGAAAAACGTTTTCGAAAAAACTACAAAAATCAGCTTAGATCAAAAACAGCTGAAAAACTATGAAGGTTGCGCGGTGAAAAACGGTCTAGAATTAGAGTTTCTAGGGCCCAAAAAAGCTAGTTCGTGCACACGTGCACAGCGATGACGAAACAGATCGCAGTCTCATGCCGAGCAGTCAAAAATCATCGACATTCAGAGGGAGAAATAAATGCAAATTTAACGAATAAAAACAGTTGAATAATGAAAGCATCACTTCAGTCAATGTTTTTGACTAGATGTGTACATAAATTCGAAGGTTCATTGATTGACATTCAATTTCAAGCTAGCTGATGTTCTTGATATAAGAGGTCATCGATGCCGATGATGTGGAGTGGGCTCGTCCACCATCAAAAGACAAGAAAGTTCAGGTTTCAAATTTGGTCCAGAACAGTGGTTTTTTCACGATTTTTTCTTATAGGTCCTACTACTCGAGACCCAGGAAAGGATTTGGAGAGAAAAAGACGACAAGCATATTTGATCGCGACCACTGCCTTTAATTGTGAGATGGTCGGTCAAAACAGCTATCTCGAACGACCAACTCTTCCGTTGTCAAAAGTTGATTGAGATATTTTGGGTCTAAAAAAGTGGTTTTCAGTGGATTTTACGCGGTTTTTTCAACTTTGCTGTTATATAGGGAACTATAGCTCTCGTTATACAGTGCGTTCAGAAATGATAGGCTCACCCTTGAAAATCAATGTTTTCAAAACTCTTTACAGTTTGGCGAGCCATAATGTTTACCATTGAATTCAGCTGTGCAAAAAACCTGTGCATACTCAATCTTTCGAACACTCCATGATTTTGAACAACTTTAATGTAAATTTTCGGTTTTTTCACCGTTCAGATATGATAGGCTCAACCTGCGGAAACAAATATTTATTGAACAAACGTTAAAAAACAATAAAATCTAGTATGATATAGGTCCACCACCGTTAGCAATGACCTCAAAGTTTCTTGTATGCATAGAAAGGATTGAATTTGATATGACAATCTTATCAAAGTTGATCCAGGCTTCGAGAACCAGGCTTCGAGAACAGCAGCTTTAAGCTCACCTACAGTGTCATACTGCTTGTTGTCCGCATAAACCTGGCGCAAAACTATGCCCCAGATATTCTCTATGGGGTTGCAATCAGGGCTGCACGCAGGCCATTCCACCACACGAATTCGCTGCTGCTCCGACCAGGATTGTGTAGACCTCTACACATGTACTGCAGCGTTATCCTGCTGGAAAAAAGGAGCGCTGACGTCGTATTCCAGCAAAGAACGGCAGTAGATGTGTCGTCGCAGTTTCCTAGTATTCCTTCGAGTTCATCCGACGAGAAGTGAAGGCCATCTCCAAAACACCTCCGCTGCAAAATGCTCCCCAACACATCAGCGAGCCGCCAACAAAATACCTCCTGCTAAAGATCAACGGATCCTTGCGGAGATCCCTCCAGTAGTACCGAACTCCATCAGGACCATCAAAATTAAATTTCTTATCGTCGGAGAAAATAACCTGAACAATTTTTAAGCTTTCAAGTTTTCTTGGCTAACGGGAGATCGCATTACCTTTGTCCAGTTGGTTGCCACGTTCTTTCTTGCGAATTCCAGTCGAGCTTCTTTAAAGTTGGCGGACATTGACGGGGCCTCCTTTATAACTTGGCGGACGATGTTTTCATTGCCGTTCAAGGTGTTCCAGACAGTTGCTTTCGAAACATCAAGCGATAATTCAGACCTGACTTGATTCAGCGACAGCGTTCTGTTGGAACCTAGGCGACTGATCCTTCGGGTATCCTGACTGGTGACCTTCCTAAAGCGTCCGGTAGACTTCGCCTTTCTATAAGGAGCCGGATCTCTAAGAAACTACCCAACAGTGTTGCGAACGTCCGATTTGGGCAGCTATTCTTCTCGGACTCAGTCCAATAGAGGCGAGGGCACGAATCTGGGCTTGTTCAGAAGTAGTAAGAGCAGTATCACGTTCTATACTAGCAACAACTATGTAGAATGAGTCCACGTCAATGATATGTAATGGACCTGAAGCGAGAAATTTTTCGAAGTAAGAAATTTGAATTTTTACAGGGTGAGCCTATCATTTCTGAACGGTGAAAAATCCGAAAATTTATCTTAAAATTGTTCAAAATCGTGGAGTATTCATAAGATTGAGTATGCACAAGTTTTTTGCACTGCTGAATTCAATAGTGAACAGTATGGATCGCCAAACTGTGAAGCGTTTTGAAAACCTCGGTTTTCAAGGGTGAGCCTATCATTTCTGAACGCACTGTATATAGAAAACTCGAAAACGAAATCCATCGTGAACGATGCCTTACAGTTGACGTCGGGAAATCGTCGATAAACTCCGCAGTAAAGACTGTGCTTTCGAAAATAAAGTTTTAATGTGCATCAAGTTCATATGGTTTTTAAGGCCCTGTAGAACATCGAAATTTCGTCAGTTTTTGCTATGACATTCTAAACTCTGGATTAACATTCAGAGAAACCGGGGATTTTTAGTGTTTTGTGGGCAAGAATCCGGGCGATTGTGAGATGCGTAGAAGTTTCTCTAAAAAACCGATGTGGTGCCTTTTGTACAGTACTGTTTGTATCTCGGGTCAGGCCTTACGAAACTTGATTAAACCTCCATAAGTCAGGAAGCATCACAGATTTAACCTTACACATGCTCAGCCTTGAATGTTGAACGCAGTGTGTCAGATACAGAACTTAATAACATTCGGGAGCAATCAATGTAAGTTAAATCCATTTTCTCAAAAGATGGCCTTGTTAGTCTAAAGCCATAACACATGTTGGCGATCGGAAGACCTTGAAAGCCTTCGTGTAACATTGTAGGAAACTTATTGCTTAACGGCAGCATCTTTTCGAAAATTGGTTAAAATGGAGAATATGAGATACTGAAATTAGGTCACTAGTACGTACTTGAACAATGGTTTGGGCTGAATATGTTCATGGGGCTAAACTTCCGAAGAAAATCATTTCCTTTAATCTTTGGTTTTTAAAAGCATGGCGCTGTATTCCAGACATCTGTTACGTGAAAAAAAATTCTGGAAGTTTTTTTTTCTCTCTTTTCTAGACCAGGGTTTCACAATCACTTTCCTTGGCGTTTATCGCCAGACATTTTTCTCACTATTAGACAATGAGAACCAAAGAGGTAGGAAGTTTCAAGCTAGTAGAGCTAGGAAGACTTTGAGACACCATTTCTTGCTAATAGAGACGGCAGTGAGTACTAAAGACTACTCAAAACGAGCGACCTCCCTACAAATATCTATTTGCGCCTTTAATCGTATTTTACTAATTAGATCAGTACTTGATGACTGAGGATGACTGATCTTACTTGAAGCCCATTTGCTACTGTGTAGGTTTTCGTTTTATCATATTCACGATGGTTCTCTTGTTTCTTTTTCATTGCTTCATGTCATTGTACAGGTAAGACCTTTGATAAACACATAACATGAACACATAGAAGCTCGAACACGAAGAAAAAAGTCTTTGATCAAGGCTTCCCGCCATTCTGATCGCTTTATTCCCTTCCGCTTTTCCATCCCTTTTGTAAATCGTTCCTTAACCCTTCCTGAACCGCTGAGTACCTCTTTTACAGCTGTAGCCATCCTTACAGCTTCTCTGTGTGCGGTGAGGCTTAAGAGCGCCGGCCGCGGCGGCTGGCAGGCTGCCACCCTATCTCAGCGGAGACCCGACTTTGGCAAATCGGGGTACACTCCGCGTATGACTGATAGGAGAAAAGGAGCACAGACCTACGCGGAGTCATACGACAAGGGGCAGCGGGAGTGCAGCATCGCGACGCCCGTGATGACGTCACAATCGCGGCCGGGACTCAAGCTAAAGGCATAGCGGGAGACTCCCATCGAGCAGCTGAACGATGACGTCATTGACCTCGCGGGTGACTCGCAATTACCCTCCCAGGTGACCTTCACTCAAACGATCAATACAAAAGTGATTCACACGGTTTCTAGACTGTGTAAGCTCCTTAAAAAAGCCCTAAGTTCGTCCACTCTAAGGAACATGACCAATTCAGGGCTTCGTAAGGAGCCTATACTGTCCAGAAAACCGTGGAGATCGCCAGAAAAGCCTTCAATTGGTCGTGTTAAATGTAACGCTGCCAACTGAAAGCAATTTTAGCATTCAACAGCACAACTGATATCCTAAATCGCATTTAATATGATTAAATCAGTACAAAAATAGACAACAAATAAAAAAAGGCCGGTTTAAATCACAAATGGCCATTACTTCAAACAGAAAACACTGACAACCCCTATAAAAACGCAATGTGAAATGTACTAGTAAACTCATCGCTACAAATTCGAAGACTATCTGTGAAGCAGGACACCATGTTCCAAGCCAAACAGCTGCAAAAAATCTTATGACAGTGTGAATAAAGTTTGAGTCTTTCCAGAAGCTGTGATCAGTGGGTGGTGTGCGATTGTGAGACAAACTGCGTTAGAGGGAAATCCAATTGAAATGAAACCTATTGAAAAATACCTTTCTATACCGAGGTAGAAAGAGATCATAATGAATAGCAATTCAAAACACCTATAAGCATGAAGAGAACACCCACAGAACCATAGAACAAAATCTCGAGTACAGTCAAATGCAGCTTGCGGATTGAACCGAGTGGTACAATACCCGTGCTAAGTTTTGTAAAAACGGGGAGCATCTTGCAAACTTGGAAAAAAGCGTCCGCTGCATGAATCTTTTTTAATGAAGACTTTTTCGAATTCTGAAAAAGCTGTTAGCTTCACAGATCAAACTGCTACCTAATTATGTGACTTGTACGCCGAAGTTCCCTAAATTCGCTTTGTTTTTCAAGGAAATAGGTCTTGCAATCGTTTTTCAAAAACGTCGCGCGCGGCGAAGTGAGGGGAAACTTTCAGCAGTATTTGTACAAGTAAAGAAAGAGCAACCTATATGCTTTCTTCATAAATTAGTTGCAGGTGAAAGAATCTCAAAGCTTATATTGGTTGAATTTTCGAATTCCTTCATCACACACGCTAGAAGACAACCTGAAAAGTCGGAGTTTCAACCCAGACTCTCAAATGAAGCATTACTTGTATAAATACTGGTCAGAGCTTCGCTACACTTCGTCGCACACGACGCTTTTGAAAAACGACTGCAAGAACTATTTGCTTCGAAGACGAAACGATTTCAGGGAGCTTCGGCCTACAAGCCACGCAACTAGGTAGCAATCTGATCTGTGAAGGTAATAGGTTTCTCAGACTTCAAAAAAGTCTTTATTTAAAAAAGTTATATGCAGCGGACGCTTTTCTCCAAGTTTGCCAGATGCTCCTCGTTTTTACAAAACTTAGCGCGGGTATGTTATATGTATTTTTTGTTCTATTTTTTTGTTGGGTCTACTTTTTTTCTTCTGAAAACGCCCTCAGATTTCCCAATTCATTTTGAAAAATATGGTGTCAATTGATCTCATGCATAGTAGTCAATTGGTTACGGCCTATCCACAGGTTAGCAGTGAGAGAAAAGTAAAACTCTGATATAGCAAGGTTGAGGATGAATCTGGGAATATGAACGCAGGTTACAATGAAAATTCCTTGGCTTCGAGTCGAGTGGCGATGGGGTGTGAGTGTTGAGCCATTTGTTTCCTCACTGGTAAGATCATCCATGTTTTCTATCTCTCCAGCAACTTGTGAACTTCGACTCGTCTACGGTGCCTCTCCGCTCCTAACGATGCCTGAACGTAAAAAATCTTTGAGATTTGCAAATGCAATTGAGAGAAGAAACTCATTGAATAGGTGGAGAGATAAGTGTACCAGTTACTTAAAAATGCAAGCACAAGTTTCACGATCGAAAATGCCGATCATTGACTCGGAACTCAAACCCGCAAATGACTAGCCTAAACTTGGGAGGGTTTTCAATCGTAATTTGATCGAAAAAGAGAGGACCCATTAGGTTAAAGCCAACCTTATCTTTTGTGAATTCTAGGACAGCTCGGCTACATCGATATAATTTGCCGGCCTTGTCGAGTACAAGTTCTATCAGCTCACTGTCAGCATCAGGTCCTTTTGGAGAACAGCTTCTGTAATTAGAAAGCTCCGAAACACTAGCATTCGCTACGTTAGTTAGAATATGTCACCTTGATATGGACGCACCATCAAGTTCTCCATTTTTCGAGCTATGAAAAATTTCATTCTATCAGCCAATTTTTAGGGAGTTCTGAAAAAAATCGGATTTTGCTCAGGACGTGTGCGTAGGGTTGATCTAGGATGCTACATCTGGGGTCCTCTTGCCGGATTTCTGAAGTTTACTGTAAATGGCTGTAGGTTACACGCCATTTAGGGGGCCGAACCTACCTTCATAATTCGAAAATTTAGAAATGGGCATCAAATTCATAATTCGTAATCTGAGCGAACGCTCAACCGAAAATCCCGAATCTTCAATATTTTTCTTCAACGCTTTTTCAACCCCCAATTCATATTAGTAAACGCTCAACCGAGAATCAGTACAAGTATGACAAGCACAAGTGCATGAAAACGCTATCACTCTGTGCCAAGATCCGAGAATGTGCTTTCATCCAGACTTTGCCCACGGTGGACGCTTGGGGCGCTGAACACGACTATGAGGTCCGTTTTCAGATTTGCTAAAGATTTCCGCGCGTTTTCTAGGGAACAATAGGTACGGAAATCAGAAGGAAAATGCCTATAGAGTAATTTCAGAGTAATTCTAGGCAGCTGCGAAGGGCCTATCCGGGCTCTGCATCTAAAACTGATTCTAAAAAAGTACATTTGATTTGATGTAGCCACTTTGGGTAGTAGTAGCTTCCTGGTCAGCAGAAGAGCGGGGATGAAACATTGCAAAATCACCAAAAAGCAGCGTACGGGAGCAGGAGTGCAGCAGGAACAGACGAAGACACCACCGACATCAAGAGCAAGTTCGCATAAACAAAAACAGCAAAAACGTAAACACCAACACAAAGAAATTAAAAGATTCGAAGGATTCCGTGCCGTGAAGCTTCGTGTTTCCGAGCGCATTGCATGTAAAGCGTTTAATTTCACGCGCGATTTCTAAAGACTCCCGCTGCGTGCTATGCGGCAGACCCGCTCTCAAAATTTTCTTGGGAGAGACCCCCGATTCGCGCAGCGGGACTCCCGAACAGAACAACGTCTACTTTTTTTTAGTGACTCTCCCACTGGGTGTTATGCGGCAGACCCGCTCTCGAAATTTCCGCGGGAGAGTGTCCCGATTTGCCAGAGGAGACAACGGTGGCGTTGGCCGCGCTCGGCAGCGCCCCGCACTGCCGCCGCTCGGTCCGGGGGGAAGTGTCCCGTAATCCCCCTTATTAACGAGATTTTCATTAATGCTTGCTTATCCGCCCTTCATCTTGATGTTAAAGTAGTCAGTACCCTCCAGAAATGCTCAGACATTGCTCTAGAAGCAAATTAAAAGTTGACAAAACAGGAGCTTACACAAATCTCGATAATTGAGGGCGGGAGGACACCAAGCAAAAAGTTGATCCTGTGTGTTTTTCCTCCAATTTCTTACCTATTTTCGCTTCTGTGACCGCCAGATCTACCATTCCATGAGGTTATCACAACAACCGATTTTATCGAGAACTCTGCCGTTGAAGAAGATCGTTTAGCTCTAAACAAAAAGAAGGAAAGTTTCCAAAGACTGTTTGAGAATCCTAAACAGAGCAAAAGTGTTCAGCAATTTTGGAAACAAGGCTGTCAGTAGGAAGCCTAAGCCAGATGGAAGGTTCAGTAATGAATACTCAACTAGTTGTCGATGTTCAAGGAATGGATGGAAGAACAGAGAAAAGCTGCTGAGAAACTGCAGAAAGACATGATAGAGCTGGTTTTGAACAGAGTGTCAGGCACAAGTGGAGTCCAGAGAGAAACTGAAGAGATTTCAATTCCAGACATGATATCGGCGCTGAGTAATCGAATAGAAAAGTTTATATTTGATCCGGATATGGACATGAGTTTCTCGAGATGGTTTCTCGATACAAAAACAAAATGATATCTGATGATGCAAAGCAGCTACCCAAAAGTGCGAAGGTGATCTGCGAGAAGTTGGATTCGGTTTCATTTGAAGATATCAGAGGCATGCTCTGCCAAAGAAGTTAGTTGAAGTCGGATTTGACGAAACAGTGAACATTCTGGAGCAGTTGTTCGATCTCAATGCATCAGAGTTCACAACAAGATATCAGTGCTCGAATGTTGAAAAGATGGACTCTGAAGATTATCTCACAGGAAGGGTAAAATAGATATATGAAAAGGCGAAAGTTCAAGAATTGGATTAGGATGGAATAAAGTGTATGCTATGGATTTTCGGACTGAAATCCCTTAAAGGCAGCAGACACGCTCGAAAAAGTTGTTGAGATAACTACATTAGTGGGGTCGTGCAGGCCCTAGAAGAGCCCTCACGAAGTTGCAAGCGTTAAAAACGAGTCCAAATGACCGTATTCGAGCCGCAGGCAGTCACGAAATCATCCTTGCTCCGCCCATCGATACGGGCTCCGCCCCTCCATACAGGTATTCAATGCTCGATTGCGGCCACTTAGATAACTTTTTAGGCTTCTAACGACGTAAGCGTTCCAGAAAGGGTCGTACGAGTACATTAGCGTCGTTTTCCCAACAAATTTGTTGCTAGCTCCGCTATTTAAGCCAGTGCCGTACAACTCGTCCATTTCTGGGCCAATATAGAACGTACCGTTATATCCTAATTTCCGTCGATTTGTTTTCGTCTTTTTCGTTATTTCTGAATACTAACAGCTTCAGACCTTCAGTTTAATCCATAAAATTGATATCATTTTTGAGCGTGTCTGCTGCCTTTAAAGAAGCCGAAATAATGCAGCGGCTCATAGCAGTGCTTGATAGGGACTATGAGGCTGAACAAAAAGTTTCACTTCAATAGTTGCACATGAAAGGTGAGAACTTCTTGAATCTGAAGAGAGACAGTGAAACTATCGCTGGCAATGTGAAGTTCGTGGAAGAAACGAACAAAGTCGGAAGGAAAGCAATTCAGTGTTGGAATCGCGACGACAACCATTTGGCAAGATCCTGCTAATCAAAGCCTTGGTTTTGCAAGGAGTGCCAGAAAACTGGACATATAGAAGAATTCTGTGAATTCGCTAGTCAACGGCAGGTTGTGAAGAAGAAATCGGTACAAGAAAGCTATCAGGGTGTAAATCATAGAAAGAGCCCAAGGCAAGGCTCAAAGCGCAGTTAAAATTACAAACGCGGCGGTAGAGTACAACTTTATGTGGAAGCGATCGTAAATGATCACCCTGTAGAGTTTGAACAATGTTCTGTAAAACCTTGCGGAAAGTCAAAAGCAAGCACTAGTCATAGCATAGAGGTGGAGTGGAATCATAACCTTTCGAGTATTAATGCTGACATGTTATTTTTTTCCAATTTCTTCTTAGTTGCAGTTACGTTATGTTTTTATGTAGCTTGGCCTCTCTAGTGAAAGAAAATGTCAATCGGGTCCATGGAAAACCTTCATTTGTAAAGAAAAGTCAATCGGAACACATTGTAAATATGAATTTGAATTTCGCGCCAAAATGGTTTTTGGAGTTTTTCTGCATTCGGAGACCTCTTATGTTACATTTTCGATGCTTTTCTGCATGTAATTCTTGTGCCGTAACTGTTTTTCATGTTGTTGGACGGTCGCATCGACATTCTATGAAAAAGTGCTAGATGACTGGTGAGAACTGGTGGCGGATCCTCATCTTTCACCCCTTTCAACCTCATTACCCGGCGTTTTTGACGCGCCGAAGCTCACCGGTGTTTTTTACCGGACTATTTCATGAAATTGAGCCTGAAAAGTGGGCATTGGTTTCCAGCGAAAACGAAGCCTTTAAGGCCGTCTCCGCTATTTCAACCGTTCGGGCATGCTGCGGTGTACCTTGTCCACTTTTACTATATATCGAAAGCAACCCCAAATTCCTATATTTGCATCCAGTTTTCGGCGTTTTTTTTGCCCACACTACTAGCTCTAAGCCTTGTATTTATGTTATAACATCGATTCGATTTTTGAATGTGATTTTTGAACGCCTTCGAGCAAAATAATCTGGAAATGAAAAGCCATGGCGAACACTGCTCCAGAAGCAAGATAACGATAGACTGAACTCCCGTAAACCTTTCTGAACAAAAGATTAATACGGCTAGACCTTGATGGCAATGTTCAAGAAAGGGAGCCCATAGTGAGACTTAATACTGCGAAGTGGTTATGAGGTGAATACGTAAAGGGTGAGTGGTAAGATATGCAATGCGATGTTAGCCATGGTTACGATACCTTCGCTATCACTGACGCACTCTTCACCGTTGCACTTGAAACCTTCCGTTTAAGGTTAGCAAATGCACTACCCAATCAACATAGCATGCTTTTAATTTATTATCACAATCAGCATTTTTCCTGATGGTCCCTTGCGACTAGCCTTTCAGCTGAGGTAATTCAGTCATACTCTCTCAAATCAAGTTCGGAGTAATGCACTTTCCTTATTGCGCTTTCGTAGTATTATATGATATTACCAGTCTTCCTAGGATGGCGTGAAATTTCAATTCCTTTTTTTGTCATTAGGAACAATGCTCACGTGTTCAGTAGAAGCTCTTAAGGATGCGTGTAAATAAGCGTTAGGAGCGCAGTTGTCACAGCCGAAAACAGGTTTTGTTTGAAGCTGCCTACATGATTTCACACACGTCTGCGCGCGAGTGGGTCGACGGCTCATTACTCAGAAGTTTTCAATCAAGTTAAACGTTACTTTTGAGTAAGTCACGTTAAGTTTTGATGCAACTTACTTCCATGTCACAAGTAACTTACTTAATGTCGCTGGTAACTTTTTTTATGTCACAAATAACTTACTTCTAGTATACATGAAACTCACCCAGAAGTAACATTCAACTTACTCCTAAAATGCAGGTGACATCGAGAGCAAAAGGTTCTGCGCTAAAATTTATGGTTTGTTGACTAAGGGATACAGTTGAGCTTTCTGCGATATTCGAGCAAAACATTACCGAGTGCTTCATTTTGTATCCCAATGTTTGCTGTTCAAAGAATCCTACTTTGCTTTGTTGTGCGAATGCGCCATGAAGCTACCAGCTAAAAGTAGCGTCCACCTTGATCATTTTCATCCAGTAAAATGATAAGCGAGGAGAAACTTGAGGTTTCCGTGTCAAAAAAAACTATAGAAAACGAGCATAGTATTTTAAATTACAGCTGTGAACAAGATAATTGAAGTTCTTTGACGCCTCTTGCTCTCAGAAAGTCTCTTCGAGTGAACAAGTGAAACAGGGTCAGGCGGGCGTTGTCCAGCTAGACAACAGGGGGGGGGGGGCGAAATTTCTCGAGTTTCAGATTTTTTAGCAGGGGGGAACGTAAAAACATTGGGCAAAACTTCGAAAAATCGGGGGCGTTTTCAGTTGCGTTTCTTTTTCTATGAAGAAAACAGTTCGTGGGCCGAGGGGTTCAGACGTGGTTGTCTCACATATTGTAATAGCAACAAAAAGATCAAAGAGAACAATAGTAGAGCACCACAACAGTACATGTGGGGCAAGTATCTTTACACAACTATGTAATAGACATATTTCAGGCAGTAACCAAATTCTCATCACATAAAATTTTTAGACGAGGTACATTCTTTATTCGCGCCTATTACCGCTCGAATTCTTCCCTTCAAAAATTGGACAACCCCTAAAGTTTCAGATTTTTAAATTTCCTGGAAAAAGATCCAGATTCTCCATAAATTTCCCACAAACTGATACCTAACACCCCTCCCACCACCTTGAAATCACGAAGAAAAACGCCTAAAACACGTTTTACCGTTGTCCAAAACCGTGACTTCTGCCAAAATCGAACAACGTTTTTTTTCGAAAAAAAAAGCAATCCTGAGATCCTAAGAGTAAAATTTCAATCCTTTGCCTATTTTCTACTAACTACCACGATGACGCTCGGAAACTCCTCAGTAAATAGTTTTCCGGAACAAGGGGTTTGATTTACCACTGCGGCGAGCCGTCGAAAAATATCGCGCTTCAATGCCAAACAGCGTCTGCCCTCGGCGGTGGTTTTGCGGGCACTGTACTGCGCAACTGTGCCCGCAAAACCACCGCGCGACTCCCTTTCAGACCCGCGCTCGCACCCCTTCTGTTCAAAGGATATTAGTTTGGAATTGAGCTTTTTTGAAAGTGTGAAGGTTTACGCACCCACACAAGAGTTCCACCCGCCCGGAGGTCTCGATGCAAAGCTAGTTGGAGGTTTATTATCCGTCAAAATGTAGACTTCTGCCGGTATCTGCTATTTGGTAGTGCTATCAATCACCGTTCTTACAAAAACTCCATCAAAATTACTTAGAGTTTTGATAGTGTATCATTCATTTTTTTCCTCGTATCCTGAGTGAACTCGTCCAACTAGATTTGAAACGAGGTGTCGTGAAGCATTATGATTAGTGAGCTGTAATCGAGAGTCCGTGATTTGGTAATTTTTTTGGCGCTTTTCTCAAACGTTTTGAGCCAAATTCGGAACAAATTTTTCAAACAACCTAAAAAATCTGATGAAAAAAATTGCCCTCATAGTTAACGGCAACGAAAAAAGGCGGCGGTGCGTTCGCGGACTTCTCCTAATGTATTGCAGCATATCCTCCATTTCCCCGCTACTCGCAGGGTTGAGCTTCATTATCATAGGATGGTGCGGTTTCGAGAATGATTTCTTCATTTCCATTGTTGCTTTTTTCGCAAAACAATCGATTTATTAGGAGAATCCCGCGGCCGCACCACCGCCCTTTTCCGATGCCGTGGACTATACCTTTTTGCCCATCTGAAAAACCCCTTCCATTGAACGTGATTTGGTAGGGTTTTCCTTTAAAATTAAAATTTGAAGAGGACGAACAGCTAATTCAAAACAAATAAGACCTTGGCAGTGGAACAGATCACGCACGAGAGTATACTTGACGGGGTAGCTGAAGAAGTCTTCTGGAGACGCTCAGACCCCCCTCCCACTTCACCGCTCCATAACGCAGACACTATCTCCACCCCATCCGCAGCTTGGATCCACCTGTGGAGCTGCACATCTTGCTCCGAACCTTGTCGTCGAAGAAGATTATGCTGTTTTAGGCTGGATAATAACCATGAGACTACGGCTCGCGTGCGAGCCAGGAACCTGTAGCGATCTCATTCATCACAAACACTGGGTTTTTCCGCTAATTAGTTATCGGTCACCAAATGCTATAGAGCCCTGGTTTGAGCCTCGCGGACACAGCGCACATGGGACCTGCCGTCGAATATAAAACCTGTTATGTACCCACGTACGCAACACACCGAATTTGACGCGCAAATCCGGTTTTTCTCCGAAATGCTTGCTGCTTGGAGCTTTACGGGATTTTTGGAAGTATTGACGTGTTTCAGGAGAAGTTTGTATGATTATTCCCCGCTGTGCAGAGAGCAACCAGTCTCACCCCTGTCTGCGGCCTTTGGTTCGGAAATGTTTACTTTGAAGTAGTTTTAATCTGAACCATCAACTAATATTACATAAATTTGGTCTCGAAATGTGGCCTGTATGATCGTTTTGGAAATTTTGGCAAATGTTCAACGGCATTTGGAGGTAATGTTAATAAATGGACGTAAAAATAATTTATTTTCGAATATGATATCAGTAATTATAGGTATAAGAATTTCATTACTTGTGTGATGTATATTAAACAAACGAGTTGTTTGCATGCATTATATGCATAATCGGTCGGAAATCTTGGTTGCAATGTATGTGACTAATGAGTTGTAAGTGATGACGACAACACTTAGAGATGGTGTAAGCTTGTTTTCTACGGTTCCAAATAGATGCATCAAGGAAAGGGCCTGATAGCCGATTGAGTGTATGATTATTAAAATGTAATCAGATTATTAAAATGTAATCAACCCAGAGGATCGTGGGGTCATACTGGAGCACAACAGCCTTTCATCTGGACGAGGATAGCGAGGGCAGCACGAGGCGAAGAGCTGCTGCTCGAGCAGCACGTTCTGCTTTTGTGCTGCCCTCAGCGGCACGTGCTGCACTCGCCCTCCATTCGTCGCCTCAGCTGCTGCTCTCCGCTTCGATCAGCGCAGTGTGGTAACTTTGCTCAAAGTGGTTCATTTAGGCAGCTACAAGGACATTCATAATCAGCTTAGAAAGTTCTTTCTTTTGAGCATGTACATTTGGACTTCTGACTTCTATATAACAATTGACGTTTTCTGTTTTTTTCCTAAACAATGTGTACAGAATTCTCCATGTTCTTCCTTCTTCAACCTCGGCATCTTATTATGATTATGATACTGCTATGCCAACGAGGTTGATAGGTGGAAATTGTATTAGTGGCCTGACGTTTCGACCTTCACGTCTTCATCAGAGGCCTAAAAAGTAGTTCGAGATTAACCGATCTCGTGAATCTACACTACCAAGCGCCTCCTCTCACTCCGACCGTTCTGAAGCACTGTGAGGAGCAATGCGGAGGCACTCGAAAAGGAGGATCGGTAACCCACCTCGCAAGTCCACCTTTACGCGGAATAGGTCCGCTGCCGCTGTTAGTAATCGAGTAAGCAGGAGTGGGATGTACCTTGCTTCCCTCGTATAGATACAGTTAGGGAAAGACATGTTATAACTCACAGTGCTGTACAAATGGCAAAAGATCACTGGTTATCATGGGCCGCTCAACTCTGCTGTTCATTAGTGGGTCCTCTACGTGAATCCAAAAGGCCTCCAACGTTTTTCTCGCCGATACTTCAGGTTCGCAAGCTAGGATCGTACACTTCACATCGTACTCGTCACCGTTGTGGTCCTCCATTTTATGTCTCCCAAGTGGAGTTATTCGGTCATTGCGTCTCTTGCTAGCTAAATGCTCCTTTAGGCGTACCGCCAACACTCTTCCACTCTCCCCTATGTAACTTGCGCTGCATGTTTGACACTCGAGATGGTAAATAGTGCCAACCTGACTGCAGTCGCCGAGTCTTCCATTGGGGCAAACGATGCAGTTATCTGTGAAGCAGTCTGAGTTGCAATATCTTTAAATGGGCAGGAGCGTATTTTTCGCAGATAAGAGGGTTAGCCATGGGGCAGCGACTTTCTTCTGTGCTAGCAGTCTGCTTCATGAGCAGAATAGAGCAGCCAATACTGGAACGTCGCCCACTCTTGTACTGCAGGTACATCGACGATTGCTTCATAATAACATCCACGCAATCCGAAATGGATGAGTGCTTCCGGTTATTGAATGCTCAGTCTCAGAATATTAGGCTCACACGGGAGGTACCTCGAGATGGTTGGCTTCCTTACCTCAACACTCATGTGAAAGTGTGTAATGACGAATACAGCGTCAAGTGGTATCGTAAGCGCAGTTCAAAGAATATCTTGCTTCACGCCACATCTTCCCATCCAAGTGCCGTAAAACGTGCCGTTGTGAGAAATATGCTAAATACGGCAACAGGTGTGTGCACTGGTGAAGCAGAACGGTTGGAATCACGCATGATTGCGCTAAATATAGCAACAATGAACGGGCACGTAATACCTCAAAACAGACGCAGAGCTCGAAATGCGCTTTCGATCCCACAGCGTCAAAACAAAATTCCGCTGTGTATACCATTTTTCTCAGACAGAGTATCTGATGCTATACAGCAATGCATCGTACGAGCACAACCAAACGACGATGTTGTTTCAGTTAACATCCCTAACAACAACATAAAGAGTCAATTAGTAAAGAACAGACTTTACGATAAGAGCTGCTTTACAGATAACTGCATCGTTTGCCCCAATGGAAGACTCGGCGACTGCAGTCAGGTTGGCACTATTTACCATCTCGAGTGTCAGACATGCAGCGCAAGTTACATAGGGGAGAGTGGAAGAGTGTTGGCGGTACGCCTAAAGGAGCATTTAGCTAGCAAGAGACGCAATGACCGAAGAACTCCACTTGGGAGACATAAAATGGAGGACCACAACGGTGACGAGTACGATGTGAAGTGTACGATCCTAGCTTGCGAACCTGAAGTATCGGCGAGAAAAACGTTGGAGGCCTTTTGGATTCACGTAAAGGACCCACTAATGAACAGCAGAGTTGAGCGGCCCATGATAACCAGTGATCTTTTGCCATTTGTACAACACTGTGAGTTATAACATGTCTTTCCCTAACTGTATCTATACGAGGGAAGCAAGGTACATCTCACTCCTGCTTACTCGATTACTAACAGCGGCAGCGGACCTATTCCGCGTAAAGGTGGACTTGCGAGGTGGGTTACCGATCCTCCTTTTCGAGTGCCTCCGCATTGCTCCTCACAGTGCTTCAGAACTGTCGGAGTGAGAGGAGGCGCTTGGTAGTGTAGATTCACGAGATCGGTTAATCTCGAACTACTTTTTAGGCCTCTGATGAAGACGTGAAGGTCAAAACGTCAGGCCACTAATAAAATTTCCACCTATCAACCTCGTTGGCATAGCAGTATCATAATGTGTACAGAGTTTAGGCAAAACAATCGGTCTTCATCTTAAACGATCGTGGGGTTGTAATGGGGCACAATTGGCACTCAACTTCACGAGAACAACGAGGGTAGCACAGGTGGACGAGCTCCTGCTTGAGGAGCACGTGCTGCCCTTGTTCTCCATTGGTCTCCTCAGCTGGTGCTCTCTGTTGCGGCCAGCGCCGTGTGGTAAATTGTTCAAAAGTGGTCCACTCGGATAGCTGCAAGCACAGTCATAATCAGCATGAAGAGTTCTTTGCTTCTAAGCGTGCACATCCCCTACTCCCGTACCCTCTATAAAACGTCGTAATTCACCTCATTCGATGACGCGCGACGCCTCACCCTACGCTCCTTCACTGTCTCTAATCTCCGCTCCGCACCAGCACGCGTAGGAAGCAAGTGAATTTTGCCGTTTAATAGCCTGTACAACTTGGCCTTAGGCCCCGGTCATAGTTGGATGAGCCGACGTCTCCAGCCCGGTCGATACTCACAGAATGCATTGGAAATGAGATGCGAAAAATCACTCGGTGTATCCCC
This sequence comes from Aplectana chamaeleonis, assembly GCA_029168955.1. Lineage (NCBI taxonomy): Eukaryota > Metazoa > Nematoda > Chromadorea > Rhabditida > Cosmocercidae > Aplectana > Aplectana chamaeleonis. Next base: position 1,005,320 of record JAPDOI010000241.1, on the reverse strand, counting down.
CCGGCACCCCTTCCCGCACCCCCAACACCCACCCGGTGGATGCGTATGAACAACATGGTGAGGTGAAGCTGAGAAAATCACTCGGTGTATCCCCCCGCACCCCCAACACCCCACCGCACCCCCCAACACCCCCCTCCCGCACCCCACACCCCGGTCGATACGTATGTTTAAAATGATGGAGTGAAGTTGAGAAAATCACTCGGTGTATCCGACGCGGTCGATATCCATGCAATACGTGGATGACGGCGGATGAGGGGGGAGTCGGTGGGTTGCAGATGCAAATAGCACCAACTCTGACCGGGGCCTTAGGCCCCTGTCAGACTTCGTCGAAAAACCTGCTGAGTCCCACTGAGTCCGACTGAGTCCGGGGTGGAAAAAGCTGCTGAGTCCCACTGAGTCCGGTTGCCCCCAGCGCAAACCAACTCCTCTGCGAAACACGCAATTGATAGTGACGATTATCACCTCAGCTGTGAATCGGAACGTGTTTGGTGGCTGATTTTTCTTGTTTTCAACATGTCTGAATCTGATTTCCGTATCAGCAGCAGGTGGGGCAGAGCGCAGACGACGAGAGTCGAGATACGGCGGGACTAGGCAGGTCGCAGTCGGCCGAAAAAAATGCACCCAAGTCACGTGAAAAACACCTATATCGACCGGGTGGGTTGAGGATGACTTCGGTGGGACGCAGCGGGACTCAGTGGGACTCCATCGGACTCAGCCGGTGCATTGGCCCCACCCTTGTACTCGTGAGAACCATCAGTATCGACCGGGGGGATTGCGGTGGGCATCAGACGGTCGCAGTCGGACTCAGTGGGTTGATTTTTTTGCACCCGTTTTCCACGAATTCGAAGCGTATCTACCGGGCGGGACTCAGTAGATCCACCGACTATGACGGGGGCCTTAGAGTTAACACAACAAATCGATCTCCAGTCATATCACAAGGAGTACCTAAAAGGCAGCGTACGCGCGAAAAACCGCATTCTTTTTTTATCTTAGACAGGTAGACCTACCAGGTTAGGACATTTCGCAAAGAAGCCACCCAAACACTCAAGTTTCGGAAAAAATCTCGTTTTTAAATCTCGTACAGCTTCCTTTTTTCACGTCTGTTCGGTGTGTCTTGTGTAATTTTTTTCGCCTCTCTGTTGTCGAAATTTTTCTAAAACAAAAAGCTCTAAATACTCGCGTCTGAACTCGAGGATCTCTCTGAATAAAGAAAATAGACTTTCAAAGTTCCGCAGCCTGCCGGAGCCTGTCGTGGCGCTTCTGTTCCTCGTGTCAGATAACGCCTTTCCAGACCACGGAGCAGTTTTAACGAGTTTATAGCATTATGAATGCGCGATATTGAGGTCTCAAGTCTAGCTATCTCCAATTGGTTCAAGCATTGGAGTGCTGATCTTGGGGAGGGTCACACTATGATCACAGTGGGACCTCTGAAATTGTCCAGGGCCCCCTTTGAACACAGTTATGGCTCCTTAAAGGCACTGTTCGCGATAAACTTCATTCTCGAATTTTCCATGACAAACGCATCTCGTGGCTCTCAGAAGCATACCAGCGTCGAAAAAACGGAACCAAGAGCTCCCCAGGAGCCGCGAAACGGCTCAGAAAAGTGGGCAAACCCCGCCGCTGTGGGCAAGTCCCGGCTCTTTCCGCCCCTCGACGTGAGCAATGGAACACTCGAAATCGTGAGTTGAGCGATGGTTTCCGATCAAAAGCCCCGTTCTTCCTTTCATTCTCAACTTCTCTCTTTACTCAGGTCAGCTCGCATACATTGGCTGCAGAAGACGGAACTTACAAGCCTCGGACAACTCGCCCATCATTTTCCCTAGCTAAATTTTTGAGGGACCATAACTCCATTCCCAGAAGGTCTTGTACGATTCCAGAAGCATCATTGGAATCAAAATGAGACCGGTTTCAAGATAGGCGAAAAAAATAGAAAAGCGAATTTCATCGCGAACAGTGCCTTTAAAGATGCCTAGACTTTAAGTGTGAAAAATCGGTGGATGAGTTGTTCAGGCCTGTATTTCTCGTCATTCGCAATCGTTGCGCGAGAGCGAGCCAGGATAAGAATACAGTCCGGCAATGGACTGAGAAACGACGACTTGTTGAGGAATCAGCCATCCATCTAGCCGCTACAGAGTTTGGAAGTCTGGTAGCAGGTTTGGCCCGTGGTGGTCGGCGAAGGAGGTTGGGCCTAATGTGGTCGTCAATCTTATATAGGAGGGGTCTACTATAAAATCAAATAAAAATCACAAAATTCATGTCTGAGGGTGTTCTGTGCCTTCATGGTACACAACCGCTTGTTTGGTGAGGGGTGGGGGTTCAGGTGTTCTCACCGCATTTTATGAGACGACGCATTACGAATTATTCATTTCGAAGTCGTATAGTGTACTGTCGCATATGGGAAAACTTGCCAGAAGTGTGTATGAAGGAAAAGCAAACCACGGATGAAGTCGAGTATCTTGGCAGCCATCTTCCAGTAATGACACAGAGCACAAGACAAACTTATGAAGCAGTCCTCACCCTTAAGTGTGAGAACTGCTTCATATGTGTCGTACGCGTATGTAGATTTTGAAGGATGTGTGCCTACTCCTACTCGCTAAACTCTAACCACCAAAACTCTGCTTCAAATCTATTCTAAGCTCCACCAAAAACCTCCTTTTTTCATGAGACGGTTTGCCTTCGGAACATATTAGGCCGCAACTGGATTTCCATATCAGTAAGCAGATCCTTACATATTTGGAAGGCACCGCTAAAATGTTGCATGCCTCAGCATTCCGCTGTGGGTGGTAATAGGAATCCTTGAGCTCTATAGAAAGGCTCCCAAGATTAGGTTGTTCAAAATCTGTAATAAACCAGGAAAACTGTGAAATACCAAACATGTTTTGGTGATTTTTTTATCATTTCAGATGAAGTTCAGCAGGGATGTATTCAGGTGAGCCTACGGGTTGGATAAGCAGGGTGGGGCGCCGCAACACGCGCTCGGCGGGAGGCGGACACGCGGAGATTTTGGCACGGTCTGAGTTTGGAGTCTTGCGCGTACACATTTCGGTTCCGCGTGCGAGCGATTTGTCTGTTCAGCTGCGCGGCCACCTCAAACGTGGAGATCTTTTGCGAAATTCAGATTTTCTTCGCATGAATTCTTCCAGAAAAGTCTGGTATTTTATTGATCACCAAATCAAACGCCGAGACCACTATACGAGCAGCAGTTGGGGCAGTGAGCGGAGCAAGAGGACACAACGTGCTGCCCTGGGCAGCAGTTGGGGGAACGAAAGAAGCTTACATCTCGACGAGTAACTGCGTTAGTAATCCCCTCGTGCTGCCTTACTGAGCCGCGAGTATCTGAGTGAGACTGAGTAGAAATGTCATGAGGTTGATAAACAAGTGTAAAAGCGAGAGATGAAGAAGGTATATTTTGGCGGTTGAGGTTCGATAAACGTTCTTCACGCCTCCTATCGCGTTCCTGTTTAGGGAGGGACTCCCGCAGAAAGATCCTTCTCTGAGTGTAGAATTTGAGACGCGGAGCACGGCTTACAGCAATTTTCTGAAATCTACTGGTCGGCAGAACCACTTTCAACAAACGAGGTTTGAGAGCAGGACGTTCCAGTCGATATACAGATGGTGAAAATCATTCAACATCTAGAAAGGATAAAATACTGTTCACAAAACACACATCGTGACCTAGTCGTTCGCAAGAATTCGGAGAATTACATTCCGGCTCGCCGGCAATAACAATAGAACGTGGCATATCGGGGTCATCAGTAGGGCGAGGATCTACAGTGGCAACTCCAGGCATAGCTTTTATCTATCCATTCGTCGCTGTCCCATATTCTGTTTTGCTTCTTGATGTGATATTGTCGCCAGCAATGCTTAAGAGAGTCGGCTGCCGGAAATTTCGCCTTTGGCATCACTGATATTCCCTATCGCAGCGACTTAGCGACTACTGCAGCGATCTAGATGCGGCAGCGATTACGTTCATAGTGTGTAGCTTCATTGATAATCGAAGCAAGTCAATCAATCAATGAAACGTAATGGCTCGTACCGCAGCGACGCAGCGAGATGGATGCCATCAAAACGAAACATGAAGTGGTTGGTAAGACATAAACTTTCAGGTCGAGCGTGTTGTGATGCGGTAACATGAAACCTTATGCACAAGACTGCAACACCGCTCGTTGGATTTTATTACAAGAAGCGCGAAGACGAGTTTTCGCGTCTTTCCCGGCGTTTTTGAATGACTTACCCCAAACTCAATTGTGAACGAAACTTGGGGTATATTCATGATCCTGGCGTTGAGACTCAATGGGCTTTGTTGTGGTTTCGATGAAAACTAGAGAAAATTAACAATCGGCCAACTTCATTCATACGGCAGAGTCGGAGGCGCAACGGTATTGTATGTGGAGGCCTGGCTGATTGCCTAGCATCTTTAGTTTTCAATGAAAACCCAACGAAAGCTACACAATTGTGTTGCCCTCAACACTAGGTTCACGAATACCACCCTGGGGCGGCATGCACGTACGCGGCGGGTTAGGTTGGGGTTAGGCAGGGTTTGGAGCGTTGGCGCGTTTGATGATAGCAGCGAAGGGCTGAAAGGGGGTTAGGCTAACACTGGAAAATCGTTCCAACGCAAACCCTACGTAGGAGGGTGGGGCAGCCGAAACCCCTTTGAGACCCCAACTATTGAATATCTGCAGCACTCGCACATCAATGATCAAACGCGCCGACGCCCCAAACCCTGCCTAACCCCAACCTAACCCGCCGCGTACGTGCATGCCGCCCCTGAATTCGCACAGGGTTGAGTTTGATGCGAGTTTATTAAAAAGGACAAGAAAGACACAAAAACACGTACTTGCGCTCCTTTTGACCAAATTCCATGAGCAGTACTGTATATTTGAGGGACTGTATGTTGTCCCAAAATGTGTTGAGTACACTCAGGCAAACCATCGCTCCGAGCGGCACCGGCTTCTCCCAATTATGACGTCATCGCCCGGACAGCGGCCGGTCGCTCTCCGGTCGCTGTCGAGGCCACAGCGGTGCCATCGCTAGAGATAGAGAGACGCGGGATTGGTTGTTATCTGAGTGATAACGTGCGAGCCACGTCATCACTCAAAGAACAACCAATCCTGCGGATATAAAAGGCGGCTCGCCTCGTGTAGAGGGTCTTTCGAGGCCACTCTTGAGAGCTGACCTCGGATCACTCTCAGGAGGACAATTTTTGGCGGCCGAAGGCGGTGGGGAAGGCTTCCATATTGCGGACCATGCTGGGATGGTATCCTTGTTGCGGCCTGTGGCAGGATTAACCTCCTGACCCACAGGCTTTAACAGGTACCTTGTCCTCTTCACAGGCTTAGTCCTCTCCAGAAGAGGCGGAAATAAAGAAAAAATAGCAACTAGGAAATTTTTGAAAATCGCCCGAACATAGGCCGCAGTGCCAGTTGGGACCGAGGATCGCTCCGAGCGATACTGTTGTGGCCGGAAGAGCAGCTGCTGTGGCCCGAGTAGATGGCTAATTCTCGCTCGGAGCGGAGAGGCAGCGCCGCTCGAGTGGCTCTCCGGTACCGCTCGGAGCGATGGCTTGCCTGAGCATGTGTCGTTGGTCACAAGTGTCGTTGGTATATCCGATCAGTTATTATTATTTATTACACGAAACCATAAGAGCTACAGAGAAAACACAGTGGGGTCAGGGGTGAACAAATCTCACAATGGAAGGAATGGAGACTTCGGTGAATGAAGCATAGATCCAGGTTAATACTCAACCAAATTTTGACTACTCGAACACCGTTCGGTGGAAACGTTTTTCTGAATAAATTTGGTTAATCAAGTGCTTCACGCAGGGTAAATTACGTTTGTGAGTTGCAAAATATACCTGTTTTGTTGGTCCTGCCCTAGTAATATACGCTCTCAGAGTTCAAAACTGTTCAAGATGAGGAACGAATGCACCAGTGAGGATTTTATAAAGCAATATAAAGTCAAATTTCTGCCTTTTGTTTTTCTTTTTTGTGAGGTGGTCTCCTGATAGTGGTTCGAATTTCTCTCCAGAGCTGCTGGTAATCTTTCACAAAGAAATCCTAGGACCCTAGTCATGACCTGACGAACTAAACTAATTCAAACCTTCTCAAGTGTAATATTTGTTTTTTTTTCCAGTTTCGGAAGTTATATTACCGTACTTTAAAAATTAAACTGAAATCTCTGTTGTAGGCGTTTAATAAAAATGATTTTGACTGAGAGTACCAGGAACATCTATACATCCTCAGACAAACTGGGCCGTCGACAAAAGGTTGATAAGTTGTCATCTTATTGAAACCGCTATCTGGAGACAACTCAAATCGCGCGCATTGTCAGCTCGTAACCTGCTCGTTGCCTAGGGTCGCCAGCCTGTTTGTCGGGCTGATTACATTACGATGCGTCGCGTTTAGAGGCCTATTTATCAGCAGTTCACATCCTGCAAGACTGTTTCATCTAACTTAGGAATTACTTTTCACCGACACGAATCGCTATGTGCACACCGACACGCGCCGCGGTCGACAAGCCTCCGCTGGCGCCGCCGTTGGATGGGTAGGGTCTGCAGATGCTGGGCGGGGCCAATGTACCGCAGACTTGGGTAATTGAAACGGCTGCACTCTTATCATTTGAAGCATGTCGAAAAAAGGCGTCGTATACTCCTCTTTTATCTACAGCAGCTCGGCGTCGAAAACATTATAACTAGCGACCACGGCCTCGCCGAATGTCCGCGCTTTGGCCAGCGTTGACTCACGGTGGGCGGATCAACCTGTTGTCCACGCCCCAGCTTGCCTGAGGCACCATTCATAATCCTCACCGCGAGCGCCGCACGCGCGTGACGCGCGGTAAGGGCGGTGGACTATGAAAGTTCTTACCGCTCGGCACGAGCGGGACGCGCAGTAAGAACTTTCATAGTCTACCAGCGACGCCATAGCGGCACCGCCCAAACCGCCGTGCCGGTTTCACCGTTTCGATCAATAATTGCGTCTCGATTTGAGTCCACTCTAACATAAATAATTCTGAGACCATCCTGCGCCACTGCAAGCCAGGAATTTCTGTACAAGTCCCAGTTGAGGCCCGACTCCTACCCGCACCGCCATGGCGGTGCCGCTGAAGATTTCATAGTGGCTTCCCGCTCGTCCCGTGCGTGCCGTGCGGTGAAGGGTTTTGTAGTCCTCCGCTCGTCCCGCGCGTCACGCGCGTGCCGCGCTTGCGTTGAGGACTATGAAAGATACCTGAGTCATGCAAGTTGAATTACGAGCGAGTTCATCACAATGCTCGGCGAAGCTGAGATCGTTAGCATACATGGACATCGAATGATTTTGAATCAACCTGTAAATGACTTTTCTCCCGAACGATAGAATGATTCGAGCTGTCATTGGTTTTCAGGCAACAAGTAAGGGGTAAGCTCATCATAAATTAAGTCAAAGTAGAATTCTTCGCATTCATAAAATTATAATGATCAATGATTACAGAAAATAGTCGACTTTGAATAATGGCCGACTGCTTCATCAAATAAATGATAACTGTGAATTTGTGAATGCGAGGAATTCGACCTTGACTCGACCTACGGAAAGTAGATGATTATAATTTGCCACCGGCACAAAATTCTCACTCAGAAAATCATCCTGTTGAAGTTGAGCTCTGGCCTATTGAGGCAAATTTAAACCTGTTTCACATGTACTGGGTTAAGACGCGTATGAACAAAAACATGTTTAAACAAGGGTATTAACAGTGTTGCTGGTATAAAAGGCTCCTCATCTCACCGTGTGTCTCAGTCGGCTTTTCAGAGCCGAAACTGGAAGGTGGCCTTATCTTAGAGTTGGGGGGTCCTATTCGGCCACGATAGGCTCTCGATTTGTCTACTAAGCGGTTGAACGACCACACGGCCACGTACTTTCCGTTCGCCACGTGGCCTAATCGTCGTCCAAGTGAGAAGCACGTGTCGCCAATCACAGCCGTTTCACAAGGCCACGATACGATTTTGATTCGACTACGATGAGTTAGGACGACTAACGAGCCACAATGCCCATGATTGAACACGTCATCGATCGCTTCAGAACTGACCCGGCGCATATCAGCACGTATATAAGGAGCTCGATCCCAGAGAAAGCCCCCCTTTCGAGGCTGCTCCTGGAAGGTGACTACGAGTCACTTTCTGGACAATTTTTGAACCGTTAAGGGGTCTCTCCCACGGTCCCCAGCGAGGGGAAGTCTCTCGCTGTCAACCGTGGCGAGGGTGATGTCCCTGTCGCGGACCGCTGTGGGGGTGATCCCCTGCTGCAGGCCGTGACTTAAACAGTATCCTTGGTGGGGAGACCGGCTCCCATCAAAGGGGTGGTTGCCCGCCCTCAGCGCCACGTGGTCCTATCGAACAGGCCACGTGCTGCTGCGTGGGAAACGGGGGCGCGGCAAGGGGTTTGTCTCTCTGCGCCACGTGGTCCTATCGAACAGGCCACGTGCTCCTCGGAACAGCACGTGCTGCTCCAAGAGTTCCTTTCAACTCGACTAAGTACCCGATTAGAAAGCCTATCGTGGCCGAATCGGACCTCCTGACTCCCTGAGTTTGTCACTTTCTAGAATATCCACCGGATACGGGAGGATAATTATTGTAGCCGAAGCGAAATCCCCACGGCTCGGGGGGGGTTGAGGTGGTACCCATGTATGGGCCCATCTCCCCACGGTTTGCAGTGGTGTGGACCCCCACTGCGAACAGTGGTGGTGTGGTCACCCACTCCTCCCGTTAGGATCAAAACAGGGATAATCCTTGTGGAATGTCCACGGGGTCCCCTGTGCAAACACGGAAATGCCGAAAATCGACATGGACGGTTCCTGAACCTCTTACGGACAAATTTTGAACCGCTCAGGGGCTGCGGACACACGGATTTCGCCAAAGGACGCCGGTCCGCAAGCCTTTTGACGTCGATGCGCTGATTGGTGGCTTGGCTTGGCGGCCAATGGTGCGACGGCCGCTGGCGGTGACGCAGAACCATCGCAGTTTCAAAATACTGCGGCGCCCCTCGTAACCCTTCACGACGCGTCGGTCTCCCGTCCCAAAATACAATCGATTATAGATCATTCAGCGGAGTTAAGAGGTCTGCAGAGTTGCACCGACCGGCGCATGGTCGCCGAGCGTCAGCCTTAACGCGGCGACAAAAATGTTCCAAAACATTATTGTCGCGGCGTCGGTTGCCGCTCGCTGACAGTGATATAGGGCCGTCGCGGCGTTGATACACTCTGCGGTGCCCCCTCGTCGCCCTTCCCGCCGCGTCGGTTGCCATCGTCGCCGAATGTAATCGGTATTATATCCCCCAGTGGTTTTCGTCGGACCTCTGCGGACCCCTTATCGTCGCCGCGTCTGTTGGCACACACGCGCTCACACACACGCGCAGACACACACGCGTGCACACACCCGCGCACACATACACACACACACACATGCACACACACACTTAGGCAAATATAGTTAGTAGGATAGATTTTGACGTCATCGACAAATGCAGGGAATCTAAGTCCAGCAGTAGCAATAAGAGAGAGGAGCTCATGTGTGGATAAATATATTGAATAAAATTGAATACAGTATCCCTTAGTTGAGGTCGACTTTCCGCTGAAGTTAAGGAGCCACTTGCAGAGGTTACACTGTTACCTTAAAGGCAGCATACACGCTAGCAAACACGGTCCAGATATCAGCATCATTGGGCCCGACGGCCCCTACCATGTCGTCAACGACGTTCCAAGCGCTGACAATCATCCAGCATGACAATATTTGAGAAATCTTGTCTCACACGCCCGTATTTTCACACCTCTTCGAGTAACAGAATGAAAAGTTGAACTTGAGAAAATATGTGATGATTGAGAGTGATAGCACTATCAAATGGGAGTGCACTAGTGAAATAGCTCGATTTACCTGGATATTACATATTTGTGCACCCATGAAATCCTCCATTTTCAAAAGTTAGCCGGAGTACAGCGGCATTCTCGAAAGTGTACAAAAGTTATTTGGTATGTAGACATGTTATACTCAAGTTAACCAAGCTATTTCTCTCGTGCACTCCCTTTTGATAGCGCTATCACTCTAAATTATCACTTGTTTTCTCAAGTTTAGCTTTCCATTCTGTTACTCGGAGGGGTGTGCAAATACGGGCGTTCGAGGCATGATTGCTCGAATATTGTCATCCTGGATGGATTTCAAGACTTCAAAGGTCGTTCGCGACATGGTAGGAGCCGTGCAGGCCGATTTATGCTGATATCTCGACCATGTTTGCGAGCGTGTATGCTACCTTTAAGATTCATATTACATACAATAGGGATGTTATTCGAGTTTACGGCGCGGGTGGGGCGAAGGAGCAGTTCGGCTGTCACACGCAATGCACCCGGCGGAAAACCGCTGCGTTCACACCGTCGTTTGAGCGCGTCAGCCAAGCTCTAAAAAGTTTTTTTTTCGGCCGAATCGCTCCTTTTCCTCACCTGCTCTATGAATTCGATCAACATAACCATACAATATGATTGATTTTCAATACGACTACACGCTTTAAACAGCCGCGATGAAGAACAAAGCTGCGATCCTCAATTCAACGTCAGAACGCTTTCAGATGTACTGGACTTAGTACAGGGGATGTCTTTACCTGAGACAAAAAGCTGGCTCCAGTGGACGAACGTTTTCCTTCGTCGGTTACATGTCTTCTTTTCTCGGCTACCAACTGAAGCTGAAGCAGCTCACATGTGTAGTTGACCTTGAATATCTTTTCGCTGGACCACTCGCAGGTTTTCAGGGCGTTCTCTGCTCAATGCTAGTGAAATCGGCAATACTTCACGTTCTGCGCTATTGCGGTTTCAAATCTCGCATCGAAAAATTGTTCGAGGTACCCGTGAAGTCAGTATTTGGAGCAGCTAATCAATTTTCAAAGTGGTCAAGTGCCATTCGAGTATTGCGATTTTTCGCTAAGTCACCAAAACGAATCTAACGAACGGATGACACGATTTCAGTGCTGGCCAAGCGGAGACTGCATGGTACCTATGCCTGGCTCACGCATCTAAAATTTCATTCCAACTCTAGAAGTAAGTGGTGGAAACGCTCCCCCTCACATCACTGTGGATTACGATTTGCCCCACTCAGGAATTTCTGACAAGGTTACATGCGAGTTAACGACTCCAAACATGTTACCTGTGACAATTCTTTCACAAGTTTAAGTTACGTGTAACTTTCAACATTGCACGTATGTTGCGCGGCATAAGTTGACTAATATGTGACATAAAACACTCGCGTGTAACTTAAACTTAAAGGCAGTGGTCGCGCTCAAATATTCTCGACCTCTTTTCCTCTCTAAATCCTTTTCTGGGTATATAGTAGTTGAAACTATGAGAAAAATTGCGAAAAAATAGCTGTTCTGGGCCAAATTCGAAGCCTGAACTTTCTTGTCTTTTGATGGTGGACGAGTCCACCCCACATCATCGGCATCGATGATCTCTAATATCGAGAACATCAGCTGGCTTGAAATTGAATTTCAATCAATGAACTTTCGGATTTATGTACACATCTAGTCAAAAACATTGGTTGAAGTGCTTGCTTTCATTGTTCAACTGTTTTATTAGATAAATTTGCATTTATTTCTTCCTCTGAGTGTCGATGATTTTTGAATGCTTGGCATGAGACTGTGATCTTTCTGTGCACGTGTGCACGAACTGGAAATTTAGGGCATTAATAACTCTAATTCCAGCCCGTTTTTCACCGCGCTACCTTCATAGTTTTTGAGCTGTTTTATATCTAGCTGCTTTTTGTAGTTTTTTCGATAACGTTTTTGATCGTGACCACTTCCTTTTTTTGAGTGCACATGTAACTTACATAGGCTGTCGAAAGTTGCTTGTAATCAGACTAATGGTGTATTACATGAGAGTTTGCATGTAAAATGTTTATTGTAGGATTCGAATGTGACGCGACAGCCCGTCAAATAGTCGGCGAAATTTAGATTTGCGGGAAATTATTGGTGTGAAACAAATTGGGGGAAGCACACAAGATTTATCCATTATAAAATTGAAAAGTTCCCCTGATATCAGATGCGTGATAGCGTTACCAGTCATTGTTTCCATAGAAACTTCATGTAAATATTTAATTTCTGGAAGCGGTATCATTTATTCTTTACTTGAACCCTGTGTGCCCCCACAACAAGAGCGCTAGTTTTCGAATGAGTGAGTGCTGTTCTTCTCCGAGCGGTTGTTCGAATGTGGCTTACAGAGCTTGATCATTCGGATCCCGGCAATATGCCTTCAGCGGGTGACGGTAGTAGTCGTGGCGTGACCTTCTGCCGCTCGACTGCGACGCGTGCTCGGCCACACTCTTCAGAGTCATTCAACGACTATTTGACCGGCTTACCCTCGGTATTACTCATCTGATTAACGAGTAGTGTTGTTTTACCGCCTTTGAATGGGATTAGCAGGCAAATTTTGCGCACGTATTTGCCAGAAGTTCTTGAACGTGCTTCTTATGAAGTATACGCTCAGTAATCAACCTTCAACATCAATTATATGAGGCTTGAAGAAAATCATAGCATAGTCCGATTTCGAAAAGTAATCAATACAAAGCCAGGTTGCATTTCAAAAACCATAAACACCCGAAATTCCTGACAACATGCCTTCATTTCATCCTCTTTAGGGTTACTAAAGGAACTTGAGGAGCCCTAAATCTCAACTACGTCTTACAGAAAATCTTAAACGAGTGATCCCCTCGACTATGATGATGCTTTTAAATTTGTCGAATGAATAAACAACTCCGATACCCTATCAGATTGTATGAGTAGTCGGAATTTCCTAAATATTCAAGTCAATTTTCAAATTCTCCGAAAATAGATTCACAAATATTATGCAATTTCTCTTCCCCATGTATACGAATGTCTTGACGCGAAGCTGGTGGAATACTCGGAAAATCATATTTTTCTGTTTTTCGATTAGACAGGATGTCCAAGAAACCAAACAATTCAATTTACCAATGCTAGCGTTCTTCATATGGTGTCAAAACCCTTGTGTTCTATCTCAGGCAATCGCGGGGGTCGAAGGCCGGTTAAAACGCCCCTTTCCCAGTCAAATTGATCGAATCTGGCCGATCGGCGGAGGTTTCGGCATGACTCATAACTGCCGAAGTTTTCGTGGTAATGTCTTACATGTCGCGGAGATTTCGGGTCGACGTTTTGCAGTGTCTGCACTGTTTTTCTCTGACACTCTCTCGTGTAGAGCGCGTAAATGGCAGCCCACAATGTATACGCTGCCCTTAAATGTTGGGTGTTTGTGCGTGTCGTTGTTGGTATTGTTCGGGATATCGACGCTCTGGCGGGCGTCGCTGGCAGGTTGATTCGCCAATGCTGCCTCTCAACCTGTCACTGACGCCCGCGACTGCAGGAGTGGTAGGTGGTAGGTGGTAGGTGGTGGTCGGTGGGAGGTGATAACGCGAAACTTTTGATGTAAGCACGTGGGTGTGACGTCACTTTGAGTGGTCGAAGAGAGGTGATAAGGCAGAGCTCTCGGTGTCAAAGGGTCAACTGTGACGTGGCATTGTAGGGTCGTTGGGAGGTCGACACGCGGAGTTTTCGGCATGAATGGGGGAGTGTTCGGGCCTTGCTGGCCCCTTTTTTCGTTCCGAGGGGCAGCACGCTACCTGTTCAGCTCCTCTCAACCGGCCACCGACCCCCGCGAGTGTGTGAGATTGCGTACATTGGCCACCCATGTCAAGCAGGCTATTTCTCAATACGAACGCCGTTCGATTGAAAGCATTGGGGTTGGGGAGTTCCTACCGTACACAGCTGCGGTGATCTTTCTAGAACCTGTCGCGTCGTCTGCGCACTCTCGCGGTCACTTTCTCTGCCGCATTTCCGCTCTGCACTCTGCCTTCCGTGAGTGACATGGAGCATTTTGAACTCGACCACTCAATCATCAAATCGCGATTTTTCTTAAAATAATCAAGATTGAGCTATGAATTCATACAAATTTCTATGTTTCAAGTATTCCGAAATGTACATGTCTCCGTAATCCTCACATTGCTCTACTCAACTTCGCTTCTGCGAGCTTTTTTGTTTTCATCCGTAAAATTGCGTGTAATAAATAAGCAATGGCGTCTTCGTCCTTGTAGATACACTAGTCAATATTTCAGGAATCAAAATTTTGAGTCGTCTCATTTTTGTGAACAGTTTCCGAGAAAATCTTCATTTTTTGACTTTTGTTAAGTGGAGAGGAGATAGCTTTTGTCTGTACTTCAAAAGTTTCTCAATTCTTTCGCGTCTCACCCACGCTTTACATTCTTCTCACCCCGATCTTCTTACATTCCCTTGTTTCCAGCAAACTCGCTATTTGCTGTCGATCCTTTCCCTGAATTGGGTGCCAATCGGCTCACTGGCCGTCGGACAGATTTCAGCGTTGGAGCACGCTTTTCGCTCTAGTCTTCCAATCTCCTCACAAAGCAACATTATCACAATTTTGGAGGTGCTATGTGGGAAGGGGGGCATTATGGCGCGATGGACTTCGCCACACCCATTTTACTGTGCCGCATTAAATTTGGGCTCCTACCCGGGGTTTCCCTCCCCTGCCAAAATCAGGAGAGTCATTGAGGCACGGAAAAAAGGGCGTGGCCAAATTCATCGCGCCATAGTGCCCCCCCCCCCATCCCAAATATCACCCTGAATTGTTTCAATCCCGTAGAACCCTATTTGCATCCACTCCCCATGCGAGTGAGGTTATTTTCCTTCTCATCAGTTAGCCTTGTTGTTGTTCAAGAAGATTATGGTGCTCAAACGGTTTTTCTCTGTGTTTCAATCCAGGCTTGTTTTTTTCCGATTCTCAGTTTGGGGTTAGTGTTCATTAGAAATGAAAAAATCAGGATTTGTTGAAAGACTGTTCCCGGTTATTGGATTCCCACAATTTCGAAAAGTAGCGTTTTTGCCAATGTCTTATGAACACTGTCTGCCTCAAAATTCTGATTGTCTTGGATGTTTTAATTACATCGAAGATTCTCAGGATTTTTGTAAACACCTCATGGCAATGGAAAAAAGCGGTAGTGTGGTTTGTCATAACTGACTCGGTTCCGAGTTTATCATTATTCAATAAGATAATAGTCTTCTTTCATTGCCGTGAACTGTATGGATGTTGCTCATTCAAGATTCTTATTGTCTTGGATGTTTTAATTACATCGAAGATTTTCAGAATTTTTGTATATGCACGTGCTTTTTAGAATTCGCTAATGTAGTATGTGTTTCTATAACAATCCAAGTTCCCTCTTCATTCTTGAGCAGGGCAATATAAACTATATAGATAACGCTGCCAGTGTTTGGCGCAGGGTTTCGGAGCCCACAGAGATCTGACAAGGAAACTATTATTAGTCAGTCTGGCCATTTCGGTTGAAATGTATTTCTCTGGGATCGTTTTTGACGTAGAATCCGAATATAATCTTTTCAGCTGCCTAAACTCGCTCCGAAAAAAAGTTACTGTGTTTATCTGGGTCAAATTCCGGTACGCAATTGCGTCTCGCCACGCTTTGCTGCCGCACGCGCTCGAGTCGATCGAGTTTCCAGCGCCAAAGTCGACTCGGTGCGGTTTTTTATGCGGTTTTCTCCAATTTTTTTTGGTTTCCAGTTCCCAAAACCCACCTACAGTCCATAGATCGGCCGCTGCGGCGCTGGAAACTTTCAACTCGGGAGCTATCCCGCTGCGCCTACCTATCCCGTACCTACTAGCATGATCGATTCGCGCAGATTTCGCGATTAGCGCGCGCTTGCCGAAATCAGCAGGACCCATGATTCTCGTCCACGTTCTGAATTTAGAAACCGTTATTTTGACTTATTCTGGACGTTTTTCTTCACTGTTAGTTACCTCACGACCTAATAATCCCATTCTTGGGTCGATCTCGGGCGCGATATTCATTGTGAACACTGCCTTTGAAGTAGTTCCCTTGTGAGCTGTCCTGAAGTCCACTCGGTGACCTGCTGGGAAGCAAATTGAGGGTGCTTAGAATTTTTATGATTTGTATTATGCCGTATCGTGTCGTATCACTTCTATAGCATTTATTTCATCTTTCATTCGCTGTTTTTGAATTATGCTAACAATCAAGAATAAAAACAGAAAAAGACAAGTCAAATAATTCAACACAAGTCCATAAAATATCAAAAGTAAAAGCAAGTACGCGAAATGTGCAAAAACGTGAGATTCTCTTCATTTTACTCAAGGAGGATCATTGGAAAACGATACCGAAATCGCTTCTTGACGTCATCGGTGATGAACTACAACAAGGTGAACAAGAGGACTACACAGGTGATTCCGACGAAGGGATATTGGAGGGCGTATTTGAGCGAAACGAACAAGGACCAGATGAGGAGTTAATGGAGGAAATGTTAGATGAGGATAACCCATTCCAACAGTTGAGCCTTATAAAACTATGGAAGGTTGCTATGGCTGTACGAAATTGCTGGACCGGGCATTCTGTAGTAGCGAATCATTTATAGCGTGCCTCACAAGCTGATTCCTTACTGATTATCGTATCAGTCCATAGAGATTGATAAGTATCGAATATTTTTTTCAGGGATATTACTGCGTAATATCAGGAAAAAGTGAACAATTTCATCCGAAAGGGGTCTTCGAAGCGAAAGAGATTTGGCTCGCGTCAGAAACGTTCCAACAAAAAGGGAACAATAGGAAAGTGAAGTGAGGAGAGTGTACAAAAAGAGTGGCGTCGAGCACTTTGAACATTCTGTCCCACTCGAATAGGTTTCCAGGGTCCAGCGGGGCCTTGTGATCAATTTTGGTGCGTGTGATTTTGCATCGTGCGTGTGATTTTGACAAAGCGGGAGTGTTTCGAACCTTCCGTGTGTTTTGTGGTTTCCACTCTCTGCATTGCGTCCCGTGTTGGTCTGTCCATTAACCGTTTTCTTGTAAAACTTCATTCTCGTATCCGGGTGATTTTTTCCGAAAGACATCGATGTCAGTGTTGAGCGGGGTTGCGACCAGACAAGGGGTGGGTTGGGGGTCTTAGTTTTTGGCTCAGAACGAAAAAAATTTGCAAAATTGGGAAGGGGTCGCAACAATGTTACGGTAAATTTTCGCCTACAAGAAACTATGAAGATCTCCATGTTCGACTCATGATTACGAACAATGAAGTTTCAGGCTTTTTAGAATTTTTTCCCGGCTTCAGAGGGGGTCGTATCTCAATCAATACCTTGGTCATAATTTTTCGCCGGATCCTGTTTGGGACGTAATAGACCACTGAATCGAGTCGATAGTCCCGAGTTCTCTTTACTCTGTTCTTATTGACTGTCTCATCGTGAAATCGTCATCTCACTAAAGTGGCCCCTCACATATGTTAATCTATTTTTAGACTTCGTCAAGCACGCATACGCCGAAGCGCAGCATGAACCCCCTTTAACGATGGTGTCAGGAATTCCATCAAAGTGCCAGTGTGAGTTTTTTCTGGCCGCACCAACTCTGAATTTACTCAATGCGCACACAAAATCTTTTAGGATCGATTTTCGTCGAACCTGCTAAAAGGAAACTTCAGGTTAGGCGAAAACAAGCCGGAAAATGAGCCAGCTTTTAGCGATCTCTCTCGATGTCGCGGAAGGAGCCCAGGAGACTTGGAAGGATGAAGAAGCTGTGAAAGCTGCCTCTCAGGAGCGTGAGACCTATCAGACGAAGAGTAGCTTCCAAGCGCGTGATAGCTCTCAGGAGCGTGGCAGCTCCAGTGATCTCTGGTCATCTGGCAATGAGGATTTATTTTTTGTTAGCCCTATACATTGCGTACAGTGCCTTCGCACTGGTCATCATTGTTGCTTTAACAAATTCAGGGCAATGTACTCTACCTATGTTTTTGATAAATTAACACTCTTGTGCTATTTGCTATTTCATATTTTTTTGTTTTTTCATCATATCATACTTGATCTTTGTTGATCCTCACCGAAGTTGAATTGAATATTCGTTGGAAAATTTGGCTTTTCTCGATGTTCACTGCCTTGAAATTGTTTGTTTTTATAGTTGAACAGAATATTTGTTGAAATACTTCGTTTTTTTTTATTGGTGGCCATCGATGTTGTAATAACTGTTAATGATGTTGAATGGAAATAGTTAGTCACTTCAAGTAGATAGTTGTGAATTAAGACCAGTGTTTGATTATCACTGAAGCCGAAACTAGACGAAAAATACTTTGCGGTACCGATTGCCACAAAGCCATAAAATACTTTACAACTTTCAATTGACAGTCTTAGTCGGTGGGGTGGGATATAGAAATGTAACTGATATCATCATTTCATGCCGTTGTGGCAATCGATACCGCATGGTATTTGAAGTTTACTGAAGCCGAACGTCACGCCTAACTTTTAAAGGTGAGAAAAAAACGTATCGGATTCATTTCAGCTGAAAAAAAACTCAAGACATCATTCAAAGGCGCGAAAAATTTGCGTCAGATTCATTTTAGCAGGGAAGAATTCATGGCCAAGTTACATGTAATATCGCTCAGTCGCTTAGTTACATGCAACATGGTTGATGTAAATTGTTCGCTATTATAGGCATGTTACACGTTACACTGGCGTGGCAAGTTACAGGCGACTGTGTCAATGTTACTTGCGATGTTGTGCAAGTTACATGAATTATTAGCCCAACTTAAGTGTTACTTTAATGGGAAATTTTTCCAAGTTACCCGTAACATCGCTTCAAGTTACTTGTGAATTTGAAGTAAGTTGCGTGAAGCCATCACGCAACTTGCGTCAAAGTCTCAGGTAACTTAACCAGAAATTCCTGAGCACCTGGTTCGTTCCGTCGCTGCTGCTGCGAAAAATAAATACAATGCAACGGCAACTCTGTGATTCCTCCCTTACCATCTCGTGTTCTCATGGAGCAACCAGCGGACCGGTCGATCGTGCAAAATATATTTATGGTAAGAAGATTTTGACATGATAATCTCAATAAGCCTCATTTCGACCATCTCAAATTACGTGAGCTAGGCTATATACATATTCTTGCCGTGAGTTGTTTTCCTTGTTCATAAATGTCTTCACAACCATAAAATGCTGAACATTGAGCACAATTTGAATTTATAAAACCTTCTGAACTTGAGGAAGTCCTCCGAAAAATGTTTTATCTTCACAAAGTAGCAGTTTGTATGTCAACTCTTTCAAACACAGAGTTGGCAGGTTTGTATTTGACAGAGTTGACATACAAACTGGTACTCACCCAGAGGAAAAAATCTGACGTCACAAAAATATGCTTCCGGGGCAACATTGAGTAAATTCTAAGTTCGTGTTAAATGATTTTCTTGAAATTTGAATTCTAGTTATTTGAGATGAATCGCTATTTCAGCTTCAGCTGTTTTTATCGTATGGTGCAGCGTTTCTTTCATAATGTTTGATTCTCGTGATGACTGACCTTTTTCTCACATTCGTCTTCCGCGAATGTGATGAACTTGTAATCTATAGTCTATAATTTTCAGAGGATAGGATGTCATTCGCAAGTAGCAATCACCTAGTGTGACGATCAGTGTCCTTACTCAACGCCTGCATGCATCAGGTGTTTAGAAGGCAAAAGTTCCTGTACTTGGTACATTCATGCTTCCTTGATGACACATAAGCCTGACTACTTCCGAAACCTCTAGTATCTCTGGTGTCCGGCTGCTAGACCTCACTCTGTTAATAGAAGTTCAATTATTGAAAATTGTTTCATATTAGTCCACTGCTGAGAAATATACTTGTGTGTTTAGGTTGGCAAGGGGGGATGGTTGACAAGAACGGTTGTTAAAGCCATTGTACGTGCAGGAATTCATACACTATTTCCTCACGTTTTTTTTATACACTGAGACAGTATAGCAAAGCCTTCGAAATGGGCATACCATATGTTGGATCGAGGTTTTGGGTATTGGGGAGAGTTTCTACATTCTTTCCTGAGACGAAAACGATGGATTAACTGATATGATCAGAAGTTTCCCATTTCGCCCTTAGTTATAGAAACAAGTCTGTGTTTCGCGCGACGCATATGTATAGCAACACTTGAGCAACGTGGAAATATTTCACGATGATTGACTGCCCTGCCGCCTAATTCAGGCCTAGTTACTGTCGTTATCGGAGCCAATTCGGTCCGCATTTACCGTCAACGGCCGCTGCATAGAACGATGATCGTCCTTCACCTATCTCCCAGCACGATTATCATAGAGTTGCGTAGTGCAACAGCAAAGTCTGTCATTGCGAACCGGAATTTGGCTCCGAGAAAGACAGAAACTGGCATTTTACCGGTGGCCAGTCGCCCTGCTCACCACTCTCTCACTCCTTACGTTTCCTGATAACCATTTAAAGTATTCACAAGATTGACATGCAGTATTTCAAGGTTGGCTAGACTGCCGCTCCATGTGTGAAGCAGTGAGTTTCAAGCTTGCTGCTTGAGTTACGAAATGGCAAGCTTCGAGCTTCGAGAGTGTGTCCGCGAAGCTTGAAGTTCGTTGTTACCTACCCGAAGCTTCCACTTGAAACTTGCACCAACCCTAGAGCAAAAAAAAATTGCTCTGGACCTGAGGTTTCCGAGCAAATTTTATA
The DNA here is from genome assembly GCA_029168955.1 of Aplectana chamaeleonis. Taxonomy (NCBI): domain Eukaryota; kingdom Metazoa; phylum Nematoda; class Chromadorea; order Rhabditida; family Cosmocercidae; genus Aplectana; species Aplectana chamaeleonis. The sequence continues at coordinate 984,786 of JAPDOI010000241.1, read as the reverse complement.
AGCGTCTGTTATCTCTGCATCGGTAGCCAGAAATGGAGACGAATGCGCAACATGAAGCAAGCTACCAGTAAAGAAATGAGCTATTTAGAATATAGTTGGGAACGAGCGGCCAGGCGGAAACGGCTAGTACTGGTACATTGCGTTGCAAAATTATATATATGACATACACCAATTTTCTTCAATTTCCGAACTTCGCGTAAAGTAAGGAGATAAACGGTAAATGGCAATCGATGCAGCACCCTCGAAGACCCCTGGGTACGAAATTCATAAAATTAGAGCAACTAGTAGGAAGCTGGCAACGGATTTAGTCGAAAATGGCCGTTGCAAAATTACATGACATAGCTCACGTTCTCGCTGAAACTTTGGCTTTACATATTTTGCTTCAGTTCGACTTGTAAAGGAGTGACAAACTTTGGACATCATCGCCCTTTGTTTTCCTGAGCAACATAAAAATGTAGCATATGCCGTTTTCACTGTCTTGTCAATGAGATCAGAATAGTTAAGGTCCGAATTCAGACAAACTCTAAGGTTTTTGAAAACTTGAGAAACTCAGAGACTTTGAGAAAATACGTACGGAAAAATTCGGTTATCTTTCCATACCGCAAGCTCTCTACGCCTTGCCATAGTCCTGTACAGTCTATCACAATGGACCAAGTGAAAGCGTATGCATACCGGGACCGGATTTACCAATGTGTGCCTTTTGGTAGGGGTTAAAGGCGTCGCCACTTTTATGACTGCGCCGTGAGAGCCTATGGTATCTCACCAGAGCTGTGTCTCAGCTGCCCCAGCCTATTAGCTGGGTAGGCCAAGGGCGCTATCGGTTAGCGATTTTCGGTTTCAGCAGGGCAACCATCAAACGTGCCAACGCCTCTACCCCTACCCAGCACTGTCGCTTTGATCAATCCGGCCCCCGGAGTGCACGAGCCCTTCGTCTACCGGTCCATGTACGTGTGGCTGATTTGACAATTCAAGGCCGAACCTCGAGCCAATATCCAAAAAGATCCACCTGGGTTCCGAGAATAATTTTGTTTGCTGAGGAAAATTCCTCACTAATTTGAAGTCGAGAGGGTGGTTTCAGTAGCCGTGAAAGACCTAGAACGAGTCCACCTCTAGAGCCTTGGCCAATCGCCTCCCCCAAGCTGGCATCGAAAGGGAGGGGGGGTGGGGGGCAGGAGTGGGGGAGGGAATGGAATAGAAGGATTGACAGACTCTGAAATCAGTTCCCATATTTACCGTACTGTGGCTGAAAATTCCCTTCTTTGATTTGTCTGCTACTTTTACTGTATTGAGCTCTAGAGTCTACCAATCTGGTTGAACTCTCCTCTCGACTGTAGATTAGAAAATGGCTTTTTCATTCTTTCTGAGTAAGTCTGAGGTATGAATCTCGCGAGCGATCGGAAGAGTATGAACTCCATACGGCTAATTCAATGCAGGACGCTTTCACAGGCTTTCTGCTTCAGACTTTTTATAAGAAGTATGAACTCCTTACGACTTCACGAGACTTTCAATCATTCCAACAGCACCATGAGCAACTTCAGTCACATTGTTTCCTGTTTCTAGCTAACTCTCTCTCTCGTAATGGGAGGTTATGCAGTTCTCGCCTCATATTCTCTGATTCCTGTAGGCTAAGCTCATGAAACGCTCCGCATAAGCTTTTTTACAACGTTTCTGCTACCCAGCGCTTTCTTGTTGTGCATCACAGCAGTGCCTCAACATGAACTGCCCATGTCGTTACATAATTCCATTTAACATTGGTGAACACCTTCTGCTGCAGGACGTCGAAAATAATCGTGACGAGACCTCGTGGTTTCAGCAGGAAGACACCCGTGATCACAGCATAATCATCCCTAAGGTACGTGCTACAATAGCGGTAGTTCTCAGCTGCCGAACGAAATTTCGTAAGGACATTATGTGACAAGGTTTAGCAAAGAGTAGGATTGGAGTTCTAAGTGAGCACCTTACAGGCCGATGTATAATACAGAGGAGAGGAGAACTGCTGGCTGCATCAGTCATGTTAGAAGACATCGCTATCGTTGACGCCTTGGTGAGACTTAAAGCTACAGCCCTAGCTCTAGAAAAAGGTGGTACTATTGCGGGCAGCACACCTAGTGTGCGGTAGATTTTTGCCGCTTTGCAAAACACGTCAGTGTAGTGGTTAATTTTTATTTTCCTTGTTTTTTTGAGAGTTTTAATCTATCCATGTTTGAGAGCTAATGCTAGATAATCTTGAGGGTTAGTGTTGTGCATGAGCGATTAGCCAAATTCAGAAAATTTAAAGAAAGGGTTACCAGGTGTATATGACAACCGACTGCCGCCTCCTGAATGTAAAAAAAACCAAGGCCATGAAAATTTTTTTGAAAGCTGAAATCCAACCTTCGAGCCCAGTAGTGTAGTTTCCCATAATAGAAGTACTCGATTTAGAGTAAAAATATGTAGTCAAAAAAAGAAATGGATCATCCAGTTCATCTGCACCGAATGCAGAGGTACAGCTAATGTCATCTGGTTTTTGATTTTGTGGGACACCCGGATTTTTTTGTGAGAAACCCCAACTACTGCATTTTCCCTACACGAAGTACACCTCTATTTGATGTACACCGCTATTTGAAATTCACCTCTATTAGAAGTCTACGGAAGAAAGAGGTGTGGCAAATGGAAGTACTGTCGACATGGATCCTAGAGATACTTTGCGTTCCCAATCGAAAGTTCGCGCAAACTCGGTGCACTTGTGTTATATGGCACCGAGTTTGCGAAATTCTTCAATAGGAAACGCAATGACCACTAGAATTCATGCCGACTGTACTTATACTTATACTTCTGAAGGAGAGCATAGGGTATATGTATGTTCTTTGCATTATGCTCCGCTACTTCCATGAAACGTTTCCGTGGACGTCTCTGACTGTTCAGGGGACTCTTTTTGGTATGTTAACCGTAACTGAAACATCGGCCTTTTTTGGGGTGGTAGACAGCAATTCGCAGTCTATAACTTCATGGCTTGGCCTATCAACACCGTTTATGCAATTTGATACAACTCATGGCTCACTCATGGTTTGATACGGCTTGATTGAATCTTGATAATAATAAATATGTACAAAAAGATGCCTCCCACCAGCCATTCGTTATTGAATGTGACGTAATTCTATTTGTTCAGGGTTGTGTTATCGTTTTTATCTTACTACTGGTAGCGTTTCGATGCTTGATATATGCGATGGCTAATTCGAAGACAATTTCAATTCTATCTTTGGGGTATTGCTCGGCAATCTCACTGAAAGTGGTGTGCAACACGGCATTTACTTTCCTCATATTCTACTTCAAACATTCTCCTGCGGGGTTCGTCTCAAAATATTCATTCGCGTAGTCATCTTTATAGCTGTGACTAATATTTTCAGTAAATATGTATCGCTTCATGCCTACCCGGCACTGCTCAATTTATCAGTCTTCATGACGGCTCTGAGACTGTATGAGAGATTGGTCCTTGTGCTCCTTCACCTTGTCGTGTCCCTCAATCGTGCATTTGCCGTTTTTGCTCCATTTCTCTATGCAAGGATGTTTACTCATCGGAAAACTGTCGTGATGGTATCTAGTTCCTTCGTAATATGTTCTCCTATCCTGTTTATGTATTCCTTAAGACTGGGTAAGGCTGCCTTGCTTTTAGTGGCTGCAAAGAAGTGTCAGGTGCTCCGAACCCTATTGTAGTACTGAAATTTTTGCGCGTGCATGGGAATGGTTGATACTAGATCTGGCATACTACAATCCTGGTGGATTCAAACCCCGCCAAGTCAATGAGTGCCAACCCCAGTATTTCTGGGTTGGAATCTTCAAAAATCGGGGTCTACCAGAAATATATTGGTAATGAAAATAGTTGGAAGCAATTGTAGCGACATCACATGACATAGCTGACGTTCTCGCGTGAAATTCACTTATGCAGTCTTTGCATCAATCCTTCCATGGTAAGAACCATCAGAATATGATGTTAAGGTGAACAAAACTGTACTGCAGTCCAGTCATGTCAAAAACAGTGCTTGTCTTGTGGCAAACCGATTTTCGTCGCGCTCAAACTGCGCCCGCTCACTCAGAAAAGAGTAGCTTTGGGTAGGCCACAGCCTCCAATCGTCTGCAGTGAGCGTGAACTCAACGCTCAAGATTACCCTACAAGTTTTCCGGCAGGGTGAGACCCACGGTAAGGTCGGCAGGGTGCGCCCAAAGAGGCACTCTGACATGGGAGGAGCCTGAGAGCGCATTGCGCGCGCAACTTCTGGCGGGCGAGTCTCTTTCACGTCGCGATGCGATTTTCTTGGATATTCCTATAATTACTAGCTATCCTATTTCGATTTTGTCTCTACCAGATGATTACTACTTCTTGTAATCTTTTCTTTTATCCACGAGAAGGTGTCCACGAGAAGGTGCGCGCGCCATGCGCTCTATGGCCCCGCCCACATCGGATTGCCTTCTGTCCCTACCCCGTAAGTCCCCTTTCAGGGTTCGATCGCCGAGCGACGCGATCTGATGATAAACATGAGCATCGATCGAGATCGCGTCGCACGTCGATCTGTATTCAAAACACGTCATCGCCGCGATCAGCGAACGCACTCTGACAGAGGTCTAAGAAAAAGTTGATGTATTCCTAGAAGGCTGAACTCATCAGTTTTTCCTGTTCCAGAGAAGGATATTACAATAATCCGTATCCTGTTCTGACGAATGTGTTGAAAGCGGCCCTAGCCACTTGATTTCCTCGAATCCCTGTTGATCCTCCGACCACAGTTAGGTATGTAGGCGAAATATCGTAAGACAATTTCGAGTACAATAGATGATAGGTGCAGATTAAGGCGAATAAGTTCTAAGTCGCAATCATCTTGCACCACATTAAGCTCTGTAAATTATGAAGGAACTTGTAAGGTGAAGAAAAAATGATGGAAGAAGAATAAGGCTCCGAGCTGTAATAGGGACGACCTTATGAGATATGGAATGGAAACTATGTTGTACTATAGGTGCACCGAGTTTGCACCAACCTCCAATGGGGAAGACGAAGTCTCATTAAGATTCATGCAGATGTTAGAAATCAATTTTCAAAATACGACGACTCATGAAGTCTACCATTTTCGCACACAACCAGATACTATTTCATGAGGCTGGTTTTTCCTAATGGTCTTGAGTACTTCTTTTCTCAATCGATCATTGCAAAAGGTCATCCTGAATCATTGATGAGATCAGCGAAAGCATTGCGGTCTAATGTTTATTTCATTTAAAGGCAGTGCCCACGATAAAATCAGTCTCCGTGTCTTCAGCGGAAATCAAGAGATCTGAGTGCAATTGCACCAACAAAGTTGAAATGACGGCGAGGAACAACCACAGAAGAGCTTTATACGGCCCTAAGTTGGGTGCTCCGCTCATGCCACGCCCACTTCTTTCAACCGCCACGGATCCGTAAACCACTGGAGAACCCATTTTAGGGTAACAGCATTCATTCAGGAGGCTATAATCCACTCCGCTCAACTAAGCTTACCCCATTTGATGGTCGATTATCTTCTTAGAGTCGAATTTTCAGTTGAACAATTTTATCTGTAGCCGTGGAGGGAATGGGCATTGCGTGAGCGGAACTCTCAGAATAGGGCCGTATGGGGCTCGTTCGTGCTCATTTGTTAGCCGTTTGCCCGAGATTGCTGGTGAAATTGGACTCGGACCTCTCAAATTCCGGTGAAAACTAGGTGACTGATTTTATCGTGGACACTGTCTTTAATGAAACGTCTCCAGCAAGTCGACTGGAGAAGACTCAGTTTCCAGATTAATTCCAGGAGAATGATGACGATGCATGGTCCAACGTTAGACCGTTTATTCATAGGCAGCACACACGCTCGTAAGCGTGTATGTGATGACTACGGAAATAGAATCGCATGACTCAGAACAAAATGCCGACGCGTTTCGAAACGTCAAATGCGACCCACGATGCCGCTACACGAGTAAGAAGTGGGCCCCGCCATGGTATTTATCCGCCCTTTAATTGCTGTTCTCCTCCAAAACAGAGGTTCTGGGCCATTTCTTCCGTCGTCGATGTATGTGATTTACTTATTGTACCTAATGTACCAACCAAAAAAGTCGACGACGGTGTGAATGGCCCACCACTGGCCATTTCTTCCGTCGTCGATGTATGTGATTTACTTATTGTACCTATTGTACCAACCAAAAAAGTCGACGACGGTGTGAATGGCCCACCACTCCTCTTTTCGAGATGAATAACAAATCCAGGGGCCGGGGCCAACTTCTTAGTCGTGTAGCGGCACTGAGTGTCGTTTTTAAGGCTTCAAAATGCGTAGGTGTTTTGTTCTGAGCCATACGATTCTATCTCCGCGATTATCTCAAACACGTTTACGAGCCTTTCAAGGCAGCGTCTGCCTTGAAAAGCATCTTAAACTTTGAGCTTATCCGCTATATTGATTAAGTGGCCCTCGAACATAACTAAGATGACGTAGAAATTGAGAAAAATGCACAACGCACCAGAAGAACACGAATTTGTTAAAGGCAGTGGTCATGATGAAAAACGTTATCGAAAAAACTACAAAAATCAGCTTAGATCAAAAACAGCTGAAAAACTATGAAGGTAGCGCGGTGAAAAACGGTCTACAAATAGAGTTTCTATGGCCCAAAGAAGCTAGTTCGTGCACACGTGCACAGCGATGACGAAACAGATCGCAGTCTCATGCCGAGCAGTCAAAAATCATCGACATTCAGAGGACGAAATAAATGCAAATTTAACGAATAAAAACAGTTGAATAATGAAAGCATCACTTCAGTCAATGTTTTTGACTAGATGTGTACATAAATTCGAAGGTTCATTGATTGACATTCAATTTCAAGCTAGCTGATGTTCTTGATATAAGAGGTCATCGATGCTGATGATGTGGAGAGGGCTCGTCCACCATCAAAAGACAAGAGAGTTCAGGTTTCAAATTCGGCCCAAAACAGTGGTTTTTTCGCGATTTTTCCTTATAGGTCCTATTACTCGAGACCCAGGAAAGGATTTGGAGAGAAAAAGACGACAAGCATATTTGATCGCGACCACTGCCTTTAAGTATCACCCCGCATCTTAAAGGCAGTGTTCACGATGAAAATCGTTACTCTGTTTTTCCGCCTATCTTGGAAACGGCCCCATGCTGATTCCAATGATGTCTCTGAAATCGTACAAGACCTTTTGGGAACAGAGTTGTAGTCCCTCAAAGATTGAGCTAGGGAAACATGGTGGACGAGTTGTCCGAGGCTTGTAACTTCCGTCTTTTGCAGCCGATCTATGCGAGCTGACCTGAGTAAAGAGAGAAGCTGAGAATGAAGGGAAGAACGGGGCTAATGACTGAAAATCATCGCTCATCTCACGATCTCGAGCATTCATTTGTTCACGTCGGTGGGCGTGTGATGCGCTTTTTGGGGTTTTCAATGCGCTCGAAGTTGCATCTTCGGGCTCTTTTGGGGCTCTTCCTGGCTCGTTTTCATGCGTTCTTTGGACTTTAATGTTACAGAGTGTCCCTCCACTACCCAATTCTAGTGGAATTTCGAAAACTTTTTTCATCGTGCCTTTAAGGATCACAGGAAGTGTTTGTTGTGACAACGAAATCTTTTGCGGACCCGTCCTTTGCAATTCTCTACTCTCTATTGCTCCGTTTTTTCCTTAGGACCCTAACTAATCCTGTTCTGCGTAAAATATTTTTCTATTTTCTAATGACCCGAATTTCCACCGGTAAAAACTACCATGAACATGTTCATCCAACCGGACAACTTGTCCATGGTATAGAATAATGACACTGAAAGACGACGTTTTATGCCTTTCTCGCCGTTCCTTTGTAATTTTGGTTACACTTAGAGGCCAACGCATTGCTTTATGTGAAAAGCTCGGGAACGAAAATCATCGTGAACACTGCCTCCAAATAAATTGAGCACTTAGCATCAAAAGACGACTCATATAAATTCGAACTTCACTGTTTTATTTTTCGCTTGGAAAGGTGCTCTACCTGGCGGTAAGGAAGAATGATTTTCAATCTCACCCTAACTCAGCTGCCCCTCTTCTTTGAATACACCCACAATAACATTGTCCAGACGCCCCGGAAGACATGTTTGAATTTTAAGGCTGAAACAGCTGTAGACATTAGCATTCCATCTGAAATGGCTATTGTCGCTGAGAAGGATCACCTTTTCAGTCACTTCAGTTCAAGTTTTCTAGTCTGCACTTCTTCTGGGAACGTGTTGCAACTGGACTAGAAATACAGTTTTTTTTTTGTCCTCACCTATTCATACACTTCTGAAGACACACTGAAGAGGGTAAGAGACCACAAAAAGACGAGTTCCTGATTTTTTGACAGCAGACCCTCCGCTCCCTCTTTTTTTTAAGAGGCAACGCGTTGTAGGAAGTCGTACAGTTCACGCTAACCCCAGAAGTATTCAGGCGATTTGCGAATGAATTTTTTAAAATTTCATCCAGACGAATCTGGTGAAAAACGTTATCAGAGGAAGAACTAAGAGTTTTAGGGCGCTGTTTTTTCTTCTTCCATCCAACTTCTATCGGGTTCTTCTATGGAGTCAATTTGTGTGATGGAATTCGTGACGTGCTCGAACTGTTCTTCACTGGATTTATTCTTTCGCTATCTATAGTAATTGACACCTTTATCACGTTCTGTGTAATACACAATCAAATGGTGCGCCGTCAGAATTCATTCTCTTTTTCTCTTTTCAGATATATTAACTTGAGGAAGGAACATTCCATAAAAAGTGACATAGCAAGTACGTTGAAAGTAGGTGCACTTCTCTCCTGCACAGTGGCGAAAACCGCATTTGTTGGGAAAATCGAAAGGGGGTGTGCGCCATTAAGAGCACCTTGAGCATGCGTGCGCAAACTAGCAGCTTCGCGGCGCACTTGTGAAAATGACTTATCGTGCATCGACCTTTCAATTTTTCGCAAAAGGTCTGCGAATAGGCATAACTCGCTACGAAAAAGGGCCAAACTCGTATTGGGAGTATTTTTTAATTTCTCTCGACGAGAGGATTCAAACGGAATAAAGAAGTGTGAATATGTAGATTGGCAGCGGTTATTCCACAAAACCTGTTTTTCACCCTACTTCTTCGAAGTCTCGATTTTTTAATTTGTGTGAAACATCATATGACAAACGACTCAAACAATTTTTAGAAAGTAATTGAACATATTCTATTGAGGAATATCATTTCACCTGAACTTAATATTTTTATACATGCTTTCACCCGTCCCAATACCGCAGTGAATTTTGATATTTATTCTCTGAGCGCCTCATTCTTTCCATTTACCAACTATTCTACTTTCGAAGTGCACGTACTTCATTTCTTCAGGCATCCTTTCTAGATGTACTTCTATAGTAATAAAAGTATCTTTTGAATAGAGGGTGTACTTCTAATTTTCAGCCTTGTTCTCTTGGGATTCTCATATTGGAAATTTTAAGAACAAAGCTATTATTTTTGCGATCAACAACTATGAAAAGTCAGCTATTCAAGTTCGATTGGGTCTACCCTAGCACACTCGTTAATATCGTAGTCCTTTCCTGTCCCATAACACTGTTTTAAAAACCTGATTTTTAATTCCTTGTCTTATTCTGAAATATACTACTGATAGAGGTGCACCATAAAATAGGGTGTATCTCTGATTTTTCCACGTTGTGCAGAGGTTGTTCGACAGCTTTGATAGTCGGCCAGTATTCAGTAGCGTAGAGCGCGACCATTCGCTTCCCCGCCCTGTAAATGTTTGATTTGAGACAGCGTGGAATCTTCTTATCTCATATCACGCCCCGTAGTTCTCCATTTCATCCGAGTGGCCGTTACGCGTTCCATAGCTTTCGACGACATCTCGCATGATTTTCATGCCGAAAACACTGAAGCTGTTCACCTTTTTGAAGTCAGTGCCACCCATTTTGGTTGATCCGGCATCCTATTTCGCGTCACACTCCATGTATTCGGTCTTCTTGATGTTAAGCTGCAGTCCAAAACGTGGCAAGCGATCTCTCCAGAGCTGCAATTGACTTCACAACTCTTCCCTCGTTTCGGCGACCTAGACATCTTCGGCGTAGAGTAGCGATTATGGGTACGTTTCGCTCCGCTATCTCTGAATTATTGTCATTTGCAAACGAATCATAACTTCGAAAGATTTCAGACAGTTGAAAGAAAAACGAGAGTGAAGAAAATTTTGAAAAACAATCGGGAAAGCTCACATGATTGGCTCATGTGAGGCGAGGCGAGAGGGTTCGCACCAAGCAAATGGGTCGAGCGCTGCAATCCACACACGCTAAAGTTGTCCTGAAAATAAGGGATGAATGTAACTCTAATAGCTGTTGCAAGATGAGGAGCATGCAAGAAGATTCTCGTTCAACAACAAAACTTATTCAGCCCCTATTTTACTAGTACATAGTTCTATTTCAGAAAAACAGCGATGGAAGGCTCAGATATATAAAGGATTTCGGATTCATCATACAAGTAAGTGACGGCATTTGACACATTACACTTCACACAAAGAGACGCAGCGCTTCACGTCTAATCGTCGTAAGGGGGCGGTGCTCTCCACGGCAGTACCGGTTTAGTGTGTGACCTGCGTGGGAACGCGGTCCGCTGGGGACCGCTTCTACTGCAGCTGGCCTTCTTACAGAGAACACAACCATTGCATTTTCGTTCCACCTGAAAGTACGTACAGAGGAATCCATAGTGAGGAAAGATCCTTCATTTTCTCACAGACCTGGTGTGTTTCAATTTTGACAGGTATTTGAACATTCCATGCGTGATGTGTTCTGAAGCAGGGCTTTCCGCAGATTTCGCAAGTTGGGCACGAATGCAAGGTTTTCTCTCGGCTTTCAGAATTTTAGATGGGCTACGGCTCAAACGAGCCTAAAGTTCTCGGAAATTAAACAAAAGGATGGACCTTAGATACATGTTGTCCTAATAAGTCTCATTGCGAAATTGTCTGTTGTGACCGCTGGCAAAAATGTTCTCGAAAATGGGAGTCAGATACAGGACTCCTCCAAATCACCACCTGGGCGAAGTCGCACATAAGCCTGAAACGTTTACTAACGGATAACAAACTGCAGCCGGAAGAATTGTCATTCTTGATATAACTGTATATGAACGCTCAACTTCTTACAACTCTATTGACACGACGTTTAGGGCCTAAGCCCTTCTTCAGGTCCGCTGAAAACATTACAAAACAATCTGCATCACCACTACACAGCAATATAGCAGGGTGCTAACGCCGACCTGACAACACTATACTGGAAACACCGAGGTGGAAGGGAGAGGAGCGGTCACGATGGAGCAGTAGACCAAAATGAAGTAGGATGGACTTAGAGCGTCTTCTTATTAGAGATGTTTGGCGACTGTGTCTTATGTGTCGCGATTTTCTGGATCAATCGTCCTCATATAGTGATAAGCCTCATCGCCGACTTCATTTCCTCCTTGCTATTTATCGGTGGCATCCTGTTCTTTATCTCCAGCGCCTCCTTTATTTTCCTCTCGACCGTGTCCGTCAGATTTTTGTGAAGAACGGAAACGTGAAGTTGTGGCGGATGTTGTTGTGGATGCCGGAGGGTGCAGTGCCTTGAGAATGGGTTGTCTGGGTAGACGTTAGGGCTACGTAAAGCCCTAAGATGTTCCTCCATTCTCAGGTAGAGTGTTCTGGCTGTCTCTCCGATGTAAAACTCTTGACATGAGAGACACTCCACCTTATAAACCACGCACCTCATCTGGCACACCTTGTTTTCACCACTACAAATTGTACAGTTTGATCTTTCACATCGGCTCTCATATAGACGGGATGTTGTTAGGAGTCGTCGCAGTGACGGTGGTGGTCGAAACATCAGAATTATGGGGAGTCCTGACTGCTTAACGACTTAGTTCACGTCCTTTGCGAAAGAATCTGTGACGAAAGGTAGAATGAGTGGTGTACCACAAGGTGAACGGTAGGGTCTCCAGCATCGGCGCAGCATAGAGCCGTATCCGTTTCGCCGCAACAATGAATTTTTTTCCTCAACACCAACATCAAGATCGCAGAAGGTCAAGTTAGCAATATATGGTATAGGAAATCGGCATCCCATAGCATCCTCATTCATGCGTGGAGCTGCCATCCTACGTAAGGTTTCCGCTTTCAATCTAGTCTGACGCGTGCACCAGGCGGCTGGCCCTGCAGGGTTGGCGGCCTCACTGGAGGATGGGGTTTCGATTCGCGCGGGGTGATCTACCGTCGCAGCCCCGTCCATTCATCCGACTAAAATGATTGCGCGAACTCTACATGAAATGCAACGTGATTCGTCACACGGTTACCACATCTTCCATGCTGACCTCGGTGAATCAGCGCGAGGTGGAAGATCAAGTTCTCGAGGTGTTGCGGCAGATTGGATACGGCTCTATGCTGCGCCGATGCTGGAGACCCTACCGTTCACCTTGTGGGACACCAATCATTCTACCTTTCGTCACGGATTCTTTCGCAAAGGACGTGAACCAAGTCCTGAAACAGTCAGGACTCCCCATAATTCTGGTGTTTTGACCACCACCGTCACTGCGACGACTACTAACAATATCCCACCTATATGAGAGCCGATGTGAAAGATTAAACTGCACAATGCACATCAGGTTCTTGTTCAGCGCTCCAAATAGCCACCGTGGCTAAATTCATAAATATTTGACTGTTTTTTCCTTGGAAAAAGACCAAAAGAGTTTAGAGTCGTTATAAGCATCGATCATGAACACTTGGCGAGGTTTGGGACAATTTCTCCCGAAAACAAAAGCTCAACAATTCAAATAGCGTCATTTACACAGATGCTGGTAGAATAACTACGAAAGCCCGAAATGCTCACTACTCTAATTGTTATTATGAGACACTAAAGAACGTATTCGTATTCAAGAAAGACCCCACGTCATAAAACTTGGAAAAATACAAAAATGCTTTATAGAGTGAGTGCTTTATGGAGTGACAGTGTGGACAAGCGCTCTCTAAGTGTTTATTTGCTCGCAATTCTAAATAAGTGTTACGAAAAATTCTCATGAGTCAGTTTCACTATACTTCACTTGCTAATTACAGACGCTCATCCTTTCCGCAACGAACGGACTCTTCACTGTTTATGACTACACGCTCGGGCGTATCGAATACGCGGAATATGTTCATGACTACACGTACACGAATTTAGATTGGGTTAACAACATCGCAATATCTGGTGATCTGTTCCTCGCCTCGATATACACGTATGTTTCAAATGTTTTATTGATCTAAACAAAACAGTCTTGTGCCAGGAATTATTAATATTTGTTTCAAGCATCAGCATTCTTCTCGCAAGTAGAACCATCCGTAAAGAAGTGATCGCACTTTTATGCTGTAGCAAGCGAACAGGCGTTGGTTTATTAGGGGAAGTTGCCACAGCCGTAAGGCCCGTAGCCTGATTACCTCGCATTATTGAGTGCTTATAGGCTGTATTATACAGTTGAATCTAAGTGAACTACAGGCCATAAAACGGCCAAAGTCTCACCGTCGACTGCGTACCACGCGCTGCGCGACCGCACGCGCGTCAAAAGCTGACGAGTTTTGGCCGCCGCGCGACGAGTTTCGGCCGCCGCGCGGAGGCCGAAACGTCGCGCGGCGGCCGGAACCGCGCGCGGCGGTTTAAAACTCGTCTGCTTCCGACGCGCGTGCGGTCGCGCAGCGCGTGGTACGCAGTCGACGGTGAGACTTTGGCCGTTTTATGGCCTGTATGAATTGGTGCCTTTATGAACTAGACTGCGGATGTATCCTCTCAGGTTCCTCTAAATTTAGTCGTGTGTCTTATGCTCTATTTATGACTCAAATCTCTAACGCCAGGGTTACTCATTGTGTATTTCTTTGAATAAAACGTTCCATGTATCATTTTATCCAGTTGCAACACGAGCAATGCATGAGCTTGTGCTTCGCTGTTTGCTTGATTGAAAGAGCATGCCTCAACTGTCTTGCAGAGGAGAGTACACCCACATCTCAATCGTCTATATCCTTTGTCTGCGTCAAAGCAGCCATTCTCCTCAAGGCAGTGTTCACGATAAGAACTGTGTCTGATTTTTCGGTGGAGATCGGCAGCTGCGGGGCCTAGCGCAACCCTAACGTTGAAAAAACTAAGAAAAATGCTTCCCTAGCTCAATTTTTGAGGGACCATGACTCCGTTCCTAGAAGGCCTTATACTATTCCAAAAGCACCAATGGAATGAGCATGGGACCATTTTTAAGATAGGCGGAAATGCAGAACACGATTCTTATCGTCAGCACTGCCTTTGATGTTAATAAGCCCGGTGCAGCGATTCTGAATCTGATGATTAATTCAGTCGTGCCCCGATAATATTGGGTAATACCTAAGGTGTGTCCGAATGAGACTGGCCAACCATGCGGGCGGCGTGCGCGGCAGGCGGCCGTCGCGCGCGATGCTCTTAGACGAGCATGCAAAACGACGGCGAGCCTTCCCTTCAAAGGTCAGGCGTGGCGATGGAATCGGTCGGTGGAGAGTGCGGCCGCCCCCTCCCAGCGGGCGGATTGTTACTGCGGCCCCCTCCACGAACAAAATTTCGAATTTTTTTCCCATTCATTTTCTACTTTCTTTTTCCATTGTTTTTGGAAATAAAAAAATTATCAATAACATACCTGTTTGCTGGCTGGTGCTTGGTTCAATCAAAAGCTAGGAGTCTCAAACGCGGGCTTTGACTAGTTCTCGTGAATTGCTTGGAAACAGAGCTGATATGGACAGGATCTACGGAAACGCAGAAAAAAAAATCTTTTCTTTTCAAAGTTCTTTTCGACGCAAAAAATGACACCTTGATCTGCCCTTTCTCAGCTGCTGCGAGGCGGCAGGTTTTTCTCCGCAAAAAGTTGTACTAGAAAATGTCTCGTAGGCCCCTCCAGGAGAGTGTACCGGAAATTTGGGTTAGTAGCGGTTTTAAGGGTCCAAATCCCATTGAACCATTTAAAACCCTCCAGTGGCTCGTTCTCGGTTCAATAAAGAGCTAGAGGTCTCATACTCGGTCGGTGAATAGTTCTAATGAAAGCATTTTCATAAACCCCATATGAACAGAAAAAAACAGAACTAAAAAATTCTGCTCTTACTTTACTATTAAAAGTCCGGAGGAAAAAAGCTGAGACAAAATTTTTGGAACCAAAAAAGTAGGTCCCAGAATGCTGCAAAATTTCCAAAAATCATTTCTGTATAGATACGAGAACGACTTGGCACATTTTTGGATCTCATCCTGGTAGTGTGGAGCATCTCCACACAACACTTCGGGGATGATATTTTGCGGCAGTAGGAAGTACGTAAACTTTGACAAATACTCATAATATCAAATCATTTTGTAAACAAATTTTAAGGGTTTTTAGAGGTTAGCACTTTGCCCACTCTATGAATAGCCAATTTAGAAGCGGTATTGGCTTCCTGATTACAGCAACGGTAGCTCATTCAGTTTTTTTTTGCTTTTTGAAAAAAAATCGTTCGTTAAGTGTATTCACAATAGAAGCAAAATGACTACAGAAGCATTTGAAAAATTCTTGTCTAGGGATACGTGAATCCCCTACTTGCTCTTCTTGTTGTTGCAATTTATCCATGCTGAATGATTTCGGGATTTAAACAATCACATGGGAAGTGCATGGCTATTTAGACTTAGGTAACCACAATTTTCAATAAAAGTTTTTATTGGATGTTAACATTTCGGGGGTCGAAAATGGAAAAAATAGAAAATAGGAATGAAGGCAAATCCAAGCCTAAAATTCTAAAGTGAAATATGGGAGCACACGAACAAAATCTGCTTTCCCCTCCCTCTGCGCGGTCTGCCGAACTGCCCCCCTCCCCTCCCAAACTGAGCTCATTCCAGGGTAGGCTTGATCCCGCTTTCCCCGTAGCCAATAATCAGGAGCGCGGCTTTCAGTGGCTGGTCTCAAGCCAACGTCGTGAATCAATCAGCTCTGCAGCCGAGTGGGTGCGGGTGGCAGCCGATTGAACACTTGTCCGAGAGCGGCACACGCGACAGCCGGCAGCCACGCACGTCGGCCATAAGATTGGCCGCTCTCATTCGGACACATTTCACATTATTTAGGTTCTAGATTGTTGGCTCCAACAAGCCGCCGGAATGTTTGGAGGAAAACAAGCGTACTTTTGAAACCTATCGATTGAATTCGCGTCGTCGCTGCAGCTTGATCGATTCGTATCTGTACCCTCTGCTACGGAGCTTCTCTTCTGCTACTCCGAATGACTATGTGCGTCAAAGACGCATAGAAAAAGTTTTGGCCTGTTTAGGTTTTTGATCGGCGAGCACGATTGAGACAGAGCGTAGCAGACGCTCAAACTGTGGTCACGACTCCATCGGGAGATTTGGAGCATAAACCACTCCTTTCTTGATAAGAGATGTAGCCATTCACTGTTGTTGTTGTTGTTGTTGTTGTAATTTTTTATTACAGGGTTAGTTTATCGTAAGTGATAAAAAAATGTACAGAGATCGTAAGAGGGAGAGACACGTAGAGGCAAGTGTAACGACATTATAAAAGATCCGTAGTACGTAGGGGTGCAGAGTGTTGATCGGAGAAAATAATATTATGCTAATACAAGATCATTCATTCCCTGTCACCAAGTACTGCTCCATTATACGCTTAACTCTCGCTTTTCATACTTTTGCGATTGCGCCAAATGCCGCTTTTTGAGATACGGCGAAACCGGTGTTTGAGAATGTTAAGACTTTAGGTGGAGGTTGACAAATGACCCTTTTGCACGTGAGAATGGTGGTAGAATGCCCAGATAGGCCATACAGGCTATAAAACTGCTAAGTTCACATATCATCCATCACTGGATGAGGGATCGCCGCGGCGCTACTTGGAGGGAAAAATTGCTCGCGGGAAAACTAAGGGAGATTGGCTATTGATCGCGCAACTTTTTTTCCGCCAAGCAGCTGGTGCAAAGCGGAGGTTAGAGACAGTGAGAGAGCGGAGGGCAGACTGAGGCTGGGGCATCGCGCGCGCCGCTCGCGCCTCGAATGATGTGAATTACGACGTCTTATAGAGGGTAGATCCTCGGACGAAACCAGTTCCGGCAGGGTAAAACGCGGCAAATGTCGCGGTGGCGGCATTAATAATCAAAACCGTTATCTTCGTCTCGGCGGAATTTGACGCTTTTATGATATATCGTCAGTCACTGGATCAGGGATCGCCGCGACGCTGCTTGGCGGGAAAAATTGCGCGATCAATAGCCACCCTCCTTCGTTTTCCCGCGCGCAATTTTTTCCGCCAAGCCGCGTCGCGGCGATCCTCATCCAGTGATGGACGATATGTACCAGTTTTCATCCGAAATTCAATGCCGATTCGGGCATTCTATCGTCCATCACTGGATGAGGGATCGCCGCGACGCTGCTTGGCGGGAAAATTGCGCGCGGGGGAACAAAGGGAGAGTGGCTATTGATCGCACAATTTTTTCCCGCCAAGCAGCGTCGCGGCGATCCCTCATCCAGTGATGGACGATACATGCATTCTCATGTGCAAAGGAGTCAGTTATCAACCTCCACCTAATGTCTAGCATTCCCGCACTTTTCTTTCGCCGTAGCTCAAAAAGCGGCATCTTCCGCAATCGCAAAGGTATGAAAAGCGAGTAAAGGAGCACAGGTCAGTCGGCACATTGCCTTTTTTAAGTAGTTTTTCCAATTCACTGCCAGCTTTGTTAACAAAGAAATAGTGCTTGACACTTTTTTAGCTACCTTGCGGACTAGTTTGGGTAGTCGTCTCCTGGCGCCAAACAGCGAGGAGGGCGGGCAGATCAGTGGGAAGGCTGTCACCGTTATAAGTCTAGGCCACTTTGGCGATCAATAAGACTGATTACCCCTTCCCACTGATCTGCCCGCCCTTCCGCCTGATTGACGCCACGATACGACCACCCGACTAGTCTGAATCTGCTATCGTCAATCACTGGATGAGGGATCGCCGCGACGCTGCTTGGTGGGAAAATTTGCAAAAAAAACGAGGGGAAAGTGGCCAATGACCGAACGATTTCGCGACCAACTGCTGAGCGCGGCTATCTCCCTGTGAGACACAAACGATATATCCTTGGTGTCTCACAGAGAGATAGCCGCGCTAGTTAGTTGGGCCCGAAATCGTTCAATCAATAGCCACTCTTCCTTCGTTTTCCCGCTCGCAAACGCCTCCCGCCAAGCAGCGTCGCGACGATCCCTCTTCCAGTGATTGACGATACCTCTGATGTTAGATGCCCTCATACTGGGAAAACGGTTTGGCCGTGAGCCACCATATCCGAACAAAATCTTACACAAATCTTCTCCTCCTGCAAGCCGGCGCTTCCAATTTGAATCTTGCGTTCCTGACACTACTGCATGGTATATTTCAAGAGTCTCACCCTCAACTTGCGTGTGAAACTTATCAAAACCTTCTCCAACGCTTATATAGTATCGACTTTATGAGGGCTGGATATCACAGTTCTATACTCGAGAAGGGGCCTAATATAGATTCTGTTCCAGGAGCAGTCGAACTTCTGGTCTTTGTCAGCAAAAAAACTGAACCAGGTAAAATCTGGTACATCCCTAGTGACCTGTTGATTTCGATTATCACCAGCAGCGGAGCGGTGTGCCTCGGCGAAATATAACTAGTGATAAGGAGGTTTCGACGAAAAAGCCATCGCTCCGCGGTGTGGTAACCGAAAACATGAGTTCACTTGGAATGAAACAGAGTCTACGGTTTGACATCAGTATCATTATTGAAATTTCTATCATCCAAGGAATTCGGAAAGATTGAAATAAAAAGTATCTAAGGTCGTCAGTAATCAAGGGGGGTAAGGCTCCTTCCATAGCAGACGTCCTAGCGTCAAGTGATTGGTGTGCGACGTGGCTCTGCCGTCAACGTAGCCGCTTTCGTCAAGTTTCGTCTCGTTCGACTATTCGAACTAAAGCCTCGACTGCTTCTACTCCTGCCATGATAGTAAGACTATGCCTGTGATTACGACTGTCAACGTCTGAACTCCCTCTTCGCCTTCCTATCCCAACCTAACTGTAGATTCGTCGTCACCAACTTCCTACTATCTCCTGCCCAGTGGTACTCCAACATGTCTATCTTCCGTACCTGTGAAACGTTCCCGTTTGGAAACTTCGCCTCAAACTGTCGAATATTCTGATCGATTGGATGTACTTCGTACTCTTGATGACGTGCCAATGTATGCGAAGTTGCTGATCGAGGTCGTGATCGATATCAAACAGCAAATGGTGGAGATGGTCAATCAATGTCGAGCAGTCATGGAGGAAAACAGGGCTCTCAGAGAAGATTACCGAGTGCTAAAAGGCAGGGTCGATAATCTTATGTAAGTGAGTAAACCTCTGACTTAAAATGTTCCGATTGATTCTGATCATGCTTCTCTCGCAGTCTCTAAAGATACTGTTGTCGAAAAATCTATCTGATCATGCTTCTCTCGCAGTCTCATACTGATCATGCTTCTCTCGCAGTCTCTAAAGATCCTGATGTTGAAAAATCTAAAATTTTCCGGCATCCCTGAGTCTCTCTCCTCCAATTCCATTGATAGGGCAAACCATGATCTTTCCTGTGTTCATACCATCATTAGTTTTTTGGATGCTCAATGTCTTCCGCGTGAAGCATCTCGTGTGGGCCAAGTTAATTCTCATAGGCCACGGTTGCTGAAGGTTGTGTTACCATCATCTAATTTTCAGAAGGCGCTTGTGAAATGCGCTCCTCGTCTGCTGTTTTTCTCTCATAAGGGGGTCTATCTAAGGGCCTCCTAAACAAAAGAAGAGAGAGACCGCAGACGTGCAGATCGTCTTACTATGCGTCCCACTTCTAACAATTCTCGAGTTTCTGGTGATCACTGTGACATTCATTCCAAGATTAATCCGTTGAACTCATCTGATTTTGTTATACGTGAATCCAGTAATTCCTGTACTGTTCAGTCACATTCTCCTCCTTCTGTTTCTCAAGCTCAGCCGACTCCGTCGGGAAACCTTTAAACTCTCCTCGGTCTGGTAGTCTGAGCGGCGAAATCAATTGCATGATGTCTAATGTTAGATCTCTGGTCAAGAATATTGATCACCTATTACATACTATTTCGCATGAGAACTATGGCCTAATTTTCATAACGGAATCATGGTTGAGCTCGAAGAATGAAATGAGTTCTCTTCTAGGTTTTGCTGGTTCACAATTCTCCGTCTTTAGATGTGACAAAGCATATAGAAAAGGTGGTGGCGTTCTCGTTTTATTCAATAACAGAATCCCTTGTGTCGCTCAAGTCTCTTTCAAGAATACGTACAAAATTCTAGTCTTCGATGCTATATTTTGTTCTGGTATCGTCAGATTCATTTTGATATATCGCACCCCAAGTTGTAGCCCCATGTTCCCCGTAATGTTATTAGTGGTTTTTGTACAGATAATTTTCTCAGCGTAGTGCTCGGCGACTTCAATTAGCCAGAAATTGACTGGAATTCAACTCAACTAGTGAAAGGTTCTTCTTAAGGGTTTATAGATCTAAAAACCACTCATAACTTCTCTCAATTGGTCAAATCTCCGTCTAGAGGCAGTTCCTTTCTAGACCTTGATTTCTGCAATCATGATCGACTAGTCAATGCAGTGAGAGTCAAGACACCTATTGGCAACAGTGACCATGTGACAATGGAATTTACAGTGAATTCAAACATATTGGAAAGTACTCCCCAATATAAGCATGATTTCAAGGTAGCCGATTACAAGGCAATTGAAGTGTACCTAGCGGACATTGATTGGTTCGGTTCGCTTAGCACTGTTGCCTCTGTGATTGAAAAATATGAAATGTTCATTGCTATTTTACATCACGTTATCGATTTGATTGTTCCCCGTCGGAAAATGAACGAAACGCAAAGAAGTCTACCTGTTTATCTCAATAGAATTATGAATCGTAGAAATGCTCTTTGGGATGCTGCGGTTGAGAGCAAAAACGACCATAGTTTAGAACTATACAAATCATATAACGCTAAGGTGGACAAAGCTAAAGTCAAATACGCTCCTAGTGTGGAACGTAAATCAGTAGGTTCAAGAAACAGTTCTCAACTCTATTCGTATATCAGTAAGAGGTTGAAACAGAAGAAAACAATTCCTGCCCTGCTATCGTAAGGAGCTGAATTAGTCATTACAGATAAGGGGAAAGCCGATCTTTTTGCTGCTGGATTTAAAAAGACCTTCACTGAAACTTCGGAACCAGCCGTTGAATGCACTACAGCGAATTTCCCTCGAATGGAAACTACAGTATGGTTTCACAAAGACCAGATTTCCGAACTTTTGGCTAAATGGCCCAACTCTTCATCCCTCACCCCAGGCTACGTCCAATTACATTTCGTTAAAACAATTCTGCCTTACATTCTGTCCCTTCTTGAGCATCTGTTCAATCTATCCTACATCACAGCTGAAACTTCATCCCGTTGGAAGCATGCTTTTGTCATTCCAGTCCCAAAAAACCACCTTATTCGAATGTTGAAAACTTTCGTCCAGTTAGTATAACTTCTATATTTGCACGGGCTTTCGAAAACAACTATGTATCAAGAATGAGGTCATCACTCATTTAGGAAACTGTAAAACGGTTCCCGAGAACCAGCATGGGTTTTGAGAAGGTAGAAGTACAGAAACTGCTCTACTTTTGCCCCTTAACGAATGGACGAGAGCGGTGGAGTGTAAGCAACAAGCTGATGTAGTATTTTTTGACTTTTCGAAAGCTTCTGACAGAATTCCCATCACGAGACTGATTGGTAAACTAACGACAATAGGTATGCACCCTATGGTCATCAAGTGGTTGACCAATTTTCTTCACGATCGTACTTACCAAGTCAGGGTTGGTGAAGATTTTCCTGGGACATACTCTGCCGCAAGTGGTGTTCCTCAAGGAGGAGTGTTGGCCCCAATTCTTTTTCTTATCTATACTTTAGGATCGCCTGATTAACTTGGAAACTTCGGAGTGACTTGTGAAATGTATGCCTACGATATCAAAGTGTTCACTGTTGTCGAAAATTCGGAGGATGCCAAAACCCTTCAAACGGCGATCGATCATGTCAAACTATGGTCAGATCAATGGGGGCTGCCTCTCGCGGCGGACAAAACTAAGATTCTACGGATCGGAACCTGTAAGGTGAATGCTACATATAATATCGGTGGCGTGGAACTTGAGTTAGTAAAGGAAGTGAGAGATCTTGGGTACAGAAAAAAACGACAAACTGAGTTTTGACAGTATTGCAAAGCGCTCTTCGCCAGTGCAATTCATAGAACTTGATATCTCTTCAAGGCACTCAGGTCCAGTAATTCCAAAACTTTACTCAAAGCATACAAGACCTATGTAAGACCTATTCCAGAGACTGGATCTACAGTTTTCTCTCCGTTCTAAAAGAAGGATATGAAATATCTCGAGAGTGTGCAAAGCAACTTTACGCGTAAGCTTGCTATGCGTTGTTCTGGTCTCGGTTACGATTTTATCCCTTATGCTGTGGAACGACGCCATCTATATGCTCTTCCTAGTCTAATCAGTCGGAGGAGGAAGAACGATGTTGTTATGGCTTCTAAAACTCTTACAGGTAGGGCAAGAGTCAACTCTTCCAAGTTTTTTCAACTGTCCATCTTAGAATCAGGGGTGGGAGCACAAAATTCAAGCTTCCGTTAACTAAATCTCAAATTAGGTCGCAGTTCTTTTCTATTAGAGTAGTACCTATGTTAAATAATGTTTTTGATCAGGATATGATGCACTTGTCTCTGACTACGTTCAGACGTCTAGCCATCCATTTACTGAAATCGGAGGTTTTTAACAAAGTCGATTGATCTTTTGTTACGGCTTTCTTCATTTTTTTCACTGGTGGCTGTTTCCAATAACTGCTTGACTGCTTGGTTTTAATTATTAATGATTTGTGCTATTATTTCTATTTTTATCACGTGGGTGTTAACCTGCGTCAATAAAGAAGAAGAAGAAGGTGACGCTGGGGGTTTGCATCCTCAGCATTTGGTATTGATCTGACTCCCCAGCGACCACTGCAACCGGCCAGTCGCTGACGGTGGAGGCATAGTGACCGTAACGGCTGTCACTAATAGTATCGATACCATCATTAACCACGTGCCTTCCTCAGACACGTTGAATGCGCCAGCCGTCGAGCTTCATGCGCCAGCGTTTAAGCGCTGGCGCATGATGCTACGACGGCTTGACGCTTTGCCGCTGGTCGTCTGCTATGGACGGAGCCTAGGGTCAGGACTTTATGGTGGATGTTGCAAAATTTCCCAACCAAACGACAAATTAACAAATCGAAAAGGTGTTTCATTTCTTCTTGGCAATGCAAGGCCACACACATTTTATTCACTCGGCGAAAATTATTGGAGCTTGGTTATAATGTTTTGCCACATCCACTACACCATCTGATTCCTTTCTATTTCGATCTATGCGAAACTCCTTGAATGGTAAAAATTCCAATAATGATAATGATGTCAAACCTTACCTGGTTCAGTTTTCTGCTCGTAAGAACCAGAAGCTTCATGAACGTGGACTAATGATGCTGCCTGAAAGATGGCAAAAGGTCTTGCTCAAGTGGGCAATACATTATAGAATAAAGTTATTTCGTTCCACTACAAAATTGTCTTCTATTTTCTAAAAAAATCCGCAAATACTTAGTTGCCAACCCAACGGATTCAGGCAGCTCTAGTTCTATTGAGGGCTGCGTGACATGGGGTGGAGGGCATGAGCGATAGCAAAATGCTAAGTTGGGGGCAGAGCAGTTGGCACCTCTGAACTCTTTCAAAGCTAGAGCAGTATATCACAAAATCGACACCTACCTCTAGCAACGCTTTTACTGCTCCCTCCTAGCTGATGTGGTTTATCTATAAGTTCTCTCGGAGATAGTGATTCGAGTGACTGATTTGGGCTGTTCGGAGTGCTAACGAACCCACATGTCACCGCAACTTGACCGACAGTGCACTAGATCCACTCTGCCATCGCGTAGCTAAGTGCCTCACATAGAAACCGGAGATGTCTAGGGTTTCGGAGGCATCTAGTCTAATTTTGACAAGAGAATTCACGTAAATTACGGAAAGTTTAGCATCAGTTGGCTAAATTTAAGTTATAGCTCCCGCATATCCTACACAAATTATCCTTACCGCACTGTGTCGATCGACCCACCCCGTCCTGATCCGTACTGGAAAGACGATCTCAGCTGCGATCGGCCGCATCCCCGTTTCTTCCCCAGGGCCTGCAGCATCCCAGTGGTCAAAGTTATTCTTAGCAAGGTCTTCGAGGGAGCGACACGGAGCCACTCTCCAGGACCCGCCACAGAGTTTCAAGTAAACTTTACGTGAGTTGACTGGGCCAACACTGTTCGAACGGCATCCCTGCGTTCCGCGTAGCCATCTCGTGTTTGAGATTGCATTTGAACACGGGCTGTCGCCAAATCCTTAGATTCTCGTTACGAATATATAGCAAGAATATTCGTTCTTGTTTTTACGTAGAATACGCGTAGAATTTGCACCATTGTCTCTTCTACACAACAATATGCGGGTTTAAGCTATCGTAGCTTAAGACCGTAAATTCTCGCTTCATGCAAAAGGGCGGCGGTACAGGCCGCGCTCTCGGAGGCATCTAGCTAGGCGTTGGCAGAGCACTTTGAGAGTTGGCCACTAAAGGACGAGTACATGTTGAATACCATCCCCCAAAGATTGCAAGGCATTGAAAAAAGCGGTTTCTGGTGATTTTCACTTCCTTCATGCAAAACTCCGTATTATTACGGTTTTCAGAGAATAATTATATTGTTAGGATAGCCTCTTGAAATTTTAGAAGACAGTATTAATAGTTCGTTCATAGCTTTGGCTAAACTCAAAAAACATGCAATGCCGGATGTGGACCTTCTCTGGTGTTTGGCTGGCCATTTTACCGAAAACTACAATAAACTTGTAAACCAGTTGCTTATAATCAAAGAAGTTTGTGAAACCTCAAAATGTCTTTGGTACTCTGTGAATTTTACTCATGGTAAACTTCAAAACTAACCCCACATAGACGGTATTTACTGAAGAGAGTTTTTTCAATACATGACCTGTGCAAGAAAATCGTTTATTCGAAAAAAGTAGGTCCCAATATGCTGCATCACGTATAGGTTTTTTTCACTTTTTTCGACCTTAATCACTACCGAACTTGGTACTCTTCTGGATCTCAAACTCATTGTTTGGAGCATGTCTTAACCAAGCTCGGGTATTGCATTTCGTGAGCAGCCAAACTGGGGGATCTAAAACGGCTCGATCCTTATCACACCTGTCACACCTTTGTGCCACATTCCATTTGTTTTCTACCCGTCAGGAGAAGTAAGTAAACTTCCACGGACAGTCGCCCTATCAAAACGCTTGTACAGAAATTTTAGGGGGTTTCTAAAGATCAGCTCATTGTTCACCTAATGAATAGGCAATTCACAAGCGGTGATACATTCTTATGTTTTACCAAAGAATCGGTACCAAACCTCTAGTTCAACACAAGATCACAGGACTTTCGTAATCATACATTATAATATACTTGTTACGGGAGGCGGTTTGCAAGTCTACTCTAGCCGACAACACTCTTCTCAACCAGTATGCTTTTGTGACTAACTATCATATAGCTGTAGAAAATTTGGTACACAGCGGAGACGGATCCGCAACTGGAAAACACTTCTTTCAGTAGCTTTTTTTTGAAATCTCAAACTTCGCAGCAGCTTCGTTCAGGAAGGGCCCTGATACCGAACGCGACATCTGTTTCTTGATTTTTATATATCTACAGTAGGTATGTCGCAGCTTGATCGATTTCTAGGCATTTTCTCTGAAATTTCGCCCATTAGTGGATCTTCGCACACACGAAGCATTCATATCTACATACTCTGCCAACGCGTAGCTAGATGTCTCCGACGGCGCGGCCTGTTACGCCCTCTCATTCCACTTAGCGAAAATTTACAGGTTTCAGCTACACTAGCTAAAACCCGCATATTCTTGTATTGCGGGTACAAGGGTGCAAAATCTTTGCATATTCTACGTAAAAATGAAGGCTAAACTGGATATATTGATCTCGCTGTCGTTAAACCAGTGTATTCACGAGTTTAGCTGAAAATAACGTAAAGGCCAACCGAACGTTGCTCGACACGACGCGGTTGCGTCACGGCTCTATAATTTTCTGAGCTTTTATTCCGATTTTGCTATTACTTGCCCACCGGTAGTGCTGTTTTCCTATTTCCTAGTCCAGACATATCCTCAACTGCTGACTCCTAGAGAAGGACAGTATGTGAATGAAGACACACCGCTCTCTTTTCTTATACGCTACCCTTTATCAATTGGTTATCATCAATTTTGTTAACGAGGGCCGTCACGCAACCGCGTCGTGCCGAGCAATATTCGGTTGGCCTTTACGTTTTTATGTTTAGCGACAGCCTGTTCCCGAACAGCAATCTCAAACCCGCGCTGGCTACGCTGAACGTAGTAGTGCCTTCGCTTAGAGTTCGTCCAGTCATCTCGCAGAGTGATTACTCGATACTATGACGCTGGTCGTGGAGGCTTACTCCGTGTCGCTCTCTGGGAGACCTTGCCAAGGATATTTTCGATAGCGGCGATGCTGCAGACCGTGGGGAGAAACGGCGATGCGGTCAGTCGCAGCTTCTAATTAAATTTTCTCAGAAACCATATTTGCTTCACCTTGTTATATGTTGACTGGAGCGGAATGCTTCAGAAGAAATGTTGAACGGATTGTCATTGTCTCGACTGTATTGAAAAAAGTTTGAATTGATTTGATCGCTCAGCACAGTGAGGAGTTGACGAGGTTTTATCTAATCTGTTCCTGCAAGGACAGCGATACTTACGGCAACGAGACTAACGAAGTTTCCCAAGTACAATTGCATTGCGAGCTCCATTATTCCGTTTTAGAACAATTGCTTCATTAGACAAAGATTTTAGCTCCAATTTGCATATGCGTTCTTGCTCACAGCGCTTGTTATCAAGTAGATCATCCATATCCCATCAATCTTTTACAATACCCACCCTAATTCTTGTAAAAAAGACGCGGAAGACGCGGAAGCGCGTCTTTTTCGTCTTTTCGTCATAACTTATTTATTAGCGGACTAAAGTGTATAGAAAGTTATATCAGTCGACTCAAGACGTCGAGACGAACACAATGATCTAATTTTCAATGTTCGAGTGATAAATTTGTCATCCTTCATTTGCTGAAGTACCTAAGGCGAGCCATAAACGGGCGAGTCTCAGCTAATTGCGCTGAGTTATTAACGAGCGGTATACTGTATGGCGCCGTTTACGCACCAAAGCCAAGCCTGATATATATCGGAATCTTACAAGCATTCAAATAGAACCATCTCTAACTCAAAACGATTCTATAGAAACTCCATTTAGAGTACTTTAAAGCAATGGAGTACTCGCCCTAATTTTCTCAGAGAAGTCACGAAAGTCGTATCTTTCGCGACTTCTAATTGATTTCAGTTTTTGGAGAATCTGAATCCGTTTTAAATTCTGAAGAATCTGAATTCGATTCAAGTTTATTTCTGATATTGAAATCTAGAGCATTTTCCAAATATCGAAAATTTCAAACTTATTTCAATTTTTTTAAATTTCTAGTTCATTGAAAAACCTAACTCATTATGGGAAAATTCAAAATCATTTCAATTAAAGAAAATCTGAATTTAATCCAAATTGTAAATAATCTGAAATCATTTCAAATTTTTTCTGATATTGAACACCCGGATTTTTTTCATGTTTCAGAAATTCGGAATTTATTTTAAGCTTTGAATTTTCCAATTGTTGTTTCTGAGAGTTTCTAATTTATTCCAATTCTTGAATAATACGACTTTAGTTCAGATGATGAAAAATTTGAATTTCACTCAAGTTGATTTCTGATTTTTGAACACCAAATTCATATGTTATAAAAGAAATCTTAAGTTACTCCAAGTTTTAATTTTTTTATTTCATTTCAATCTTCGGAAAATCTAAACCTAGTTCAATTTTTGAAATTTTTTATCTGACTCGAAGTTTTGAGTTTTACTCAAATTTTGGACTCATTAATATTTTGAAAGTTGAGGCTTTGCTGAGAATTTTAAGTATTTACATTATTAAAATCAGGCATTCTGACGCAACACAGAGCCCGATTGACATGAACTGCAGACAGGGAGTGTCTAGAGATCCGATAAGGCCAATTAGAGGTTTCCTGAGGGGCCTACTTCACACCTAGAAAGCCACCCCACCAAGTATTAATTTGAATGCAGGTCAGTGTAGGAGTAACGACGGAGTGCCTCATTCACTAAAGCTAGCATTTAGCTTGGTCCGAACTGCTCGTTCTATACTCCCCGAAGTGTTGGTTACTATCACAACAATACGCATTCTCCCCATGGAATTGCTTCTGAGCAATGCTTTTCCCAGATGCACTGATTTCCCATTTCATTAGAGTTTTCATGTTTCCATGTATATATGAAACCTTTTCCTGATCAGCAATATTATATGTTCCCTTTTACAAAGGACAATCAAAATGCAGGGTGGGTGTATCATTTCTGTCTTTCTATCTCAATTTTATGAAAGCGGAGATTTATGATGTTGATGCTTTTTGTGAAAAAAATCAAGAAAACTCGAGTTCGAATTTGTTTCAATTTTTTAACAAAGCTAATTTATCTCAGTTTTTACTATGATTTCAATTTTCGGAAAATTTAAATATAGTTCGAGTAAGCTTTTAATTTACTTCATTTTAAGGAAAATGTTTATTTATTCAAATTTGAGAATTATTAATTTGATTCCAATTTTCGAATTTCAATGAAATTTCAAACCTAGTTCAAATTTCGATAATTGAGGCTTTGTCGATAAGCCTCAGTATTGGCCTTCTCTTTCCGAATCGAGGATTTTAACACAGTACAGGAATTCGGCACACCACGCCTAGCATCAGATCCTGGGCCCCTCAAATGTGGTGGAATTAGTGGCCGCGCTACTCCTCAGCTGGGCCATCTCGCCACCCACAGCACCAATCGATCGCCACAGAGATCAACCAATGATGAGGATAAAGTGATCACGTCCAATATGAATTATTCATATTGGTTATACATAGAAAAGAGTTTGAACTGGGTATTAGAAGATTCTGAATTTTATTCATTTTTTTTCTGACTTTAAAAATCCTTTTTTTTCAATTTCAAATTTCAATTTGACTAAAATGCTTCGATTTTTTGTTTTTTTTTCTTCTATTCTAATTTATGAAAATTTTCAATTTATTTCATTTTACAGGAAAACTTAATTCAAATCTGAGAATTATTAATTTGATTACAATTTTCGAATTTCAATGAAATTTCAAACCTAGTTCAAATTTCGATAATTGAGGCTTTGTCGATAAGCCTCAGTATTGGCCTTCTCTTTCCGAATCGAGGATTTTAACACAGTACAGGAATTCGGCCCACCACGCCTAGCGTCAGATCCTGGGCCCCTCAAATGTGGTGGAATTGGTGGCCGCGCTACTCCTCAGCTGGGCCATCTCGCCACCCACAGCACCAATCGATCGCCACAGAGATCAACCAATGGCGAGGATCAAGTGATCACGTCCAATATGAATTCTTCATATTGGTTATACATAGAAAAGAGTTTGAACTGGGTATTAGAAGATTCTGAATTTTATTCATTTTTTTCTGACATTAAAAATCCTTTTTTTTTCAATTTCAAATTTCAATTTGACTAAAATGCTTCGATTTTTTGTTTTTTTTTTCTTCTATTCTAATTTATGAAAATTTTCAATTTATTTCATTTTACAGGAAAACTTAATTCAAATCTGAGAATTATTACTTTGATTACAATTTTCGAATTTCAATGAAATTTCAAGCCTAGTTCAAATTTCGATAATTGAGGCTTTGTCGATAAGCCTCAGTATTGGCCTTCTCTTTCCGAATCGAGGATTTTAACACAGTACAGGAATTCGGCCCACCACGCCTAGCGTCAGATCCTGGGCCCCTCAAATGTGGTAGAATTGGTGGCCGCGCTACTCCTCAGCTGGGCCATCTCGCCACCCACAGCACCAATCGATCGCCACAGAGATCAACCAATGGCGAGGATCAAGTGATCACGTCCAATATGAATTCTTCATATTGGTTATACATAGAAAAGAGTTTGAACTGGGTATTAGAAGATTCTGAATTTTATTCATTTTTTTCTGACATTAAAAATCCTTTTTTTTTCAATTTCAAATTTAAATTTGACTAAAATGCTTCGATTTTTTGTTTTTTTTT
This sequence comes from Aplectana chamaeleonis, assembly GCA_029168955.1. Lineage (NCBI taxonomy): Eukaryota > Metazoa > Nematoda > Chromadorea > Rhabditida > Cosmocercidae > Aplectana > Aplectana chamaeleonis. Next base: position 954,556 of record JAPDOI010000241.1, on the reverse strand, counting down.
TTCTTCTATTCTAATTTATGAAAATTTTCAATTTATTTCATTTTACAGGAAAACTTAATGCAAATTTGGGAAGATTAGTTTGATTACAATTTTCGAATTTCAATGAAATTTCAAACCTAGTTCAAATTTCGATAATTGAGGCTTTGTCGATAAGCCTCAGTATTGGCCTTCTCTTTCCGAATCGAGGATTTTAACACAGTACAGGAATTCGGCCCACCACGCCTAGCGTCAGATCCTGGGCCCCTCAAATGTGGTGGAATTGGTGGCCGCGCTACTCCTCAGCTGGGCCATCTCGCCACCCACAGCACCAATCGATCGCCACAGAGATCAACCAATGGCGAGGATCAAGTGATCACGTCCAATATGAATTCTTCATATTGGTTATACATAGAAAAGAGTTTGAACTGGGTATTAGAAGATTCTGAATTTTATTCATTTTTTTCTGACTTTAAAAATCCTTTTTTTTCAATTTCAAATTTCAATTTGACTAAAATGGTTTGATTTTTTGTTTTTTTCTTTATTCTAATTTATGAAAATTTTCACTTTATTTCATTTTACAGGAAAACTTAATTCAAATTTGGGAATTATTAGTTTGATTACAATTTTCGAATTTCAATGAAATTTCAAACCTAGTTCAAATTTCGATAATTGAGGCTTTGTCGATAAGCCTCAGTATTGGCCTTCTCTTTCCGAATCGAGGATTTTAACACAGTACAGGAATTCGGCCCACCACGCCTAGCGTCAGATCCTGGGCCCCTCAAATGTGGTGGAATTGGTGGCCGCGCTACTCCTCAGCTGGGCCATCTCGCCACCCACAGCACCAATCGATCGCCACAGAGACCAACCAATGGCGAGGATCAAGTGATCACGTCCAATATGAATTCTTCATATTGGTTACACAAAGAAAAGAGTTTGGACTGAGTATTAGAAGATTCTGAATTTTATTAAATTTTTCTAACTTTAAAAATCCTTTTTTCAATTTCAAATTTCAATTTGACTAAAATGGTTTGATTTTTTGTTTTTTCTTAATTTATGAAAGTTTTCACTTTATTTCATTTTACAGGAAAACTTAATTCAAATTTGGGAATTATTAGTTTGATTACAATTTTCGAATTTCAATGAAATTTCAAACCTAGTTCAAATTTCGATAATTGAGGCTTTGTCGATAAGCCTCAGTATTGGCCTTCTCTTTCCGAATCGAGGATTTTAACACAGTACAGGAATTCGGCCCACCACGCCTAGCGTCAGATCCTGGGCCCCTCAAATGTGGTAGAATTGGTGGCCGCGCTACTCCTCAGCTGGGCCATCTCGCCACCCACAGCACCAATCGATCGCCACAGAGACCAACCAATGGCGAGGATCAAGTGATCACGTCCAATATGAATTCTTCATATTGGTTATACATAGAAAAGAGTTTGAACTGAGTATTAGAAGATTCTGAATTTTATTCATTTTTTTCTGACATTAAAAATCCTTTTTTTTCAATTTCAATTTGACTAAAATGGTTTGATTTTTTGTTTTTTTTCTTTTATTCTAATTTATGAAAGTTTTCACTTTATTTCATTTTACAGGAAAACTTAATTCAAATTTGGGAATTATTAGTTTGATTACAATTTTCGAATTTCAATGAAATTTCAAACCTAGTTCAAATTTCGATAATTGAGGCTTTGTCGATAAGGCTCAGTATTGGCCTTCTCTTTTCGAATCGAGGATTTTAACACAGTACAGGAATTCGGCCCACCACGCCTAGCGTCAGATCCTGGGCCCCTCAAATGTGGTGGAATTAGTGGCCGCGCTACTCCTCAGCTGGGCCATCTCGCCACCCACAGCACCAATCGATCGCCACAGAGATCAACCAATGATGAGGATCAAGTGATCACGTCCAATATGAATTATTCATATTGGTTATACATAGAAAAGAGTTTGAACTGGGTATTAGAAGATTCTGAATTTTATTCATTTTTTTCTGACATTAAAAATCCTTTTTTTTCAATTTCAAATTTCAATTTGACTAAAATGCTTCGATTTTTTGTTTTTTTTTTCTTTTATTCTAATTTATGAAAGTTTTCACTTTATTTCATTTTACAGGAAAACTTAATTCAAATTTGGGAATTATTAGTTTGATTACAATTTTCGAATTTCAATGAAATTTCAAACCTAGTTCAAATTTCGATAATTGAGGCTTTGTCGATAAGCCTCAGTATTGGCCTTCTCTTTCCGAATCGAGGATTTTAACACAGTACAGGAATTCGGCCCACCACGCCTAGCGTCAGATCCTGGGCCCCTCAAATGTGGTAGAATTGGTGGCCGCGCTACTCCTCAGCTGGGCCATCTCGCCACCCACAGCACCAATCGATCGCCACAGAGACCAACCAATGGCGAGGATCAAGTGATCACGTCCAATATGAATTCTTCATATTGGTTATACATAGAAAAGAGTTTGAACTGGGTATTAGAAGATTCTGAATTTTATTCATTTTTTCTGACATTAAAAATCCTTTTTTCAATTTCAAATTTCAATTTGACTAAAATGCTTCGTTTTTTTGTTTTTTTTTCTTTTATTCTAATTTATGAAAGTTTTCACTTTATTTCATTTTACAGGAAAACTTAATTCAAATTTGGGAATTATTAGTTTGATTACAATTTTCGAATTTCAATGAAATTCCAAACCTAGTTCAAATTTCGATAATTGAGGCTTTGTCGATAAGGCTCAGTATTGGCCTTCTCTTTTCGAATCGAGGATTTTAACACAGTACAGGAATTCGGCCCACCACGCCTAGCGTCAGATCCTGGGCCCCTCAAATGTGGTGGAATTAGTGGCCGCGCTACTCCTCAGCTGGGCCATCTCGCCACCCACAGCACCAATCGATCGCCACAGAGATCAACCAATGATGAGGATCAAGTGATCACGTCCAATATGAATTATTCATATTGGTTATACATAGAAAAGAGTTTGAACTGGGTATTAGAAGATTCTGAATTTTATTCATTTTTTTCTGACATTAAAAATCCTTTCTTTCAATTATGTGAAAAATTTATCAAGGTTTCGAACGAAGTTAGAAAACGGTGATGAGATTTCAACTTTACTGTTCAATGAAATTGTCACATTATCAGATAGAATTTTTTAAACATTAAGTAGCATGTTTTCTACACTTTTTAATGCCAAAAATGCATTAAAAAACAAACACCACTTCAGCAATGTGAATTTGGAATTTTTGTGCCGTCGCTGGTCTTTTTCATGTTTTTTATTCATTGATGTCCATTTTAATTTGAGTTTTCAAACAATTGAATTTTCCTTCAGCAACAAAAAATCTCGTTACCTTCTATGACTGATTTCTGTCATTCGCTGAAAGAGAAATAACGTCTTTCTTCTTACAATCAAACATGGTCTGAGCCCAGGGATTCAAACTAATAAATCCTCATTGACATCAGCTGATACCTATCTCTCACTCCTCCGACCCTGCCGTCCGCATGGCCATTAGGAAATGCCATTGGGACATGTTTACGATCCTGGGTCGCTTGTCTTCAGATCTGTTATATCCACTGGCTATGCAGGATCACGAGCGGTCCAGTGGAGGCGATATCGACCCATATGTGCCAAAATTATTAGATTGAATGGTGAAGGCTGAGAATATTTACGGAATTAAAATAGGCATAATTGAAAACAGTGTAAATAAGAATAAAAATTGTTAATAAATATCAAAACTTTCTCCTGCTCCTCGCTTTTCAAGCGTTCGTCTCGTTTAAGAATAAATTTTTTATAGTGAAAATAAATATATAATACATTTAAAAAATGAAATAAGGTAGAAACAAATTTCAAGAAATTAAAAAAAATCATTTTATTTTGCCTGAAAATCAGATGCGCTTTCCATGATCGCGAAAATTCATAAAAAAGGGAGTAGACGTCAAATTTAGAACGAACTCCTCTTTCTGATTTTATGTGACTGTTCACCTACGCTTTTTCTTGAAAAAATCCGAATTCATAAATCACAGACAGTTTTCGTATTACAATAGCAACTTTATCAGAGAGGCTAGGAATTGATATGATCAAGCAGAAGTTTCAAAAATAGGTCCGAGTTCTTATTTTGATCACTACCACTCACTAAATTCCTTCATACAAATTGTATGTAAAGAGTAATGCTAACCAGACACCCACTTGGCGCGACGTAATTACGGACCCTGCACACAATCTCACGCCTAGTGGTATTTTTGGCAGTGAGCGAGGCGGCAACCCAGTTTTCGTGGTTCCGAAGGATTTTACGGTTATTCTACTCAATCTGGGAAGAAGAATTTCCAGTTTAAGAATTGGAAACACTCGGATTGGCAAAAAACATTCACGTTTCTAGACTTTTTCGCTATTTCTACTATTGTACCATATTATTTTGCCTCTTTTTTATTATGTTAGGGTTTCTAAATGGTGCGTATGATCCAAATACTAAAATCTCGTTGTTTTTATTTCTTTTTTTGAAGCTCAATTCTTTACTTACTTACGTAGAAAATGTAATCCATCGTTCATTTGGCTTGTCTTTATAAATTATTCACTGAGTGTTCGGAAACACTCGAATTGCCAAAAAAACATTCACACTTATACAATTTTCTGCTATTTCCATTATTGTATGATTTTATTTTACTTACTTAATCTTTTTCAGTAAGTTATACTTTCTAAACGGCGCATACGATCCAATTATTGAAATCTGGTAGCTTTTTATCCTTTTTTTTTCTTCGAAATCTTTTTCATTGTTGAGGTTCAGTTCTTTCCTTTCTTACATAGGAAAGGTAATCCATCGCTCATTTGGCTTATTTCCATAAATTGTTAACTGAGTTAGCCACAATTCGCCCAGCTCGTAAAGAAATCATCAATAAATTTGACATAAACCTAGACATGAACCAAGCTAGAGCATAAATTGGGACGCATTGCACTATTCCAATTTTCGGACTCCGAAAGTCGTCCACTTTCATCCTTTTCAATAGAAGGTATGGCTTATTTCAGATGCTGAGCACGGAAACACTTTGAATATCCGTCGTAGAACGAAATTTTAAATGCGGTGCTTCTACAGTAAGCTTCCTTAATACTGGGACCCTTTTTCCTCAATACTGGGAGCGGTCCCAGTATTGAGGAAAAAGCGCTCACTATACTGTACAATGCAAAGGTTTTTTTTTCAAACACGAAATTGCAAGTAATACCGAAAGATGAAAAAAAAAACAAAAAGTTTTCAATATTTTAATAGAAGATTCGGAAGTAGCCAGGAAGATTAATGGTGTCTAAAGCACAATAGAGGGAAGTAATCGCGAATCAAGGGAAAAGAATGGTGAGGACGAAAGAAAAATCGAATAACACCAGTAATAAGAAGGCAAAAATACTCATAAACCGCTTGAATTCACAAAACAAGGATGCAGGCTGCTCCACTGTCAAAAATACTATTAGGCGTGAGATTGTGTGCGGGGTCCGTAATTACGTCGCGCCAAGTGGGTGTCTGGTTAGCATTACTCATATGTAAAGGGCTTCAGAAAAGTTACTGCCTAATAAAACTAACACAGAATTGATTTTTGGAAACTAGTCCGACTTTTTTTCTATTGGTGACTAAAAATGCTAACGAGGAATCAGTAAACACTCGAATAATTTAGGAAATTCGTTGAAAATATTTCACCAGCATAAGGCATATCTATGGTTTTTTCAGTAACAATTGATTTACTTGGGAATGAAAATTCGTCAAGAGGCTTCGAAAATCTTTTCATAGGAGCAGGATAATTGGAATAGATAAAGTCAAATGTGAATCAAGAAATGAAAGAAACAAATAACACTTGACTGTTTTAAAAAAAATTCGGGGGCCGCGTATTGGAAAGTGAAGTTATTTAAACGTAAGCAACATTTAGAGTAACTGCAATACGCGAATAGGGATCTTATCATGATTCATTAAACATTTCTATCTTTTAAATAAAAAAGAGAGAAGGAAATCCGAGAAAAGGACTCACCTTTTTCATAAAATTACCTTTGCGGAGAAAAAAGGAAACGTATAGCATCATATTGCTGGTCAAGAAAAGTTTCATGTTAACAATGAAACATGAAAGCTCTCATGAGTTAGCAAATCAATGCATTTGGGATCAACGTTTAACGGGAGGATTGCTATTGGGGTTCAATAGAACTGTCTATCAGCATCTAGTACCTTGCAGTTCAGTAGAATACAGGTGAATAGTGTAGAAATACAGTGAGGACGCAATCAAATCGAAGCACTCGTGAAACAGGCACTCTGGAGGCAATCTCGTCCGCGCCGAGGGGCGGAGTCGACCCGCCCTACTGGGACACGCCCACCCGAGAGTGCCTGTTCGGGCGCTCCCGTGGCCGCGCTACTCCTCAGCTGGGCCACCTCTCCACCCGCAACACCAATCGATCGCCACAGAGACCGACCTAACTACAATGCTAAGGTTAGGGACTGCAAAAAAATCATTCCATCCAAACTCTTGGAATTTCTTTAAAAAAATGAAGAGACCACTACAACTTTTTTTCTTATTTTAAGTTTACGGGAACTCATGTACGACTTTTTCGGAGCAAGAAAATAAAAAACACTTGCAACAGCGCATTTTCAGGGTTTTTATGAGAAACAGCTGATTCTCGTGGAATTCCCATCTGACTGTTGAGTGTTTTCGGGAGCAAAAAAATGTAGAAGATTTTGAAAAAAATTGATGAAGAATGTTTTTCTGGTCCGAGTTAAATGAAACTGACGCGTCTGAAGCTCTATGCAATTTCGTGAATAATTTTCAAAATTTTCTTTAATTTTTTTTAAATTTTGGAGAACGACAGAATTTTCAGGGTTTTTATCAAAAAGCGGCTGATTCTCGCGGAATTCCTATCTGAAAGTCGAGTTTTCGGGAAAATTTTTTTGAAAAATTCGAAAAAAAGATGAAGAATTAAAATTTAAAAAAATGGATTTTTAAAATCAGAAAAAAAATGAATAAAATTCAGAATCTTCTAATACCCAGTTCAAACTCTTTTCTATGTATAACCAATATGAAGAATTCATATTGGACGTGATCACTTGATCCTCATCATTGGTTGATCTCTGTGGCGATCGATTGGTGCTGTGGGTGGCGAGATGGCCCAGCTGAGGAGTAGCGCGGCCACTAATTCCACCACATTTGAGGGGCCCAGGATCTGATGCTAGGCGTGGTGGGCCGAATTCCTGTACTGTGTTAAAATCCTCGATTCGGAAAGAGAAGGCCAATACTGAGGCTTATCGACAAAGCCTCAATTATCGAAATTTGAACTAGGTTTGAAATTTCATTGAAATTCGAAAATTGTAATCAAATTAATAATTCTCAAATTTGAATAAATAAACATTTTCCTTAAAATGAAGTAAATTAAAAGCTTACTCGAACTATATTTAAATTTTCCGAAAATTGAAATCATAGTAAAAACTGAGATAAATTAGCTTTGTTAAAAAATTGAAACAAATTCGAACTCGAGTTTTCTTGATTTTTTTCACAAAAAGCATCAACATCATAAATCTCCGCTTTCATAAAATTGAGATAGAAAGACAGAAATGATACACCCACCCTGCATTTTGATTGTCCTTTGTAAAAGGGAACATATAATATTGCTGATCAGGAAAAGGTTTCATATATACATGGAAACATGAAAACTCTAATGAAATGGGAAATCAGTGCATCTGGGAAAAGCATTGCTCAGAAGCAATTCCATGGGAAGAATGCGTATTGTTGTGATAGTAACCAACACTTCGGGGAGTATAGAACGAGCAGTTCGGACCAAGCTAAATGCTAGCTCTAGTGAATGAGGCACTCCGTCGTTACTCCTACACTGACCTGCATTCAAATTAATACTTGATGGGGTGGCTTTCTAGGTGTGAAGTAGGCCCCTCAGGAAACCTCTAATTGGCCTTATCGGATCTCTAGACACTCCCTGTCTGCAGTTCATGTCAATCGGGCTCTGTGTTGCGTCAGAATGCCTGATTTTAATAATGTAAATACTTAAAATTCTCAGCAAAGCCTCAACTTTCAAAATATTAATGAGTCCAAAATTTGAGTAAAACTCAAAACTTCGAGTTAGATAAAAAATTTCAAAAATTGAACTAAGTTTAGATTTTCCGAAGATTGAAATGAAATAAAAAAATTAAAACTTGGAGTAACTTAAGATTTCTTTTATAACATATGAATTTGGTATTCAAAAATCAGAAATCAACTTGAGTGAAATTCAAATTTTTCATCATCTGAACTAAATTCATATTATTCAAGAATTGGAATAAATTAGAAACTCTCAGGAACGACAATTCGAAAACTCAAAGCTTGAAATAAATTCCGAATTTCTAAAACTTGAAAAAATTCCGGTGTTGAATATCGAAAAAAATTTGAAATGATTTCAGATTATTTACAATTTGGATTAAATTCAGATTTTTTTCTAATTGAAATAATTCAGAATTTTCGGTTATTTCATACATTAGAGAATTCCATAATGAGTTAGGTTTTTCAATAAATTATACTTTTAAAAAAATTGAAACAAATTTGAAATTTCCGGTATTTGGAAAATGCTCTAGATTTCAATATCAGAAATGAACTTGAATCGAATTCAGATTCTTCAGAATTTAAAACGGATTCAGATTCTCCAAAAACTGAAATCAATTAGAAGTCGCGAAAGATACGACTTTCGTGACTTCTCTGAGAAAATTAGGGCGAGTACTCCATTGCTTTAAAGTACTCTAAATGGAGTTTCTATAGAATCGTTTTGAGTTAGAGATGGTTCTATTTGAATGCTTGTAAGATTCCGATATATATCAGGCTTGGCTTTGGTGCGTAAACGGCGCCATACAGTACACTGCTCGCTAATAACTCAGCGCAATTAGCTGAGACTCGCCCGTTTATGGCTCGCCTTAGGTACTTCGGCAAATGAAGGATGACAAATTTATCACTCGAACATTGAAAATTAGATCGTTGTGTTCGTCTCGACGTCTTGAGTCGACTGATATAACTTTCTATACACTTTAGTCCGCTAACAAATAAGTTATGACGAAAAGACGAAAAAGACGCGCTTCCGCGTCTTCCGCGTCTTTTTTACAAGAATTAGGGTGGGTATTGTATTTTGCACCGTAGTATCTTACCAGATGAGGCTATGTCAGCGTTTCAAAGCGAATATCTAGACGCACTCCGCTACTTCTGGTCTAGCGAAAGGAGAAGAAGCAATTAAATGCAGCTGGCCCACGGTGATAGCGACATAACAGGGCACTGAGGTTTCAGTCGCAAGCAGAGATTTACCGCTTCTTCATGGTCCATTCATTATACTAGAGCTGGCAAAAAACCCTCAGCTCTCTGCAACTCTTTATCTCATCATTGGAACCACTGATTCCGTAAAATTCATACACTCGAGGGAGTCAGTGGCAGGTGTAGCGGCGTTCAAAAGCTAGAGTGCTGGCGCTCAGAAGGCGAAAATGGTGAGCGATCCCTTCAAGCTCCCCATCTCCGACTCCGAAAGCTCTGACTGATCGCGTCCCACCGACCTCACACAGCATACCCTCCTATTACAGGCAGCGTATACGCTCGTAAACGTGGTTGAAATAACTACAGAAATGGAATGGCATGGCTCAGTACACAACGTCAACACAGATCTCAAGTCAGCGTCTGATGCAGTTGAAAGTTGTCAGGACTGTTTTGACTCTATCAAAACTCTAGTCAACCAAGAGGTTCCAGCAGGTTACGATATTCGAAAAACTTGCCCCCCATGTGGACTGAAACGATATTGAAAAAATTCCCTGACGAGATTGTTAGAGATATTCTCATAAAAAAAAACAGGAGACTGATAATATGAACATCGATTCACTTCTCGACGCCCTGGAGGGAGGAATCAGAGCCAAGTCTTACTCCTTGGTGAGTCACAAGCCACACAAAAACTTGGATTTGAGATTGCGAAAAAGACACAGGAGGGTAATTACGTTTTTTGCGAAAAGTCGAACCACAATCCTGCGGCATGCAGAACAGTGAGCGATCGACCAAGACGTCGCACTATCCTCAAGGACAAGAAGTTGTCTTGGAAATGTTTTCGAAATGATCCCTCCAGCAACAATTGCAGAAAACCAAACTGCAAAATTTGTGAAAGCTCACATAACGCCTCAGTATGTATGGTGCCAGATCATTTGCAGTTGCAGCTTTTGCAGCTTTTGCGCGATATATCGTCCATCACTGGATGAGGGATCGCCGCGACGCTGCTTGGCGGGAAAAATTGCGCGCGGGAAAACGAAGGGAGAGTGGGTATTGATCGCGCAATTTTTCCCGCCAAGCAGCGTCGCGGCGCTCCCTCATCCAGTGCTGAACGATAGCATCGCTATGGCATTGAAATGCAGCTCCTTCGCGAAATAGCACACGTAACGGCGCCCACGGTGTGCGGTCGGGCTATCGATTGCTCTGAACCTCGATTACCTTTTGTCGTCTAGTTCGAGGATTTTTCCTGACCAATCCGCCTTGCTATTTTTCCCGATTCGCCTGTCTGCCGTCCTGCGATATTCTGAGAAAGTTCGCTGGCCCTCGTAGTTTCCGGATCAACTTTACCTCGTACCTTCTGTCAAGAATCTGTCCTGGTCGACTGCCAACCCGTGTCGTTCCTAGTGGCAAGGGAACAAGCCTGTTATTCATATTCGTTTGTCACTTTCACAGGTCATTGGTTATACTGCCTTTATTCGGAAGTGCACAAGCCCCCCTTTTTACCCGCACTCGCTTCTACAGTATTGCACCACGGCGGCGCGGTCTGCCGTGACCCTCTCCCATCCAACCCCTCTCACCCCATATTGCAGGCATCGACCATCGTATGGCCACCGTCCGATCGTCCGCATGACCGGCGATCATGTTCAGAGCCGGTGAGTTTTTTCAAAACTTTCACGGTATTTAGTTGTTTAGGTTTTAATTCAAATGTCATCGTGTTGGCAGAGATTAGGGTTTACTCGAAGCTTTACAGGATTTTTCCGCTACCAAGAAATTGAGAAAACATTTGTTCTCTTTATTTTCAACAAAAAGTCATTCTTTCTGAACATTAATTGTCTGTTTTGAATCGATAGCTCATCTATACACTACCCAGTACGATTATTTTCAAGTTAATACCAAAACAACTGAGGACGGTGAGAACTTTCGAAAAAAACTCGCCGTCTCTGAACATGATCTCTGGTCATGCGGACGATAGGAGGGCGGTCATACGAATGCCGATGCCTGCCACATGGGTCGGGAGAGATTGGATGAGAGATGGCGACGACAGACCGCGCCGCCGTGGTGCGATACTGTAGAAGCGAGTGCGGGTGAAAAGGGGGGGGGGCTTGTGCACTCCCGAATAAAGGCAGTATACATACATTTCTTCCTCCGCTGTCTTGTCCGTTCTTTTTGAAGGATTCCATAGAGACCCCCCAGGGGGGAGATGATGATGATGATCAGCCTGCCTCGCGTCCACTTCTGAGTGATCATGATCTGTCTGCTCCGCTCAAGGACTTGGAAGGCTCTCAGGAAGTACCCAATTGCGTCAAGACTATTCTCATTCTTCTGAATCACAGCTAAGTTCCTCTTTGAATTAGAATTCCTGTTTGCGTGCTAAGACTTTTGAGTTTTCTAAGGAAAATACCACGTTGAGAAAGCAGATTAAGACTATGCATTGTAGAATAGTTGAGCTTGAGACTTCTCGTAACTCTGATGTATCTGTGACATCAGTTCGTGATCCGTGTTTTGTTGATGATAATTTTCACGAGTGCGAACGCAAGCGCTCTAGTGTATTATCAGGCATATCTGAGTGAAATTCTCTTAAAGGCAGTGTTCACGATAAAAAATGTGTTTCAGTTTCCACCAGGAATGGGCAGTGGAAGGGCACACTGTAACGTTGACGTCGAAAGAACGCATGAGAACGAGCCAGGAAGAGCCCCAAAAGAGCCCTAAGTTGCAACTTCGAGCGCATTGAAAACCCCAAAAGCGCATCACACGCCCACCGACGTGAACAAATGAATGCTAGAGATCGTGAGATGAGCGATGATTTCCGATCATTAGCCCCGTTCTTCCCTTCATTCTCAACTTTTCTCTTTACTCAGGTCAGCTCGCACACATCGGCTGCAAAAGACGGAGGTTACAAGCCTCGGACAACTCGTCCACCATGTTTCCTTAGCTCAAATTTTGAGGGACCATAACTCCATTCCCAGAAGGTCTTTTACGATTTCAGAGACATCATTGGAATCAGTATGGGGCCGTTTTCAAGATAGGTGGAAAAACAGAAAAACGATTTTTATCGTGAACACTGCCTTTAATAGCCAACGCCGTCTTCAGAATGATTATTATTGGGTTTCGACCCTTAAGGCAGTTCTGCCAACAACATTCCATCTGAAGTTGGCTATTGCTCGGTCTCCTAATTTGCGTTTGTTTCCGCTCAAGGGTGTCTTTTTGAGGGCATCGCTTACTCGAGCGGAATTAAATGCAAGGAAGGAGAGCAGATTGAGTCGAAATGATGGAGGCATGGAGGCATAGTCTGTGAGCAGGTAGCCGGAACCCAACATGCGGGTAACCCTAATTCTCAAATAGAAAATGCTTCTGGCATAATCAATGCCTCGGTTAGTACGCATTTAAACTGAATGATTAACCTCGGTCGTTAAAAATGCTAGAGAAATTGACATAATTTAAGGGAATTCTTACGACATTTATGTATTTACCGAGACATGGCTCAAAACTATTCATACTTTGTCATCTCTTTTTTGTAATGTTGAAAACGAGTTTGAGGCTAGTCGTTGCGATAGGCCTGGTAGACCGGGGGGAGGGGTGATGGTATTACTAAAAAATTCGCTACAGCATGTTACTGTTTTTGCTAAGCCGGTTCCTAAAAGCTATGAAAGTCTGGCTATTGATGTTTTCTGTTGTCCTAATCCTATTCGCTTTGTGGTCGTCTATCGTGATTCTTCCTGCTCTCAGGCAAATACAGATCAACTTGTTAACACAATAAGTGATTTAATCGCAACTGATGGGCCTTCTGTTCTCATTGGGGACTTAAACTTCCCGGAAACTTGCTGGAATGACCTTTCGTGTCGTACCTCCGACTCCAATAGTCATTCCATTTTCATTGATTTTTTGGTGACCCATGATTTCAATCAGCATATTGATCATGTCGACATATCCTTGACTTACTTTTCAGAAATGACAAGAATCTAATTGATAATGTGCCAAAATCTCCGATTGGAACCAGCGATCATTCAAGTGTATCATTCATTGTTCGTGCTGAAATCTCTGCCCCAAGCGCGACCTATCGTCAACGTGTGTGATTACTCCTTCATCTGCCGTTGTCTTGCGTATGTGAATCGGTTGGCCTCGCTAGAGGCGAATGGCACGGTAGATGAAAAGTATGAAATGTTTCTGAGTATACTCCACCATGCTATCGAAATCTTTGTGCCTTGGAATCGCGTTTTCGCTTCTCGATCATTTTTACCCACATATTTGAGAATCATGTCTGATCATAGAGACTGTCTTTTTTTCTGTAGCCTTCCAATCTCAAAATACTTCTGACTGGGAGAGGTATCATGCTTTTTTTAAATGTTTTTCCAAGCAATTGGAGAAATAAAATCAAAATATAGAGAAGCGAATTATGGGATCCGGCCAAAAACAATCTTTCTACAGGTATATGAGGAGGAAACTAAATACCAGAAACAAAACTTCTGTTCTAACCAAGGATTCTGTCAGGGCTATTTCTGATACTGACAAAGCCAATATGCTTGCCAAAGAATTTGGCAAGGTTTTCACTGACTGCCTTTCTGACAATTCTCCTGTTGTTAGTAAAATGGAATCGTTCGCATGGTTTGATGACTTTAAAATTTTTGAACTAATTAGCAAATGGCCAGATTCGTACAAGATTACTCCGAATCACATCCCTTCGCGTTTTGTGAAGGAAGTATCACATGTAATTTCCAAGCCTCTTGCGTACATATTCAATCAAGCTCTACTCTAACTGAAGTCCTTATGCGTTGGAAACATTCATATGTTACACCTCTTCTGAAAAAGGAGCGCGCCAGTGATCCTTCTAACTTTAGGTCAGTAAGCATAATTTCGTTATTTTGCCGTATTTTCGAAAAAATTCTTGAATAGCATTTAGTTGACCACATAACGCGTAACGGTATAATTCCATCAAGCCAACATGGTTTTGTGGAGGGTAAGTCAGTTGAGACAAATTTATTGGAGTGTATAAATCATTGGCCCAATCTTCTTGACCGAAAGATGAGTTGTGATGTGATTTGCTTCGATTTCTCGAAATCGTTCGATCGTGTTTGTCATTCTAGGTAAATTGATTTGCAAAATGGAGAAGTTCGGTTTTCACCCAAAAGTAACTAGATGGGTTGAGCGTTTCGTTAGGAATCGCATTTTTCAGGTGAGAATAAGTTCGTCCTTATCCGAAATTTACTGTGCCACAAGCGGTGTTTCCCAAGGAGGCGGCTTGTCCCTTGTGCTTTTTGCAATCTTCACGTCGGAATTAGCCAATATAGTACGAGACACTGGGGTGAAATGTATGCAATATGCTGACGATTTCAAAATCTATGTAAATCCGAATGACTCCTCATCATATGACTTACAATCCGCTATCAATGTTGTGGAATCTTGGAGTAAGGACTGGGCATTACCACTTGCACCTGAGAAAACCATGCACATGAGAATTGGGTCGGCAGATAGTCAAATGAATTTCGTCTTGCAAGATAAGGTAATTCTTCCGGTGGACAGAGTTGTTGATCTAGGATTTTTTTATAAGAGCAAGTTAGACTTCTCAGAACATTACAGAAATATTTGCAGGAAGGCGTGTTGTCGAACCTATCAAAATTTCAAGAGACTAGCAACGAAAAAACATCGAAGTTCTCGTAAAAGCATACAAAACGTATGTCAGGCCTATCTTAGAGTGTGGGCCCACAGTTTTTTCACCCCACAAAAAGAAAGGCATTGAATCCCTTGAAAAAACTTAAGACAATCATACACGAAAATTGATAATCACATACGGAGGCTTCCTCTACGAACGTATCCCTAAGTCGCGCATCCGAAACAAATTTCTCGGGTTGCATTCACTGGAGTCTAGTAGAAAACTGAGGGACGTATGTGTGGTGTTTAAAATAATTTCTCGTGTCGTCAAGGTAGATTCTTTGCATTTCTACAAACTCAGTGCATCTAGAACTAGAGGAGGTAGTATAAAAATCGCATACCCTACTGTATACAAGTCTGTTGGTACCTGCTCGTTGGTGCCCCTGCTTCTACTGAACCCAGCAGACGTTTGAGTGTACACAGGGAACGTTCGAGCGATATAGCGTGCACAACAATATCGCGAAAGTATCCCGCACATTGCATAAAGGTGTTGCCGTCCGGCTTACTAAGGCCTCTGGTCCATAACACCTTAGGATCCGTACCTAGGGAGTTCATGGAGTCCTTGGCCACAAGCCACCCTACTGCTAAAACTGGAATCCGTGCCCACACATTTACGGTTCGTGCTGGCGCTGCTTATGTTTCGTTAAGGAGTACCATAGATCCCCTGCCCTCACGATTTCAGTCATTCAAATGAATGGCCTTTAAAGTCATCCTCGCGTATTAGGCATATGTATTCCAGGCTGCCCTTATTGATATTGATAGTTTCACTACCACTGTGTAATTCAAATGTGATTCCGCAGCCTTTAGTTTATATTGTTTTCATTCTCGGACGTCTGTCTTGTACAGCGTAATGAATTATTATTATTATTAATAATAGCATAGCTATGGCATAGCAAATCGTGCGATGCACGAAATAGCATAGGGTATCGCTGTGGCATCGCTATGGCATTGCAATCTTGAACTTGTTCACAATTGAGTTCATTTCTGGTATTAATATCATGCTCGGGGTAAATAAGCTGAAGGATATAAAAGGCGCTCCATCTGAACGAATGTTCACTCGGCATTTTGAGGCCGATCCTGGAAGGATGACTGCAAGTCACATTTGAAGGATCACTCAGAAGCCGAAGAATAATTTTTGGCAGCTGAGGGGATGGTCCCCACGGCTAAGGCATCTTTCATAGTCCTCACCGCAAGCGCGGCACGCGCGTGTCGCGCGGGAAAGGCGGTGGACCATGAAATTTCTTACCGCGCGGCACGCGCGGGACACGCGGTGAGAACTTTCATAGTCCATCAGCACCGCCATAGCGGCGCCGCCCAAACCGCCGTGGCGGTTTTACCGTTTCAATCAATAAATGCTTCTCAATTTGAGTCCACTCCAACATAAATAATTCTGGGACTATCCTGCGCCACCGCTCACGCAAATGCAAGCCAGGAATTTCTGTACAAGTCCCAGTTGAGGCCCGACTTTTACCCGCACCGCCATGGCGGTGCCACTAAATATTTCATAGTGGCTTCCCGCTCGTCCCGCGCGTGCCGCACGGTGGAAAGTTTCATAGTCCACCGCTCGTCCCGCGCGTGCCGCGCTAGCGGTGAGGACTATGAAAGATGCCTAAGGAGAGGGGGCGTCCCGCACACAAAGGCCGTGGCGTCCACTTGTGGCACCGAAATAGGCCGCATGTGGCATGGAAATAACCCACATGTGGCCGGTCCGGCCACATGTGGGTTATTACGGTGCCATAGCGATGCAATATTCCTCAGATCAAGTCCTTCCGTCATAAATCATTAATTTCATCCTCGCTGGAGAGATAAATCAAATGAGTAGAAACTTATCTAAAAACGCGCCCTTTAATAGATCCGGCCAGATGTCAGAGAGACAATCCAGCAACACGAGCAATGACGTGCGACGGAGTTTTCGTGGTTCAGGTTTCCCGAGTTCAAGTCAGAATATCGGAGGTAACGAAATAATACTCTCTGGCACTAATAAAAACGAGCAGCTCGTGTTCGTGACGGCTGAGGGAAATGTATGGAATCATACAACCAAGACATTTGAGAAAGTTGTTTTTCTTCGAAATTGGAGCCTAAAATACAGTAAAAGAAGAAAAGCTTGCCGAGAGACTTTGTTCCCTCCAAAAATCACAACAGAAACTTGTGTGATGCCAGGAATTCGAGGGCATATTGAGGAATTTCAAACTAATCTAGCATCACTTACGGTATACACACCTGACGGAAAAAAATGGACTTTGCTATACAGACGAAACCAATTATCGCGGAAGTCTGACATCTGGGAAACTCGTTGTGATCGATCAGGAGATTTTTCAAAAAAGGAAATTTTCCTGTTCGATTCTGAAGTCTGTGGTGAAAGTGAAAACCCCACATTCTTGTCGGTCTACCAGACTGCTACAACAATATGGTTATTTCAAATATGAACGATTTACAAACTCCAGGCCTACCCATAGCCAAAAGAGTATTCGGAACAAGAAGGTTCGGTCGAGGTACTCTGCAAAAGCCTGATACCTCTAATATTATGTATTCCCTGACAACTCTAAACGAAACGTTGAACGACAATAATCTGAGAATGTTTGAAGAAGGGCATCTCGGTATCGAGCCGAGCAAGCAAAGCAAAAGCGATAGTGCTGTCAGGAACTCACAAAAGAACTCTAGCTTGATAAGCTTTGCCCATAGCCTCACCACGGCAACATCATCCTTGAGGGTCAATTTAGGCGACCTCAGAAATAACTATGAGGTCGCAATCAAACGGCCTGCCGAACCGCGAAAACATCTGCAGGCAAATAATAGCCACATACAGCGTAACACTGCATGATTACGGCAAGCAAGATGTAATGGAAAAGATAGAAGTAGCCGAATCATGCAATGTAGGCAAGTATTACAAGCCGCATAGTGCAGTCAGGCGTTAAGAGAAGAAGGCATATTCTTGAAAGCCATCTAATGTATGGTCAGAAAAGAAGGCAGAACCTTCGAAAGGTGAAAGTCGGGCATCCGGAACGATAGTCAATCCGAATCCAACGAATTACGAGTTTGCACGCTTAGCGAGAGCTCAAACAACAAATGAATATGGGCTTTGGAAACTTTTGAATAAGTTTTACCTACTCGGAATCTGATTGAAGCCAACGATTTTGAGACCTCCCGGTGAACACTAAAAAGCCCTGGAAAAAAGGGAATGCGTTTGACTTTTGGTCCGCCAGAGTCTTCGAAAACAAGAGGCCGTGAGGTCGCTCGCTAGCCTGAAACGGCTTAGAAGAGACTCGAATAAACACAAAATGAAGCTGACTGCCTTTTATGCGCGGATGAATTTGAAGTATGATTCCAGTTGAGCGTAAATTTGTTTTTTATGGAGGCGTATATGTTTCCGCTACCCCAGAGCAATAATTTCATTACTTCAAGCCTGTCATTATCTTCCATCTACCTGCCTGTCGCCGCCAACAACCATTCGGGGTCTGACTTGTCGCCAAACGCTTCGCCGTGCTCAGTATCCAACTTTGAATAGTGGATGTGTTCAAACAATTGCTCTGATTTTCTAACTAATGCTTAATTGTTCAAGTGCTCACCACTGAAACTATCGTTTTTGATATTATCTCGTCATGCAATGTAATTGTCTCCTGATACAAATTGATAACCATTATTGGTTTCTTCAACCTATGTCACAGTACCGTAGGTTCCCCATAAAAGCCAAATCACATCTAATGCCGTATCATGTAAATATCTTTCCATAATAGGCCTTAATATATAGTTTTCGGTTGACTTCCTCTTTTGCGGCCGCCGAGTGTTCTGGTATCCCACCAGAACATCTGGGCACTACCGTTGTTCTATACAAACACTGGCAGATATCACTTTTATCGTGTCGCATGTATTCATTGTGAACACTCGGTTAATACCGAGCGTGCCCTCGCCGCTATAGTAAGAGACCACGCCAACATTGTACAGCATTCTATCACCGATAAACCATCGAGCGAGCCAGAATACTCGCAGAAGTACTTTACCGGGAGCCCTGAGACTCCCCAGCAAGGCGTAAGTTGCAAAGCCGCCACAAAGGCTTACAATGAACCCGGAAGTCAAGTTCGAGGTTAACTGCCTCGCTCAGCATCGATGTTTAGTGTCTATAGCATCACTCCTGAGAAAAATGCAGACACTTGCAACATGTGGCCCAAAAATTTTGCCAGGCACAGGGGCTGACCCCAAAAAGTTTGAGTCCCACCAAAGCGTCCGCCGATCAGCCCAGGGCTGTGCACGCGTCCCGGAATGGCGATTTCGAATACGCCCCCCCCCCTTTCTTTTTTAGGCACCACCTTTGAGAATTCGAAGTCAGCTGTTTACCCAGAATAAGGGCACAGCAGCGCAGCCATGATTTTGACTTGCTGATTTCGATAAACAAGTGTCCAAAAAAGCATTTAATAGAGAAAAGTCGAAAATTTTGGCAAAAGTAGTGTAATTTCAAAACTTTCGTAGAATGCCATTAAGAAAAATTGTAAGTAAGACGGTAATTTATGAGAACAGATAAAGCATTTTCATCTCAAACCAGTTCAACATTTGTAAACAACAACAGAACTCCTGCAATTGCAATGAACGATGTTTTCTGTGAAATGTTTTTACGAACACATGATAGATTAGTTAATCTGTGTTTGATTGTTCTGATGAAAAAGTTAATATTCTTTTGTGCTGCGGAATCAAGATAGGATTCTCATGATGCGTAGGGCTTGAAAAAAGCCCGACTTTTATTTACTTGAAATGCCACCACCCAGATCTTGACTAGCCGTGCGACATGGAGCTTTTCGCATCTGCGCAACATACACTGGAATGGATGCGCATACAATAATTATAGAAAATACAATTTATTAGGAAACTGCGAGAAGAAAAGAAATGAAACTTGAGGAAATGGAAGAAGGCGAAGGAGGGATACTTTCGATGTACCCATTGTAAAAATTTCATGTAAATAAACAAAGTTGAAGCGGGGGTAAGTATTTACCAGTGACAAGGTTCATTCAAACACAGCTAGTTTATCTAAAATAACATCAAACATGACAACTAAGGACATTGGAAGAAAGAAGAGGATCTGAAGAACATCTTAGTGTCATCATGTTTGATATTCAATGTGAGTTAAGGGCCTTAAATCTCGTCCGGGTTTCACCCTGAAAACCGGGACAAAACCGGGACGAGATTTAATGTCCTTAAATCCCATTAAATATTGAACCTACTGATATTAAGATGTTCTACAGATTCTCGTCTGTCTTCCAATGCTCTTTGTTCTCATGTTTGTTAATGTTTTGATTAACTAGGTTCATTTGAATGAACCTTATAAAATGCAAAAAATTACCCAAGCTCTAGTTGCTTAAATTTACATTAAATTTCTGCAGTGCGTACATTGAAGCCATACTAGCTCTGCTTCTTTAAAATTCTCCCAGTTCCATTGATTTTCTCCTCCCCCTTTATACTGAATTGCATTTTTCAACTATTATTGTGAGCGTGTCCAGTCCAGTGTGTGCTATACTTTGACCGAGTCGAATGATTCGAAAAATCATTCGATTGAAAAAGTCGACTTCGAATTATTCGAAAAGTCGAATATTCGAAAAAGGCTAATTCCCGAATTATTCGAAAAATCGAATATTCGAAAAGTTCAAAATCTCGAATTATTCGAAAAGTCGAATATTCGAAAACGTCAAATTTCCGAATTAGTCGAAAAGTCGAATATTCGAAAAGTTCAAAATCCCGAATTATTCGAGAAGTCGAATATTCGAAAAGTTTAAAAACCTAAATTATTCGAAAAGTCGAATATTCGAAAATTTACGGAAACATTCGAATGAATTCGATAGTCGACTTTTTCGAATAAATTGATTTTCCAAAACATTCCATTGACCCAGGAGCAGGTTGCGCGCCAAGGATGCACACTGACGCAAATCGTAGATGAGTTTCGAAATCAAGGTGGACCGAAACTATCAATGATGACTCACTCATGTGTCACGCGAGTCGAAAAGAGTCCTCATCATAAGGGCGTTCAGAGCTCATTCGCGGCGTGACGCGACGCTGTAACTAAGGCTCCGGCATAGTGACAAAGGTGCGAGCGACGAGAGCGAGCGAGAAAATGGGGGCGTGGCCTTAAAAACTCCGCGGCTTAGTCGCCGGCGACCCCGCAAAGTTTGATTTTGATTAGAGCTGCAGTTTAGAGACTTTCATTCCATCATTTTGGTGCTGCCGAGATGTCGTACGTTTTTGCCGTGGCAGTGTGGAGCAGGGCTGTGCGTAACTGAATTTTGTAATTTCGTAAATCGTAAATCGTAATTTCTGAAATTCCTCGTAATTCGTAAATCGTAACTGATAATGAGTAATAAGCCCCCCACACATGACCCAAACCTCACTCCATGTGGAAACACCGTAGCATTTCAGTGATGAGGTGTTTCCATATCGAAGTAGGCAGGAGGTTGGGTTTCAAAGTGGCATTTTTAGAGCAGCACTTTAATAAATATTCAGTACACATACGTGGGATCCACACCTGTGCCAGGTTTCGCCCAACTTTTGAATACGAAAGCATAGGGAATCATCGCTCTACCAAACACAGTTCAGTGGTGCCAAGGAGGGCAACAGTGTGATGAGAAAAAATTTACGGTTGGATAGTTTTAGCCTTAACCTTTTGAGGAAGGATGCTTGGATAAGGGGCCATCCCAAAGGGGATATACATTTACCAAACCACTTCTTCACACAGAAAACGAGTACGCTCTAAATTTGTTAAGCGTTGCTCTGAACGGAGTTATAAGCGTTCCTCCGCATAAGCGTAAGTTTGTTGCGGTGGAGACGGCGGTCTTCTTCTTCTTCTTCTTCTTATCGGCCACAGCAGTTTCTTCTCATAGGCGTAGAAAGGCAGCTACATTACACGGCTTGTTCCGCATATCACAAGCAGACAGAGAAGTAGGTCTGGCGGAGCATGAAAATAATTGCAATGAATCATGTCCAGTATTCTGACAGTCAGGACATTTATCTGGGGACCGACTCGTCACTCCTGTGTACGTAGGCTTTGAGGTATGAAGAGTGACCGCAACGTAGACCTGCCAGTGACGCGGGAGCGCATGGGCAGATCTTCCTCACTATCATCAACCATAGGAGGCACGGCACCAAGGATCGGGTTGGAAGGGGCGCAGGTCAGGTACTCAGACACAAATCTAGTGAGCTCGATTTGTTGTAGCCTCTTTCGTGTGAGCTCAGAGGTGGCCCGTCTTTGACGATCCAATGTGGAAATAGCAGCATGGAGTGGTGTGCGAATATTACGGTGATGTGGATCAGATGACAGAAGTGGGTAGTTGGGATGTGCGGCGTTCTTAATAATGCCAATGTGGAACTGTTGAGGTTGCAGCTGGCAGTGTTGTTTGACAGGAAGTACTGCACATTCTTGATGGAGATGGGACATGGGCGTTGACCTTGAGCAGCCAGTGATGACACGTAGTGCAGAGTTCTGTACACGTTGAAGCTTGTTCCAGGACGCCTCTGACAGATGTCTGGTCCATAACGGAGCCCCATATTCCAGAGTTGGCTGTATCATGGTCTTTACGTTGTGCGTAAAACTTCCTTTGTGCTACCCCAGGTGGTGCACGCCAGAGCACGGAGGATGTTATTTCGCGTGTTGGCCGTAGCAGCTCGAATACGTGTGTTTTCGTGAAAACGCGATGAAGGGTACAGGGACACACCAAGTAGACGAGGGTGCTTAGATAGGGCAGCAGATTCCTTCCCCATAGAACCTTGGGATGCAGTTTGTGCTCAGCATTTGCAGTGGTGCACAAATGCGGTCTGAGTGGTGAAGGTTGATTAGGATTTTGAAATGCAAAATGGTGAGGGCTCCCTCAAAATCTGTGCTTTCAAAAATTAGGTTCTCCATCTTCTTTTTTTTTGCGTTCAGAATTTGCTCCTCATTATTAAAACATTTCAAAACTCTTTGAAAAAGAAGGAGACTCTGCACCCATAATTTCTTAGAAATGCTTCAAACCCAATTCTCAAATTACCCCCTCCTCTCGTAGCCTCTGGGGACACCGAAGGTTAATTTGGGAGTCCCCGTAAAAATCTTTTTTCGAATAATGTTTAGAGGTTAGTAGAATAATTTCCCGATTCTCCGGCAGATTTGAATTCACGAAGTTGCTCTTTTTTGCTTGAATCTTTTCAACCGCTAAAGATGGATGCGTAGGGAAGTTTGTTTTTGATATCTCCGCAAAATTCTGCAATGAAGTTTATATTGGGTTCCAACCTTTATTTGCTCCATGAGCCAGCCAAGCCCTTAGAGCCGAGCCCCATATTTACTGTGTATTTATATCGGAATGGAATTGCTGTGCGCAGTTGCAGACGACCGCTTTAGAAGTTTACAGACAGCTAGAAGATAGTGGTGCTGGAACGAATATAGATCATGTCAGGAATTCGCGGTCACAGCATGACTCTGTTTGCAGTACGTGTTGCAACAGCGGTTGTCTGCAACTGTGGACCGAAATTTTAGTCCGATATAGACTGCAGCTCCAACAAAGGTCTGCGTCTCTGGTGTTCATCATGTGACAAGGGCATTCCATGGTAGTAAATTGGTGTGAAGCTACCGACCTGGCTCGGCTTGGGGCAAGGAAAGGTTGGAACCAAATAATAACTTTGGGTCCGTCAGAGTGAGAAGGGGAGCGATTGGTCATTCCTAAAGCTCGTTATCAACAATTATAGTTCTCCATGACTGACCTACTGCTAACTTCGACCGGCCGGGCATGCACGGGTACGGGTTCACCGAAAATTGAAATTTTGAAGAGTAATCAAATATTAGGAGTGTGTTAAATTTAAAAGTATTGAAGTTGTGTTGTATTGAAAGTGTTAAATTTATATTTGTACTAGACCGCAAATTCGCATTGCTCATTTAACCGCGTTTTCACGTTTTATTACGATTTGTTACGATTCGTTACGATTTTAGTCCCGAATTTCTTAATTCGTAAATCGTAAAAAAATTGCCAAAAACACCCGTAATTCGTAAATCGTAAACCGTAATTCGTAATTACGCACTGCCCTGGTGTGGAGGAAAGAGGTACTCTATCGGGATAGGCGACCCACTAGAGAGAGAGAAATTTCATGAGAAATGTTTATCCCACGGAAGCCGTCGAATGAATTAGACTTTTTCAAACACACTGAACTGTTCGATGTTACCATCCGAGCGGTAGGTCATGCCCGAACAATCGCTAATTTCATTGTGTTCTTCAGTGGGTCGCCTATTCCGAAAGAGCACCAGGAAGGAAGACCACCTCCGTGCAAACCGACGTCAACTCCTCTTTCAAGAGGGTTTTTGTCATGGGAGAGGTACTGGCTGGTCGCAGCTCTCCTAAAGATTCTGCTACAAAGGGTCGGCGTCGAGAGGAATCCAAGGCCCGCTCAGAAGTACCCATGTGCTACTTGCAGCAAGGATGTCACCTGGAATGGAAAAAAGTGTCCAATGCTTTAGATGTCAGAGGTGAGTGCACCTCTCCTGTTCGTGCCTCAGTTCTGTGAGGCATCACGATCCTTCATTCCGTTGTGTTCAGTGTTCTGCCCCAGCAACTCTAATTCCTCATTCTCCAACCGCCCCCTCTATTGTACATATTAACCTCAACAGCCTTCGAGCCAGGCTATCTGAACTCTTTCTTTTCGCACGCACTCATCATCCTGGTGTTATGATGGCTCAGGAAGTCAAGCTGTCTCCTTCCGCTACCGCTCGACATCCTACCATTCCTGGCTATACTGCTTATCATGCTCCAGGGTCATCTCTCGGCGGAGGAGTTTCTACTTTTGTATTATCAAATCTAGCCTCATCTCATACCAAACACCCCCAAGGACGGTGCTCTTCAATACCTACCTATCCATCTCCCTCTTGAAACACCTATATCTCTTTTTAATATCTCTATCCCTCCTACCACGTCCTGTCCCCAATCTTACGACCCTACTCCTTCACTCAAACAGTTGTACGACTGCTCCTTTCACCCTCTGCTGTCTTCGCAGGCGATCCTCTAGTCCAGACATATCCCTTGTATCTTCTAATCTCTCTAGCGCCTGCTCTTGGTCGACCGCTACAACTCTGTCCAGTTATCATATCTCCGTCTTTGTTCATGTCGATCTCTCTAATTCTCTAGCTCCTTATTCAGGTATCAGTCGAATATCTTATCTTAATATTTCCTTGCAGAATGGCGCTTGCTCAGGAGGTAGCACTTCCCCATGTGGTTGACTACGCATGGAACAGAAACGTGCACCAGAAAGAACGTCACTTGACCGACGCGATTCGCAAGGCCATGAAAGCAGCCATTCCGGAAGGCCGAGTCAAGACCTTTTTTTGCCAATTTCACCAGGGAAATCTTGAAGCTAAGGACAGGGGATGCAAAGAGAGTCGCAGATCACCTGGATCCGACAATCGTTGAGCTGGATAGCGAGCTTAAGCGAGATCTGGACAAGCACAGGAAGGAGTGTTGGGAGAAATTCACGGAGAAGATGAATTTCAAGAGTGACGGAGCATCAACTTGGAAAGTTCTAAAGAAAATTTCAGGCAAGAGCACCTCCACCAACTATTCTACGATCGAGTTCGAGAATGGAGCCTTCAAATCGGGAAAGGAGGCTGCTACTGCTCTCAGAAAGAATTTTTTCATAACTCAGGCTAAGAGAGGGAAACAGAATCGAGTGACCGTAAGACAGCTCTGTAAGTTACCACTTATGAATGAAGCAGAAGCTGTGACCCCCGCGCAAATTGAGAAGGTGGTCAAAGAGATGCACAACTCGAAGGCTGTAGGGCCGGATGGTATTATTCCAGCGGTCTTGAAGAAACTGCCGAGTGAGATTATGCCAATCCTGTATACTTAATAAATAATATACTATACTCAATGTTATGTTACATAGATAATATACTATACTATACTTATACGTATATACTTGATAATTCGTAATTTTTTCTTATATAGCCAACCGTCTCGTAAATATATAAGGTGCGTCCGAATGAGAATGGCTGCCCATGCGATAGCCGGCGTGCTTGGCAGGCGGCCGTCGCGTTCGCCGCTCTCGGACGAGCATGCGAAAAGTCCCCACCGCCATCGACTACGAACGGGGCCGGCACCGGCTGGCAGCAAGCCTTGCTCCGATCAATCAGCTCTGTAGACGGGGGGAGAGGAGACGGCCGTCGTTGAAATTCAACACTCGTCCGAGGGCGGCACGTGCGATGGCCGCCTGCCAAGCACGCCGGCCGCGTGGGCCGCCATTCTCATTCGAACACACTTTAGAATAATTTGCTTCTCTATTCGACAGTTTAGTTCAGTCCCAAAAGAAGGATAGAATATGCTAGCTGAAGTAATTTAGCTTTTTCTGGAAAGTAGTGGGAATGACAAAATATTTTTCTGACTTAATCAAACAGTCGAATAAAAAATTCGAAAATCATTCGACAGTCGATTGAAAAAGTCGACTTTTTATTCGAAAAGTCGAATATTCGAAAAGTTCAAAATCCTGAATTATTCGAAAAGTCGAATATTCGAAAAGCTCAAAATCCTGAATAATTCGAAAAGTCGAATATTCGAAAAGTTCAAATTCCCGATTTATTTGAAAAGTCGAATATTCGAAAACTTCAAAATCCCGAATTAATCGAAAAGTCGAATATTCGAAAACTCTAAAATTCCGAATTATTCGAAAAGTCGAATATTCGAAAAAAATCTGAAAATGTAAAAGTATAGTGTGTGCTGTGTGGCTCTCTTATCGCACGGCGAGTCGACGGATCGCGGCGTTTCACATCGGGACAACTCGGGGTTAGTCAATTTTTTTCGACAGAAGCAAATAACTTTCGCAAAAACAACTCGCAAATCTATCGAAATTCTCTATTCTGCGAGTATTCGCCTTAAAAAATCAGCGAAGAAGTTACGAAAAATCACAAGAAATACATGTCTATCAATTTTTTTCGCTAACAATCGGAAAAACAGGCACTTGTCTTTTTTTATTGTGGAAGATATTCGATTTAGGCTTCTTCCTTTGACCTCTGTGAAATGCCTTATAAGAACCCCCCCCCTAAGGGCAACCGTGGCGCGTGCCCAGCCCTGAATCAGCCTGGTGGGTCCAATTATATTGGGAAAGGTGCGCTTTTCTCTGCAACCGTCGCCTGTCAGTGTTGTTTTTTGCCCTCGTTCCTCATGCTACATACATCGCAACGGCTTTCTCCATGCCAGTATTTAAGCGAATATGAACTTAGATGCAATGACTGTCCCAATAAGTTGTCATAGAATCAAGAAGGGTGATTCGGCGTTCGCCTTAGAATGCCACAAGTCTATCCTATTTTTGACTGTATCCTCTGTATTCTCATTTTAATTAATATATAATTAAGTGCTGCTTCACCATTAACGACACAAAACCAGAATCTGCAATGCTTCAGGAAAGAGCTAGATATAAACTTGTTTCATCGTCACGAATTTGCTGAGTGACTTGGAGAAAAACCATTTATGTCAACAACGGAATATGATAGAAGAAATTGCTATTGTTGACGGAGTGGTAAGTTTTTATTAGCTACTTTAGTGTTTCTTAGTATTAATCATTAAAGCAGTTGTGATAAACACATGTTTCTATATTGTGTTCCTTCAGGGAATGGGAGGTGTCTGCGGTTACTAGGGGCAAACAGAAAGCTTTTTTCATTATCTCCTTTATTATTTTTATTATCTGTTGCATGGCAAATATGGGCCACAGAGTTTTGTTCACTAAATTCTTAGAACATCTGCAACTTTCTATATGCTGAGAATTGTTGTGAGTGATCATAGAAAAAGGTATTTTCAAACCGGAATAAGCACCATTGATAACAATCGGTTTTGGAAAAGCAGGACTAACCGACTCTTATGAAGGTGCTCTCTCATTCAGAATCCAATCCAGGATTTTTTACCTGAAACGGCTGTTTCTCTAATTGACTCGTTGTTCTATTAAGATCACTTTCTGTTCTGCTATTGGTGGATAAGAAGTTACCAGGTGGTTTCAAGGGAGTGACGGTTTTGCGACTGCTCTGAAGTTTCTGGCAAACTTATGATAAATTGAGAACATGAAATTCTAGCTCCGTAGGCTCCAAGTGCGTTGAGAAACTTGCACTTCAGTTTCACTACGAGGCAAAAGCCCTGAACGGCAGACGGATTCGTGAACGTCAGAAGCGTTATAAAGATGTACCCGAACAACTAACTGAAAGGTTTAGTAAGCATTTTTCACTGTGTAATACTTGGCGAAGGCCAGAGTTTTACATTTTTGCTGCTGCTAATACTTACAAACAGCATAATCTATTCGTCTTTTGCCATAGCAGCACAAACAGCCAGATGTACACGATAATTGTAAATTGAAGTTTTTGAACCTGTCCACGAGGCATGTAGATGGCGTTTGTGGCTGAAGCATTTCGGCGTAGTCGCCTCCCTAATAGCCCTACAAAGGATCAAATCAAAGTGTGCTTAGTTGGTCAATTATCGACAAACCCTACTGAAATTCGAGAAACCTGTTTTCCTTAGTTATGATCAGAAGGAGAGAAAACCAGGAAGATAC
Organism: Aplectana chamaeleonis; assembly: GCA_029168955.1. Classification (NCBI taxonomy): domain Eukaryota; kingdom Metazoa; phylum Nematoda; class Chromadorea; order Rhabditida; family Cosmocercidae; genus Aplectana; species Aplectana chamaeleonis. The sequence goes on along the minus strand of JAPDOI010000241.1, from coordinate 926,191 downwards.
CGTACCTTGCTAGGAAACTCCCTATGGGGTCAAACACCATGAAGCAGTCGTTGAAAAGCGGAATACACTGAAGACGGCCGCTACCTCTCGACGTTAGAATGCGAGTCTGTCCGGTTTAATCGAGAGTCGTGCAGGCAGACGTAGACGATAATTTGAATTCACAGTCTCACCTCAATCATTTTCAGGTTTTTTTTTTGCTTTTCTTTAACAGAATTTTGGGCTTAACCTAATGGTATCTCCAGGATCTTTTACAATCTACTACGAAAGGTGCTGAAACCCTGCTAAGATTATGAATTTGAACGGTTAGAACTTTATTAACAACATTTCTCGAGCCCGTTTTCCTCGTTGCTCGCGGGGAACGAGTATTCTTCACAGTGTACACCCCGCAGACGGGTTGGTCGGAGCAAGTGAAAAAGTTTTCTGGGTGATTCTCGATGAGATGACCGCCGAGGTGCCACCAGAAGTTATTATTGTTGTTGCAAATGATATGAATGGCCACGTTGAAGAAACGGCTCAAAGCCATAGTTGCCACAGAGGGTTAGGTTACGGCCCAAGGAACACCGATGGCGAACGAACGCATTCTTGATTATGCCGACTCACATGACCTTCTCGTTTTGAACACCTCCGGAAGTCCCAAATTGTTACATATTGCAGTGGTAGCAGCATGACGAAATTTGATTTTGTGCATGTTCGGCGTAGCGACTAAAAGATGGTAACAGACGCGAAGGTCGTATCATACGAGACAGTCGCTTCACAACATCCACTGCTAATGCTCACCATGAGTATTATGCGGCGGCGTCAGATTGGTGAAGGGTGCGGACCACCTCTAATAAAGTGGTAGAAAGGAGAGAGGAGCTGCCGCCATTTCCTGCGTTAAAGGGAGCATACACGCTCGCAAAAGTTGTTGAGTTAACTACATAAGTGGGGTCGTACGGCCCTAGAAGGGTTCTCACGAAGTTTGTAGAGTTGAAAACGAGTTAAAATGACCGTATTTGAGCCGTATTGAGACGCAAAATCATCCTTTCCCCGCCACCCGATACGGGCTCCGCCCCTCACTAGAAATGTTCAATGCTCGATTACGGTCATTTTGGCTCATTTTTTACGCTTCTAACGTCGCAAGCGTTCCAGGAAAGGCCGCACGAGTACATTATCGTCGTTATCCCAACAAATTTGTCTCCAGCTCCGCTATTTCAGCCAATGCCGTACAACTCGTCCACTTCTGGGCCAATATATAATGAACCGTTATATCTTCACTTCAGTTGATTTTTTCCCGTTTTTTCGTTATCTCCGATTATTAACAGCTTCAGACCTTCGATTCAATCCATAAAATTGATATCATTTTTGAGCGTGTATGCTGCCTTTAAGCAAACGGCAGTCACGACTCTGTGCGAATCATGGCAGAAGACAACCAAATCAATGACTGACTCGGCGCGGTCTGAACTCAGGGTGACGAAGCCCGGTCGACGGAAGGTTGATAAAGAAACGTGGCTCTGAACCGAGGAAAGCCGAAAGTTTACCACACTTTCCTCGCTTACAAGACGGCTGATATCTGGCAGACATACCGCGATGCAAAGAAGTCTGCCAAAAGGACCGTTGCAAAGGCCAAGACGGCATACGGAGAGCTGTATGAGAAGCTTGATAGTCGCGGCGGCAAATGTCTTGTGCACCGACTTTCAAAATCCTGTCAGCGTGTTACCGAAGAAATCGAGAAGTTCCAGCGTGTTAGTGACGACCAGACGATCTGGCGGAAGAAACATTGAAACCACAATGCTGGGATTCTACTGAATGGCTTGCACAGTTCTTCGACCGGGTCGTTGCATAAAAGAAAGCGCCTAAAAACTGACTGCAAAGCACGACCAAACCGAATAGGGAGAAGAATAGCAATACAGCGGATTGTGTTAGTTACCGTCCAATACGTTCAATGTCTCACACAATAAGAGTATTTGAACGCATCATCGATTGTCGAATCCGTGAAATAGTTAAGATCACAAACAGTCAGTGTGGCTTTGTTACCAACTTTGGCACAATGGACGCCATCCATGCTGCACGACTACATGTTGAAAAACACCGTGAGAATAAGAAGCCGCTACACCTTGCCTTACTCGATTTAGAAAAGGCATCCGATCGAATCCTGCATGGAGTATTCTGAAATGCATTACGTCGGCACTTTGTCCCAGAGGAGCTCATAGACTGGGTCAAGGTTTTTCGCACAAATCCAAAAAAGTCGGGTCCAAGCTGTATGAGCTTCGGCCAAATTTCCCACCTCCGTTGACGTGCACCAGGGACCTGGATTGTCTCCACTTCTAATTTTCATCGTAATGGATACTATCACAAGAGACCTGCAGAGACCAGTGCCTTGGACGCATTCTTATTCGGATTATGTGATGCTTGCAGCTGAAGATAAATTAGATCTCCAGCAAAATGTGCGAGCCTGTAGCGACCATTAGGTTCGATTTGGACTTTGCCTCAACGTTAGGAGGACTGGATATCTCAGTACGGAAAGAGGTCATTGCTCGGGTCATTGATGGGTGGGTAAAAAGGCGACTGGAGCGCTATGTGACAGGAAGATGCTCGATCGTCTAAAGTCGAAGATTTGCCGAAATGTGGTCTGGCCGGATGCCAAAGAAGCATATGCTGTAGGGTGCTGGCCCGCTACCGAAGAAGCAGAGCGAAGGCTCAATGTAAAGGAGACGGCAATGTTTCCTTGGACACCGGACGACGACATCAGGAAGCTTTTTGGTGTTGCTCCAATTGCCAAGATACTATGTGAATCTTGATTGCGATGGTATGGGCGAGTTGTTTGCGCTGGAAGTAGTACCGTTTGCAAGACTGGGCTCAATCTTAACGTGCCTGGATAGGGATCCAAAGGACGGCCAAGACAGCGGTGATTCGACATGCTGCGCATTGATTTGAGAATAGCCGGCGTGCGCCATGATCAGGCGCCGGACAGGGAAAATGGCGCGAGCGCATAAGAAAACGGACCCTGTACTGGAGCGGAGCGAACGCTGAAGAAGAAAAGCAAGATTCTGGAGAGTTAAGATCTTGCGTTCGGCAGGGTTGCTAAACACAGCGGCCGAACCACAATATCAAACTTTTACTCCTAGCCTTGACTGTACCTACAAGGAATGGAATCGACTCCATATTGTTTGAATCGGTTTTCACCTTTCATTTTCTTTGTCCCTCACTCGTCCCTATCCGAATTTCTTGTTTGACTACACATTTCGATTGCGCCTATTTAGCTTTTTGTAGTTCCTGTGTCTTATTCAAGACGAGGAAGTGAATTGATAAGTTACATACGAACTATTGCAGTGCAAGTTATGTTACAGGACAATTCAGTTTCTCTTTCTGAAACTCAAGATTCAAGGGCACCGTACGCGCTGAAAACCACTCACCGTTTTTTTTTGATTAGAATGATTTTCTGGTCCATCTAAGAATGTAGCGAGAGCTTGTTATGTTAAAAACGTCTCATTATGAAGATAAACAATATCTAATGTTTCAATCTCCGTCAGAAGAAGCCGGCCCCCTGTCAGTCATCTGGCACGATTCGCTGTCAGCCATCATCTAAGTAAATGGACAACAATTGATCCAGCACAATTGAGGGGAAGTTGATATAGTATACTATACGATTCCGTGTAGAATGACTTTTCTACACACATCGGTTGACCTTTCCTTATCCACAATTCACTTGTGAGAAAGATGAACTTCATTTGATTTCTAACGACCGACTGTTCCTTTCTCAAAAAGTCGATTGAACTTTAAAGACCGTTTTGAAATATTTTCTGCTCGTCAACTAAAACTTATGAGCAGTGGCTACTTAAAATGAAAAAATCTTTCCAAGACTACTCACTGACATAGAAGTCAGTTCACCCCTCATTTGATATGGAACAGTTCTCTGAATGGAGTTATACGACAGAGATTTGACCCAACTCTGAGACGTTGACCAGAATACGTTTGCCCATCGTGAGATGTTAGATTCGTTGTTCGCAACTTTTTCTAAATCTTTGGAGTAAGGCCCGTACAGGTCCGAGCTCGATGTCAGGACAAGGTCGAAATGTTGCGGCGCAGTGTGTTGAAAAATAGGAGTATTCCCAGGTTCAATTCAGATTATTGGCTACCATAACCTTGTTTTCGGAGCAGCAAACATATGAATAAACGGTTCGTGACAGCGTCAAACCAGTACTCACATTGCCGTTATATCCTATCGAGAGTATTACCGAAATTTTTTTACTTCTCTAGCACTCTAACATGCGGGAAAAAATTCCAGTGCTAAACAAGCGTTTCTCGAGTGGTGACATCTGAGTAACTGATTCGTGAATTACATACATCGCAGTTATCGGTGTGTTCCACTCGTTCCGAAGGTTTGCCGCGGATTCTTAACGCAGCAAGCTTTAAAATCAAAAGCCATTGACGTGTGGTGCTCCCCGTACGTTTGAGTTTCCCGGCAATATCTCAGTAATTAGGTGGCAGACTTGAGTATCACGAAATGTTTGGAATTGGTTTGCGACGAATTGCAGCAAAGACAATGCACGACTTTGAACGTAGAAAACATGTTCTCTACAGTAGTTTATTTGATGATCTTCAGAAGCAAAGTTATCTCCAATCAATACCAACGAGGGCATAAATGTACGACTTCAGAGTTGTGTCATCGTCTTCGTTCCTCTATTAATCGCGACACTATGTTTGATAAAAGTGCTACCGTCTTCACCAACACTATCCATTCTATCATTGGGATACTGTTCAGTACTATTCCTGAAAATTTTCTGCAGCGCTGCCTTCACTTACCTGCTATTCTATTTTGCAGACTCTATTGAAGGGTGTGTCTTAATGTTTCTTCTTCGTGCTTTCTTCCATTCCGCAATGACCCTTGCTTTTAGAGAACACTTTTCACTCCATGACTACCCAGATCAGTTCAATTTCTCAGCTGTGACATGCGCGCTGAAATTATACAACAGATTGGTTCTTGTGCTTCTACATCTCGTGGTAGCACTAAATCGCGCATGTGCAGTGTTCTCTCCGTTCCGCTATGCAAGGATATTCACTTCACAAAGAACTGTCCTAATGGTGTCAGGCATCTTCGTAATCTTCATTCCCATATTCGTTATGTATGCCTTCGAACTCGGTAACCTTCATCATGTCAAACTTTACTTGTCTCACTCAAGTAGAGTTTGCGTAATAATTTTAGTCAGGTGAATGGACGAGGCTGCGATGGTAGATCGCCCCTGCGTATCGAAACTCCATTCTCCAGTGAGGCCGCCAACCCCACGCGGCCATCCGCGTAGTCCATGCGTCAGACAACTCTGAGAGTTTTAGCCGAGAATTAGCCGAGAAATAGCCGCGAAATGCCTGCTCGCCGCGTAATAGCCGCGAAATAACCGTCAAATGATGCTCGCCGCGAAATAGCCGCAAAATAGCCGAAAAAATACCCTAGATCTAGCCGCGAAATAGCCGAGAGATAGCCCACCAGGAGCGCAGCAAACCCAACTGTAGCGCACGGTTTGCCGTTCATGAATACCAGCCTAGAACTGTGTAGGCACAACAGCAATCATCCGACAATGGGTTTGATCTGGCAAGCACACATCGGAACTAAATCCGGTTAGGCGGAGGTCGTTTGAAGATTGAATTTTGGTGTTTTTGAATGTATTATGGATCATATGCCATGCCACAAAAAGATTTTGTGGCATGGTGTATGATCACAAGATATCACAAGGCAGCTGAGTTGGATACTCAGCTACTTTCTTGTATCCACACCTTGTGATACCTTGTCCAGCGTTGTTGTTTGAGGTGCCAATCCCGAAAACAAGGATAATTTCTCGATTTGCAAAGAACTTAAATAAACTACGGCAGCCAGAAGCTGTTCGAACTACAGGGACATAGTGTACGCAGTCTTTGAACGTGAAAGAAAAAAACCGTATTGGTGAGTGTGAAACTCCGCTGTGAAAAGCTTAGCTGATTCTGCAATATCTACACCAATATACATCCGCGACTTACCTTAACTTTCAACTTTCGTAACATAGTTTAATTGAACCTCATGTTTGTGTTGAGCATCCTGAGTAGCCGTTCTAGATAAAGTTTGTGGCGAAAAAAATCCCAAAACTTTCTCAGGCATAACCTTTTTTGACGACTTGAAGAGAGGATCGAGTCGGAAGGAATAAATATTGTCAAAAAACTTGTCGTGCTAATGCGTTCGCGAGGCATCCTGGATAAGGCCTGGAACATACTTCCAGCGACGAACCAGGCGACGCAATGTTTTTCATCAATATCGACCGAAAGTCGATATGCCTGATATGCACTGTCGCTGGTCGCGTGAAGTTTGATCCCGGCCTAACAAGGGACGACCCCCGGGGGAAGAGACGTCCTGAAAAATGTTTTCCTGAGAGTTATGGGGGATGGATCCAATAACAATAATCTCAGTTCAGTTTTTCCTTAATGCCATCCGGTAGAGCTAAAAATTGGAAAAACGTGAAGCGGACGCATTCTTTTCAAACGTCGACCATGGCTGTGCTTTCGGTTTTTCAGAAGAGAAAACTGGCTGGCTACAATATCTAACACCCATCTACCTCAATATGCTTTATTTGGATCAATATAGAGAGAAAAAAAATTTAGACTTTTTTCGCTATATACTCGCTCACTCACCCTCGAACTCCAAATAATCGAAAAATAATTCTGCGTGATCGGGCCAAGTTTAGTAGTTTTCGATGTAGGGTCGGCTGGTGTATTGGGCAACCGATTGTCGCCTTCTGAAAATGAAAACTGCGGCCATGATGATAATTTTTACCAAAGGGTTCATCGCTTTGCTTCTTGCAATGGTAACGGTTTTTCTACGATTATTCGCAAACGACTTTTGTGTGTTCAAGAAAGGTGTTTTTCTTGACTCGAGAAAAGTAAAACAAAGTTACAAGATGTTCACATTGCAGTATTTCTCAAGGAAACCGAAATGCTGGCACAAGAAGGTGAGAAGAGTAATTTTTGAATCAGGTGAGGAAATGCTCATATACTACATGAATTCACGCGATAGAAATTGTAAATCCAGTGAGATTGAAAAAAGCAAGTTAAAACGTGAATGAGAAACCACGTTGATAAACAATTGAATAAATGCAAAACAAGTTTTCTAGAAGATGCATTGCGGGAATCGAACCCGCAACCCAGCATCCATTCGTAGTTTAGCATTCCCTAACGTTATCCTCTCGACCATTCCTGCCCAGTCGCTATGGCAACTTCAATCAAGTGATACGAGGAATGGAATGCACACTGAGCTCGGAAACGGCATATACTCTCATAAACTCGGGGGGTGAATAGGCTTCCAAACATCTTTGGATAGCACCGACAGCTGCTATCCATCTCCCAAAATGGGCGGAGTCGTACCCTCCTAAGGTGCCTGTTGTGAGGGCGTGGGTTGATTTTGAATAGTACTTGGGGAATGGGAGGGTTCCTATTGTGGGGTACTGGGGAGTAAAATCAGTGCAAATGCGACCACTGCAATGCTGTTGTCGGTCACGGGTACCACTTTCTACCCATGCTTCTACAGTACCCCTTGACCGCTGATCTTCTATGACTGCCAAACCACCTTGCTTAAATCGCAAGCAAGGTGCGAAGACGGACAGAACACTTCATATTCAACTTTATATATTGCTTCATCAATACAAAAACCGGTTCTAGTGAAATAACTCCATTCATATATAATGGCAAACACTGGAATCAACTGCAACGAAAAATTACAGAAGTTAATGGCACCGGTCAAAGGTCATAACTTCGTGAAGAAAATGAATCTGGACATCGACGTGGAGTAGCACTCATGAGAAACGCTCAAATAAACACATAAAAGATGTTCAACGCACACAGCTTCCACAAAATGAAACCAGCAGATTTCACAGTCTTACCCAAGAACCTTAAGATTACGCTTCCCTAGATGAAAATTCCGCAAAATTTTTGAACCTTCAACAATTAAAAAAATGCGCTGTATATAGAACAAACATTAAAGGTCACCGGCATTCAGAACATCCTGCTACATATTCATATATGAGGCCGTTCACCTAAGAACCGAGACGATTTAAGACACAAAACCCGTATTGCAGGTTTTTCGTTATAGATCGATAGAGGGTGCGAAAAATTCAGACCCTCCTCTCTAAAACTTTTGAAGAAGCTTTGGTAGGAGTCTAAGTGTTGAAAAAAATTAGTGTAGGTCTCTAAGCTCAGCACACACGCTCGCAAATTTGGTGGAGATAGCATGGTCAACGGGGTCATACCAGAACGCTTCTAATACTAGAACGCTCACGCCGTCGCAAGCACCCAAATGAAGTCAAAACCATTGTATTTGAGCCAGGGTTGCGCAGACTTGCGATTCGGCGCAATAGTTGGTCGTAAAAATTGTGGAACATACTTTAAAAATGGAAATTAGGGAGGGGGCTCGTGAATTTTCCAGAGAAAAAAAGGATTTTTCTTCAAACTACTTGGTAAGCTAAAATGAGTTACTCAGAAAATCGCCGCATTTAATGCGTGCCGTGTATGCGTTCACTTCGAAGACAAGGCGGCTTCGACCACATATGGGAACGCGCTGCTAGCTAGTGTAGCACGTGCTCCAATTGTGTTTCAAATTACAGCACGTGCTCCATTAAAAAAAACGCTCAAAGCGTGAATGTTACACATTCAACTTAATGTAGAACAAAAAAAAGAAAGCACACCACGCACTCTTGAGGCTGGGCTCATATGTCGGCAGCCTCTCCCGTTCAATTACCCAGGTTTGTGGTACTTGGCCCACCCAGCCGCTGGAGACCTTGAACAGCCACTGGCGGCCCCAGATTGTGGTCGGCGCGATTGCTGGGCGTCTCGTCCCCGCCCTACCAGGATGGACTCTTACAATATCAGCCGCCGCCTGACTGTTGAGTGTGTGGCGCGCTTCTGTCTCTCGCAAGCTCTCCCTTTGTGCTTCCCCTCTCTCCCCAGCTCGAGTCTGGCGAGGTCATGGGTCAACGCAAAGCGATAGTTCTGAGAGGAATACTTATAGTACTCATTAACACTTTGCGTGATATTTGATTAGAGAAGTTGATTGATTTTCAAGTGTTCGAAATCTGAGATTCCCATATGAAGCAGACCCAACGTATATAGCCTAGTTTTGTCGGCATCGCTGCTGTTTTTCATCGCAGCGATTTCGCACCCGCTGCTGCAGCGTTGTAGCAGCGGCAGCGATTCTGTTCATAGTGCATAGGCCCACAGATGATAGAAGAAATTCAATTAATTAGTGAAATTAATGGCTGTGCACAACTATATCGCGAAAGTGTCCCGCACATTGCATAAAGGTGTCGCCGTCCGGCACACTAAGGCCTCTGGTCCATAACACCTTAGGATCCGTACCTAGGGAGTCATGGAGTCTTTGGCCACAAGCCACAATTTCAATGGCTGGTATTCATCAATAACGCGTTTCGACTCGAAAACACTGATCTTGTCATGTGAAAGGGTCAACGCCGCGATGGAGCGATGGTCAGCGACCACTGAGAATCGCTCTTCAAGCAGCGATGCAGTAAAACATAGGATTTCGTCGCCGCGACCCAGCGATGAAGGACTTATGCCACGAAGCGATCACAATTGGAGCGGCTCTCGATTACGCGCGATGAAAAAGGAACAGTTGTTCCTCGCATGGCCGCAGCGACCACCTGCAGTCGAAACTAGGCTTATAGCACCTGCCAAGTGCCAGCTCTCAGTTCCTCGGAATGAGCGAGATATAGGAGGAGGCCACCCTGGGGTGCTCACATCCGGAAGCCACTTTGGCACGCCCCTTTTACGATCTTTCGAGTTCCATAGTGGCAAGATGAGCGACGATTTTCGGTAAGTAGCCCCTTCTTTCCCTTCATTCCCGACCTTTCTCTTTACTCAGGCTGACTCGCATTCATTGGTTGCAAATGACGGAAGTTACAAGCCTCGAAAAACTCGTCCACCATGCTTTCGCAGCTCAGTTTTTAAGGGGCCATAACTCCGTTCCTAGGGGGTCTTGTACGTTGCCAGAGACATCATTGGAATTAGTGTGGGATCGTTTTAAAGATAGTGAGGGAACCAGGAAAGCGATTCTGAGGTTGGACTGTGCCTTTAAGTTACTTGCGACATATCTAGCGACGTTTGAGTTAGATGCAAAGTATCAGAGAGCACTACACGCGGTATCCTGTCGAGATGTTGCATGTGACTCAAATAACCTGAGATAAGTCGCAAGTACTTTTGTTTTTCTAGTTTTAGAATTGTTTTAGGAATCAATTCAATTCTCATATCTTTTTCTTGGTCATTCGCGTATTCGATTAATTCGAAGAATGAAATTGTCGCTCTTTCTGATATTCGCTCTTTTCGGGAGGTCGAAGTTTGGGAGTTTCCTAATGTTTGAAAGAATTCCATTTATGACTTTCAAATAGTCAGATGCCTAAGCAGCTGTTGATTTATTCTCTGTATGAATCAAGAACTACTCAAAAAATTAATCATTCGAATATTGGAAGAAACTTACGAAGATTCCTTTGAAATGAATAGAGGACATGTTCTCAAATTTTTCATTCATTGAAAGATTACAGGTTGGCAAGCTCGGAATATATTGCCCATTGGGAAGTTCTAGAAAAAGTCGTATCTGCTTTGATTCATTCATTCCACAACTTTTAGAAGGGCCGAGTCCAAAAAAATTATTCATTCGGTAATTTATGAAAGGGCTTATTCAAATAGTTCATTCACTCTCAGTATTCCAGAGAGGCGAAACTGAAGAATTCGTCTATTAATCTAATTCATTCACTTGAAATTCACGTCCAATGCCTCTTTCAATCCGCTTCTCCTTCGTGCCTGCAGACACGACATATACGAGGGCGGCAGAGACCCAGGCACAACCATAGCTTCGTTGGGTGGAGCCAGGTACTCCACCAACCGTCACATGTGAACAGAGGTTGTTTTCGGAATCCCAGTAAAATTCTGCATCGAAAAGCGTTTTCAGTTTCAAAGAATACGTTCCCCTTCTTCCAACCGATTTTTGTTTATAAAAAGCGTTCTTCGCCTGAAATTATCGGTTTTCCGTCCACAACTTTTCTGTGCTTGGAGATAGGCCTTTGGTGAAGGTTGTTTTCGGAATCTCAATGGAATTCTGCGTCGACTGGTGTTTCCAGTCTGGAAAAATATTTTCTCGATCCTTCAACCTGATTCATTTCACGAAACGCCGGTTTTTCGCCTATACCTTTTTAACCTCTGAAGATAAAGGGAGCAATCGACGCAGAACTCCATCGAGATTCCGAAAACTAACTTCACCAAAGGCCTATCTCCAAGCACAAAAAAGTTGTGGACGGAAAACCGACAATTTCAGGCGAGAAACGCGCTTTATAAACAGAAATTGGCTGAAAGAGCGGAAACGTATTGTTTGTAACCGAAAACAGCTATCTTCTAGGATAAAAAAGTTCTAGACGAAAAACTAATTGCTTTTGGTGAGAGAAACCTTATTCGATAAATTGAAATTGGCTGAGAGATTGGAAAAATATTTTTCTCAAAATGAAAACATTATTCAACGCGAAATTTTATGAAGATTTTTGAAACAGCTCCGCTCAAAGATTCATAGTAAAGATCAAAAATGTTGTAAGCGAAGAACAGGTACTTTTCCAAAAATCGCCTGGAAAAATTTTCCGTGCAAGTCTATAAGGAACCTTCACCATTTCTCACTCAGGTATTCTCAGTAACCTTCACCTCTCGGACCGCTGTCTCCACCCCAACGAACCTATGGGCACAACCACTGCACACTATTCATACTCCTTCCGTCAGCGCGGCGCACGTGTCACACCCGGGCGAGTCGTTGGAGTGTGAATACTTTCTACGTGCGCCGTGCAGCATGCGAAGACTATGAATACCTCAGCGGCGACGCTATGGCGGAGCAGATTAGAAGGGGCCTTAACTTTGCCGAGCAAGCAGAATTTGTTCAAGCTTTTACTATCATGGAAGCAGAAGGGAACGGAATAAAATTGGAGAATGATTAACAATGAAAATGAGGAAAAGTTGTTACGGACGTCGCCGCCATGGCAGGGTGGGCGTCACGCGCGGGCGAGGCGTCAAGCCATTCATTCTTCAACGCCATGCAGCTCTGGCGTTGACTGGTATGATCAGCGCTTTATCTCGTACCCCCATGGTCTCTAACCCGTCCCGTACCGATCGGGGGCGAGATGCCATAGAATCGTGCTCGGCGAACGGGCCGCGTCACATGTCGGTGTACCGGCCGCGTCGCGTGACAGTGCACTGCTACGATAGAGCTGGACTGCCTTACAGCATAAGCTACTGCGATGAAATTTCGCAGTACGTGCTGTTGTTTAAAGCACGCGCCCCTGCGATTGAGCGTTGTGTTGGGAGTGGTTACTGGAGTTGGATGCATATTCGACACGCATTGAACGCGGGGCTTTTCTGAGTAGTAATAGTCGCCCTGAGTTATTCGGTGAGCTGAATACAAATTCAATGTCTATTTTTCGCAAGATGATCAAAAAATATTTCACATTTTTTTAAGAATTAAGTCAACAGGTGGGGTCGCAGCTTAGCCGAAACTCGGCGCAAATGCCTGCTAAACATGATTCAAGCCATATCGAGTCACTAAATCATCTGTTCGCCGCCCACTTTCAGTAACCGTCCAGTCGCTGAATACCAACCCCTTGAGATAGATGCTCGAATTCGGTCCTCTTGGCTCGTTTTCGACGCATCCAGCGTCGTAAGCTTCTCAGTAAAGGCCGTACAAGTCTATTAGCACCGTTAACTCAACCACTTTGTCGCTGACTACGCTAAGTACGGCAGGGTTGTGCAACTCGTCCACTTGAGAACCAGAACAGAAAAAATCGTTATTTCATCATTTCAGACGTTTTTTTTTTCGTATACTTTCCGCGTTTCTCTATACTATGAGATTCAAGGCCTTGATACATTGATTTCGTTTTTGAGCGTGTACGTTGCCTTTAACTGAAAGGAATGTTTCCACCGTTACAGGTGAAAATTTATCGGCAGTACAAGGTTTGTAAAAATCGAGCCCTTTCATATTATGGAGCGGGTATTTTTTCGAAATATGAATCTTGCAGGTTACGGCCATGCACAAAAGATGCGCAGTAGTCTTTTAGCATCAGAAAAATGAGAATTTCAAGTAGTTTGACCCAATCACTCTGATTTTTTTTGGAAGAATGTTTTTTTTTCAGTTGAAGCCCGCTAGCGAAAGCGCGTGTGCAAGAGGCCACTCTTATATTTAGTTATGCACAAAAAAGTTTTCCCATTTGTCACTTCGTTTCATTTAACTCCGGAATGGTGATCCAGATGCGACTCCAGTAGGTGATAGAACGGCATTGAAAAGAAAATGGGCTTTTGGCTTATGTGAACCATATCATGCCCAACATTTCATTTCATTTCATGATGGTTAGAAAAATGAGTGATCTGTTGCTCGCACAACGTTTCTTTCTATTGAATCACTTTCAATCGAAAAAAAAAGTGAGAGTGATAGGGTCCGATTTTTTTAAATTTGTTATTTTAATCGGACCAAAACTGATACGGCTCATCGTTGAGCATGGTCGAAATCTGTAGAAATTATTCTCCAAAAGTTAAAAATCATATAATTTTACGGGACGTAACGTTTACAAATCCAATAACCCTGATCGTTTCCTTATAGCTCATGACCTTTAATGGCATTTCGATAACAGGAAAACCCGTTCACGTTAATGATCTCTAAGGAAAGAAATTGTTAAAAACTGCTAATTTTTAAGGGCTCATAATTTTCATAGTCTTGGCTTTTTCAAAATTTATTGAAAAGAAAGCCTAAATCTCTTGCACCCTGCATCGATCCAATTTGGAAAAACCACGAAAAAAAAAGATTATGTGTTCCAAACCTTCTCGACTCCTAGGCGAAGTGCCTCCTATGTACAGTGTGTTTCGCCAGTATTTGGACGTCCACCATCTTTTTTTGTTAGAATGTGCCACAGAGCTCAGCTTGGGTTTTCTAAAGAAAAAAGGACTGAGAAATCAATCTTTCATGTCCTTTCTGAAAAGTCCTTCCTGAGAAGTCCTTCCTGAGAAATCCTTTCTGAAAAGCATACCTATAATATCAACCAACGAGCTCTGGATGCCTATCCAAAGCCATGATGCATTTGTAAATTTTATGTCCTAAAATATAACGAAATTTTACAAAGCGGTATTCAAAGAAGATTTCCAGGTAACGAGGAAGAGTTACAATAAACGACAAAGAAAGAAGGGGGAGTTTTATTCACACTACCGTTCGTACATAGATTATGGTTAGGTGACGCGCAGAGAAGTGTTTTCGAGTATTTATAGTCCATTTTCAATAAATTTCGCGAGAATCAGCCTTTTCGGGTCAATAACGCTATTAAGGCTACTCACCGAGATTTCTATGTATTTAAACCAAAAAATTCGGAATGTGAATTCCAGATCGTTGTACACTGCATATAGAGCTCAGTACTTGTACACTGGGGGTGTGTATACAAGTCTGTTGGTACCTGCTCGTTGGTGCCCCTGCTTCTACTGAACCCAGCAGACGTTTGAGTGTACACAGGGAACGTTCGAGCGATATAGCGTGCACAACTATATCGCGAAAGTATCCCGCACATTGCATAAAGGTGTCGCCGTCCGGCACACTAAGGCCTCTGGTCCATAACACCTTAGGATCCGTACCTAGGGAGTCATGGAGTCTTTGGCCACAAGCCACAATTTCGCCACCCTGAACTGTCGATCGCTGTCGAGTGATATCCAAAAAACTGCGCTATCCAGACTTCTGAGCTATTTCCATGCACCGTTTGCTGCTTTGCAGGAAACCCGCCTCAGAGATAGACCCGTCATTAGCGTCGGAGAGTACACCATCTACTGCGGTAACGCTGACGATAGGAGAGTGGGAGGCTGTGCAATAGCTGTAAGGAAGGATTTCAATGGTATGGTCAAGGAGTTTGGCTCAACGTCGTGCCGGAATGCATTCGTACGACTGCGGGATCACAGAGGATTCAATCTGTGGATAGTGAGTGCTCATGCGCCCACTGAAACCGCCGAAGACAATTCGAAGGATGCGTTTTATGAGGAACTCAATACGTTGCTGGCCAGGATACCTTGTCAACATGCTGTTGTCGTGGGGATTGACGCAAATGCGAAGATGGGACTTGATCAGGAATCCGAAGTACTCGGTAAATGGTTCTACCCAGTGGAGCAAACATCGGACAATGGCTACCGCCTTGTCGACTTTGTGAACGCAGTGGTCTGATTATTGCATCGACATTCAAGAGGAATCATCGCCGCCATCAGCTTACGTGGCAGGGACCAACCCGGCTATCTCCAGAAGAGCAGCGGAAGCGGAAGATGACAACTTTGAAACTACAGCTTGACTATGTCCTGACGAGGAATATTCCAGTATCGGACATTCGAAGATCTAGAGCTGTGTGGGATGTCGCATTCGATTCGGATCACCGTCCTGTTCTGTTGAACTTCACTGCGAGGATTCATAAGAGGAAGCGAGGGCTCAGCCTCTCCAGAGGATTGACATGACAAGTCTCAGAGATGAAGAGTGCAGAAGGAATTTCCGACAACGCGTTTCTATTCACATCGAATTACGGACTAAGAAGAAACTTTGCGACGCGGATTCTTTTGTCAAGTGCATCCAGGACGCTTCGAAAGAGGCACTCCCGGTTGTACAGCCTAAGAAGAAGTTCGCCTACGTCTCAGAAGAAACAACATCTACCTACAACAGAGTATGTGCTCTCGAACTGCAGGAAACTTCGTGGAGGAGAAGCGTCTGAGGAGGAAGTTGCGTCGGCAGCTTCAAAGTGACCGCGAACGAGAGTGGACGTGTAGAGCTAAGGAGTTCGAGAAGGCTTGGGAGGAGAGAAGAATCCGAAGAAAGCCTACACGTTGCTGCGACAGTATAGCGGGAAGATGAAGAGGTGTTCTCCTGTCCTGAACACTACCAATGGGTTGCAGTTGGTGATGCGACGCTGCCAATATGGAAGGATTACTTCAGTTCACTACTGAATCGTCCAGCGCCATCAGTACCTGAGCTCCCGCATGTTCAGAGAGCACATTACGATGTCAGTGAGGAACCGCCGACTGAGTCTGAAGTTTTTGGATTGTGTCCGGAAAATGAAGAATGGAAAGGCAGGTGGAGATGACAACATCACTGCTGAAATGCTGAAAGCTCTTCCTCCGTCTGGGATTCGTGAAATGACCAACACCATCCGTGCCATATGGATGAGCGAAAGGATACCCGATTCGTGGAGACATGCGATCATCGTACCTCTTCACAAGAAGCTATCCGTCACGGATCCTAAGAACTACAGAGGAATCTCTCTACTTCGTGTCATGTACAAGGTTTTAGAACGTATCATTCTCGAGCGACTTATCAAACATCGTGAAGGAACGACCAGAGATGAGCAAGCCGGTTTTCGACCTGGAAGATCGACCATCGACCAAGTGTTCGTCGTGAGAAGAGTAATTGAATCGTGGCAGCGGTTTTCGAAGCCATTACAGCTTGCTTTTTGGACTTTGAAGCCGCGTTTGACTCTCCTCATCGTGATCGATTGCTCAATGCTCTGCGAGCAGATGGAGTCCCGGAAAAGTATGTTCGGTTAATCGAGGACATGAACAAAGGAACAACAGCAGCAGTTCGTACACCTGTCGGAGTTACATCAGCTTTCGAGGTGAAAACAGGGAGTAAGGCAAGGAGCCGTTGCAGGACCTTTTCTTTCAACTTCGCCGTTGATGACATCATGCGTAGAGTTGCAGAACAGTTTCCTGCGGATGTGATCCTAACACCATCAAGACGCTCCCTTGTCGACCTGGGTACGCCGACGACATTGTGTTATTCGCTGAAAACAACGCAAAACTGCAAAGGATTGTGAACCTCGTTTCGAAGTATGCCGCAGCCTATGGACTTCGTCTTCGTCCCGACAAATGCAAGCAGATGTGGGTCTCTCAGAGGCCTTCAACTGGAGTTTGTGTGGACGGACAACGTATCGAACTGGTGGACGATTTCTGTTATTTGGGCTGTTTGCTGAAGATCGATGGTAGTTATGCAGCGGATATTCGACTACGATGTGGGAGATCTACGTGTGCATTCAATTCTCTAACCAAGTGTTTGTGGTCTACCACCATCGCGAAGGAAGTCAAGTTGCGCGTCTACCTATCCGCTATTCGCCCTATCATGATGTACGGATCGGAGACGTGGGCAGCACCGAAAACGCAGATGGAAAGGTTGGATTGCACGGAGAGGAAGCTTTTTAGGCGTTTGCTTGGATATTTCTGGCCGCGTGTATGCCATAACGAAGACCTTTACAAGGAAATCGACGCAGTACATCAACGCTTGACACGAGGGAGGTGCCAGCATCTCCTGACGCCATCTCAAGCAGCAATGGAAAGTCGACTTCGACTGCTCGGGCACATACTAAGAAGAACGCCGGATCGTCTCGTACAACACGCTTTAAAAATGCTTCCAAATCCTGTCTGGAAACGGCCACCTGGGCGTAGGCGAAAGTTCTGGACGGATGTGGTTAAAGAGGATTTAAAGTCACTCGGCATCGAAAGACAGTTCAGGCGCGATGTTTCGTTTCGCAGGAAATGGAATAGTGACAGCTGGATGGAATGTGTTCAAATTGTGGCTGAAGACCGTGAAAAATGGACACGGCTGACTACTAGGACGGCACACCTCGGTGAAGATGCGGAATGACCGCGTCAGGCGAAAGCCAACCGATTAAGTCAAGTAAGTCACTTGTACACTGTACGGAACACTAAAAATTCCACTCAAAAGCTTTGTCTCTTTTTAACGAATTCCTGGGAATCATTGTGAACTTAAGTAGCTCTTCTCACCAGGATTTTGTCTACTTTTTAATTAAAAAGTTTTCGAATGAAAAGTAGTGATTTGAAGGATTTTTTTGGAAGATGATGCTACAGGCGCGATTCTGATCAAAGCCTACGAGCAATGTGTCATTCTCTGTTTCAGAAACCATTATCGTACAAATAGGGTGGCTGTTTTTGTCAATAAAAAGACCGAATAAAATGCATCTGAGTATCTAAGAACAACAACATTCCGATGATAATAATACAGAACTTTTCACCGGAATGGGAGCCATGAATGAGTGCAAGTTAGGAATAAAAGTCAGACTAATCACATGAAAAGAAGAAAGGTGGCAGAGGAAAAGAACAGATTAAACCCATGGCGACGGTTGAGCGATCGATGAAAATGATTTGAAAATGATGATGACGCGTCATCGTACTACCTTAGGGAAACTTTGGGGAGTAAAGTTATACGTCACGTTGGGGAGTGAAAGAACACGTTATCACAGGTGATGTGGCACATGACTAGTGTCACTCCCCAAGTATTCCCTAAGGGAGTGAAATTTACTACCCAATACCCTCACAAAAATGCGTTTCGCCGCGCGCGGCGTTTACTCCCTAAGGGGGGAAGTGGTCCCCCGACTGAAAAAGTGTCAAAACAGGCCGCGCCCACCTGTTATTCACCCCCCCCCCCGAGTTCATGAGAGTATCTCTCGAATGGGCCAGAATCAAACTTCCAAACCTTGTATACGGAAATTTTTTTGTAACTAAATGTGTGCCAAGCATATGAACTCACTCCAGTTGCTCCGAGTAGGGGGTTACAGGTACAAGGCCGTCCAATAATTCCTGTCCGAAAATTTTCAAAACTCTATAATTTTCCTTTGAAGTGTTATAATATCAGGCAAGTGTAAGAACCTCCTAGAAGGTTCTCCAAAGTTCTGCGCTAGGGGTATTTAAGGCGCAGTCGCCGCGTCTATCTACCAGTGCAAGCTAAAACGGACCAAGGTCGAATTCGTACGTTCGTGTACTTCGAGTGGCTGCTGGGCAACGACACGGACACCCCGGTCGCCAACATCTGCAGAGCGTGCAAGGAGGATGCAGTGTCCCAATGCTTAGTCAGCCGCTGGTTCAATCGTTTCGAGAGCGACGACACGAGCCTCGAGGACAGGGAGAACAGCTGGAGGCCTTCTACGGTGGATGATGACGAAGTCCGTCGCTGTATCAAGGAGAAGCCGGAAGCCACCACCCGTGAACTGGCGACGACGCTCGGCTTCAGCAAGTCCACCATCCACAATCGACTCAACTTACTCGGCTACCACAAAGTTCTGGCCCGTTGGACCCCCCACCGTCTGACGGACGCCAACAAGCAGAGCCGCGTGGCCGTCTGCCAGTCCCTCCTCCTTCGTCCGCATCGCAAGCAGTTTCTCGAGTACCTGGTCACTAGGGTTGAGAGCTGGGTCCTCTACGACAACGTCGCCCGCCGTGCCGTCTGGATCCCGCGCGGAGAAGAGCCGCCGACGACGCCGAAAGCCGACCTGCACCCGCTGAAGATCATGCTCTGCTGCTGGTGGGACACCAAGGGCATGCTGTACTTCGAGCTGCTCCCGCAAGGAAGGACGGTCACCGCTTCCATCTACACCGATCAGCTCGAGAAACTAGCCGCCTCCATCCTAGAAAAGCGTCCCCGATGGGCCTCGGTCCACCTGCTGCACGACATCGCGCGCCCCCACTTGGCGAAGGAGACCCAGCAGAAGTTGGTGACGCTCGGCTGGGAGACGGTTGCCCATCCGCCGTATTCCCCGGACATCGCCCCCTCCGACTATCACTTGTTCCGCCCGCTGACGCACCATTTGGACGGAAGAAAATTCACCAACTACGAAAACCTCAAACCCGACATCGCGGACTTCTTCGAGTCGCAGCTCCGGAGTTCTGGGCGAAGGGCATCGGCCACCTGCCCAATCGATGGGCCACTGTTGTGGATAACTGTGGTGATTATATTGTTCATTAGACTCGTTTCTCAAAAAAGTTGAAAAAAATTAAAAATGGTGAAATTTTCGGACAAGAATTATTGGACAACCTGGTGGTTTCAAACGATTTTTTCTTTCTTTTCTGGAATATCGGAAGGCCCTTAGGAAAACCGAACATAGATTATTGTTACTCTATCCATCCCCCACAACTCTCAGAAGAACTTTTTTCAAGACGTCTCCTCCCCCAGGGTCGTCCCTTGTAAGAGACTTGCGAAAAAGGCGCAGAAAGATAGGAAGACCGAAAGATTGAAGCCAATTCTCGATTCGTTGGAGATAGCAATAATCGCGAAGATGAGCAAAGGATGCATGGAAAATCGATTGCATTGAGACCTATACAGGGTGATGGTCGGTATATAGTTCATAGGCGAGAGACGCGGGAAAACGAAGCATGAGCGGAGCGCATGATAGAACGGGGGGGGGGGATTTCCCCCCGACTCTCTTGCGGTTGGAATACACTGGCTCTACTCTGAGAGTTTTGGCCGCGAAATAGCCGGGAAATAGTTCACCAGGCTCCGCAGCGGCTCCTGGTGGGCTATTTCGCGGCTATTTCTCGGATTCTCACGGAACGTACAAAAAGTAGCCGAGAAATAGCCGAGATATAACCGAGAAATATTCAGAAGTTAACAAAATTAACCAAGACGCAACCGTCGCAGGCTTGCCGAGCCAACATCAGGGGTCGCCAGCGGTTGGACGGGGCCTCCAGAGGCTGAACGAGGTCCAAGTACCTCAAACTTGGGTAATTGAACCGACGGAGGTGCTGAAATTTAAATCCTGCCTTTGGAGTGCTCCGGATAACTGCCTGGAGAGCATTATTTGTCGGCTATTTCGCGACTATTCTGTGGCGAGTATTATTTGGCGGCTATTTGCGGCGAGCATTATTCAGCTGCTATTTCTCGGCGATTTCGCGGATATTTCGCGGCGAACATTATTTGTAAGCCAAAACTTTCTGAGTAAGGTTGGGAGGTTGATAATACTAATCAGCAGTAGAAATACTTCACCTCGATCTTCTAATCACTTTCACCACAATCACTTCGTTATATATCCTTCATTTCCACCCTACTCGCAGTCGTATTATCACAATCGTGGATGCGAAGCGGTTGTTTTTCGAAAAATTCAACAATGAAAATGAAGATATCACTCTGAAAACCGCACCACTTCTATGATAGTGATACAGAAAAGTGCGAGTAGCAGGGAAATGAAGGCTACATATGGGTGTACACGTCTAACGCGCAACGCCAATCAGCAACCACTGGCTTTAAGGTTGGGAAGAATTTCACACAAGAGTAGACGTCCGGAGAAGATGAACCCGAGCTTTTGCCCTCTCCTACTACACACCATTTTGCCGTTCCCACGCGCAAATACGAGATGAAGCATTCTTCCCCTCAATGGGGGCGACAGCACCACCAACAAACGGCAACGAATTCCTCCCAAAAGGTTTCTGGATTAACGGGCTTTTACAGCTGAATGAGCAATTCTACGAATCTGTGCCAAGAACCCAAGGTGACCATTACCTCGCACTTTCGCCTAGTTTGCTACCACCGCGGTCCAATTCAACCTATCTGACCCAAATTTCATAAAAGTTGAAAAAAAAAGCAAACCTCTGTTCTGAAAAACAAGGTATTTAGACGGTTGCGTAGTCTACTTCAACCCGCGTGATCTCGGATTCCACTACGTACACAATTTATGTCATGAAGCTCGCGATGTACTTGAGTTGTTCTGTACCGGATTCATGCTTTCGTTCTCGATATTGATTGACTTTGCTATCACACTTTATTTGATATTGGCGCACAAGGTTTTTGAAAACTTTTAGTTGACTATCCCAGTAATAGATGCACTTTTGACTTAATGAAAAAAATTGAATAAAGCGTATTAACTACGATGCTATCAGAAGGTACACTTTCTTCAATCGAGCCTATCTGTATAATTATACAAGGTTGCATCAGAGGTGCAGGTTGATAATCTTAATCAACAGTGGAAAAACCCAACCTCGATCACCTAATCACTTTTAGGCCGTCTGTCGAACGCTCGAGTAAAATTTTATCTCTGCAGCGGCCGCTCCTCTGACTATCGGTTACCACTCAGCTATTCATCTGACACCCAACATTTTGTCCGCTTCCTCATGAGAGAATGTGGTCCACCTGAGAGAATTGAGACCCAGAATGGCTACTCAGTGATCAGTAGACCGAAAATGCCCTGAGTCTTGGTATGAAGAACTCATTTCGACTAGGTGGGATACAGAAACCCATGCTCATACCAGGCGGGAGGCATGCAAAGTTGTGGGTCATGCGGTGTTAGGAGCAAGGGTCAGGCCAGCGATATCTAGGCTACCCCAGTCTAGTCGCTAGGGTTAGCCGGACACGAATCAGCATAGATTTCGAGCCTTCGTAAGGCAATCATGCGAAGCTCCGACGTTCAAAACTCTGCTCCCACCCCAGAGTGACTGTACGCACTCGTGTATGCCGTTCCGCGAGACATGAGGTGTATTATGCGATACCGACTCATACTATGCGAGTGAAGTTCCCGGAAAAGATCACGGGAATTCCTTTCAAACAAGTGGGGGGATTTCCTCAAACGCACCGCTCATTGAACCCCAAGACGGCTGTACTGGGCTACCCGATCGCGCCTCACCAGCTGCGTGCGGCCGCGCCGCGTGATCTCTCGTGCTAGGTAGCCTGTGATAGGATAAATATTTTATCTCGAATACATTCAACGACTATTGCTAGTATTCCTCGACTTCTGGTTATTTATCTTACCGCAGGCTAGCAGCAAAAGCGAGCATGCAGCGCGACCGCAAGCAGCCAGTTAGGCTCGACCGCGTAACCCAGTATGGCGCTGTCAGAGTTTACATACAGTGTAGGAACGTTTTCGTCTCTGAGTTGGTGCTAAGCCGCTACCCCCGTCGCTTGCGGTGTCCAACCCTTCCCACACCTTTATCAAAGACACTGCATCTCATGCAGTAGCCGGCGTCGGTGGCAAGTCGAAGCGCCCCTTTCCCAGTCAAACTGATCTGATCTGGCTGATCGGCGGAGGTTTCGGCATGATTCGTAGCTGCCGAAGTTTCTTTGATAATGTCTCATATCTGGATCGGCATGCACTTAGCGAGTGTTACGAAGGGGTTGAGTCAGGGTTAGGAGAGTTGGCTCGTTAGATGGTGGCAGTGCGAGGGCTGAAAAGGGGCTGGAGTAGCACTGAAAAATCTATCACTCGCCAACCCTACTTACAATTAGGAGAGTAGGGCAGTCGAGACCCCGCTGAGACACTATTGATTTATGACCTCCAGCCCTCGCACTGCGATCTTCAAACGCGCCGATACCACAAACTCTGACCCAACCCCTTCGTAACACACGCGTTCGTGCATGCCGCCCCTGGAGGAGTTTCCGGTGCAACATGCTGCTGCGCCCGCACTGTATTTCTCTAATACTTCCTCGTGTAGAGCGCGGAAACGGCAGTCCACAGTGTTTGGGCTGCACAAAAGTGTGGTGTTTGTGCCTATCACGGTTGACATTGATCGGGATATCGCTGCTCTGGTGGGCGTCGGTGGCTGGTTCAAACATCGATCCCGCTGCCTTTGAACCTGGGAGCCTTGGGTGTAAACATGTGGGTAGGACGTCACATTGAAGGGACGGTGGGAGGTGATTCGGCAGAGCTCTCGTTGTGAACAAGAGAACTGTGACGTGGCATCGTAGGCTCAATGGGAAGTGGACACGCGAAGTTTTTGGCACGGATTCACTCTACCTTTTCAACCTCTCTCAATAGGCCCCCCTGGGCGCGAGTGTGTGAGATAATATTTCACTAGGATAGGAGTTGACTTTTTATCACCGAAATCTCATTAAGAGAAATCTTCGACAAATACAAATGTAAGTCAATTTTCAGTTTTCCGAATGAGTTTCGCTGGCTTTTGGCATCTTGGTCAGAGTATTTCAAATTTCGGAGCACGGCCCGAATGAAACTTTGATGTCGGTCGTTGGATTCCTGACGACTGCCGTAGGTCATAACAGCTAATATGCTTTGAACGTACCGGGATCTACCTTTCGTTCAGAACCGAAATTTGGATCTCCGTTTCGGGACCAGCACACTGAAGAACTCCTCTGAGCAAAATTCTAGCCACTTCTTTGCATGGATTTTAGTCCTTTTACGGTATGCGTGCCGTAACCAGATGTGATCCCTCGAAAACCTGAAAATGAGTATAACATTCGTGCTCAGCACCCAAATTAACCCCCTGGAGAAATTTGCAAACTTTTTTATATTTACGGATTCTGAAGTGGAATGTTTTCTGCGTACCTTGTAAGGAAGCTGGTCCTGGTACAGCCGTCCAATCCCATTTGGGGCGTGGTGTGCGAGCACGCCTTGCTCTGAATTGAGAGGAATACTAGGGAAGAAAGGACAAGCAAGCGCGAGTGATGCAAAATCACTAGCAGACCTACCTACCAAACCACTGTATCAAAGACTGATGTTTCCAGTTGAAGGAAAAGTTTCCAAGGGTTTGCTAGTCAAAATACAAAATGCAAAATCGTGCCCAATTCTTCCCCCTCCCACCGTTTGGAGCAAGCGTCACTGATTGGAGGCTTGCCCCTGTAGAGCTGCGCACCCCCCACCCCCTCCAGTGTACAAGTCCGTGCAGACTGTGGTAATGCTTGCATTGTATTTAGTCTTGCTGGGCGACCAGGTGCATTTTTTCAAATTTTTGAAGTAAGGTTAAAGGCAGTGGTCGCGATGAAAAATGTTATTGGAAAAACCACAAACATCAGCTTAGATATAAAACAGCTCAAAAACTATGAAGGTAGCGCGGTGAAAAGCGGGCTACATTAAGAGTTACTAAGACCCTAAATTTCCAGTTCGTGCACACGTGCACAGAAAGATCACAGTCTCATGCCAAGCTATCAAAACTCATCGACACTCAGAGGAAGAAATAAATGCAAATTTACCTGATAAAACAGTTGAACAATGAAAGCAAGCACTTCAACCAATGTTTTTGACTAGATGTTTACATAAATCTGAAAGTTCATTGATTGAAATTCAAGTTCAAGCCAGCTGATGTTCTTGATATTAGAGATCATCGATGCCGATGAATGTGGGGTGGACTCGTCCACCATCAAAAGACAAGAAAGTTCAGGCTTCGAAATCGGCTTAGAACAGCTATTTTTTCGCGATTTTTTCCTATAGGTTCTACTACTCTATACCCAGAAAAGGGTTTAGAGAGGAAAAGAAGACGAGCATATTTGAGCGCGACCACTGCCTTTAATATTATGATCACTTTCCTCGATACACTGCAAGCTTGGGGATCATGTTAAGGTTACCTAATGAGCGCGCAACTAAATTAAGAGCACTCGGATGCGGTCCGTGTGCTTTAGAGACTTCATCAACCATAAAGTATCGTCACCGACGGCCAAAATAACGAAACTTACCTTCAGCTATCGAGTTGTATAACGCAGAGTTACTATTGGCTTGGGTATATAGGTTTTGGCTTACTCTTGGAGAAATTTTAGTTATCTGAACATGTCGACTGTCAACTACCGAGAAAATATTAGTCCTTTGGGTAGAGAGCGAAACATTATTTCAGCAGCACTGACTCAGCTCATTGCCTTAATATTTGCATTGCAGAAAAACCGCCGTGGAGCACTCGCAAATATAAAGGATTTCGGATTTATGATCCAGGTGATTGATTGATTACACTTAGCTATTTTGAAAGGTCATGATTATTACGTGTCCCTTATAAGGAACACCACCTTATTAGTTTGCACATTACAGACGATAGTTCTCGCTGCGGCAAATGGACTGTTCACTATTTACAGCTACACAATTGGGCGCGTTAGTTACGATGGGCAACTATGGATAAACAACATTGCGATCTTGAACGAACTATCACTCGTCTTCCTTTATACGTACGTTCTAGCATCTCCTGGTGAGCAGAGGAGCAAAAATGTCATGTATTGCGGTTACCTATGATACTATTTTCAGAATCAGCATTCTTCTCGTGAATAAAACGATCCGTAGAGAAATTATCCGATTCATTAAGTGCAGCAGACACGTATTCGTCATGACGCCTGTGTCACCTACCGCTATAATGCATAAGTAGTTCATACACATGCTCTTGTTCGGGGTTAAATTCAGTGTGTGTCATCGCGGACGTATCGGTTTTCTACGAGCTTACGCGCCCGCCCCTCAGCTGCACATGTGCTGTTTTCTTCATTTTTCATAGCTTCCATTATTTCTCCGATTCTTTTGACCCTTTTTAGTATTTAATCTCTACGTTTGTTATATTGCTATCGTTCGCTAAAGTTCTTAATTAAGGAACAGCGGGAATCGTTGGCAACGAATAGGAACCGCAAATTCATGATGATTTTTTCATTCCGTGATGTCACCCATTAAGAACCTGTATTTAGCGTTCGCTATTAGTTTTTCACGTCTCTAGCACGATTTTTATTGTTTTTATTGATCTCTTCAGGATTTTCCTATTGCTTAGGCTCCCCCGAGTCTCTAAGAAAACTCATTATTGTTTTTTTCATTCTCAATATTTCAGTTTGAAACTGCTTTTATAATGTGTACTTTTGTTGTTTTGCTTCCCGAAAACCCTTCGAAGATCAAAAACTGCAGAAAAGTTACGTGAGAAATAGGAAAAACTGAGAAAATTTCAAAAACTCATCAACAGCTGATGAGGGCGAGCACAGGAGCTCGCACGAAACCGATGCGTCGCGTGTGCGCAACACAAGTCCGCTATGGTACCAGGCTACGGCGCGAGGTGTGATACAACCCAACTTTGGTCCGATCCTCCTCCTAGATCGAGCGATTTGCTCAGCCCCTACCCTTGCAAGAAAATCTGTATGTCTTTCCTCATGTATGGCTGTTCAGATGTGACAACGTACCCAAAATATCATAAACCCAGCTCAAAGGCAGTGTTCACGAAGATCTTCAATTTTGGGATTATTCGCTATATCGATTAAGTGGCCCCCGGGTAGAATTAGAATGACGTTGAAATTGGGAAAAACGCACCAGAAGTACGCGGAATCCCTAAGTATCACAGGAAGTGTTGTGACAGCGAAGTCTTTTGTGGACCCGTCTATTGCAATTCTCTACTCTGTTGCTCCGTCCTTTCCTTAGAGCCCCCACTATTCTTGCTTTGCATAAAATATTCTTTTATTTTGGATTGACCAGATTTTCCACCGGTGAAAACCACCATGAACATTTATTTATTTATTTTACGCCGCTGCCGGTGTGCTCAAAAACTGCAAAACAGTAAGTTAAAACATGGAAATGATTACAAAAACAAACAGCAACTTAGCGCAACGCTTCAACAGCCGATCACAAGACCATTATTTTGATTAGAGAATAATCTAAAAGGCGACAGTGCCAAGAGTTAGGAGCCATTACAGGTTGTGGGGCAGTCAGGAACAAAAAATCGAAGTGGTGCTAGAAACCTGGAACCGACCAATATTACCATTACGGGAAATAAATCCAAAGCAATTCATATACTATTCGAGCATACTGAGTTGAAAGCGACCCTACCCACGCGGCTTCCTAGGATGCATATGGTCCTCCGACCACTGTTAGGTATCTGGGCGATGTATCTTAAAATAGCTCCAAATGCCAGCGGTTGATAAGCGTACAAGACAAGTTAAGGTAAATCCGTTCTTAGTTGCAGGCCCTCAGCACCTTACTTGAGGCATAAACTTGAAAGATGATGGAAGAAGAAATATAGGGATCCAATCCACGTAGCGACGCCTCATGAGACATGGGATGGAAATTCGGTCAGTGATCGGCATAGCTAAATACGTTGCTGTGGACGGTTATTAACAGCCAACGAAACAATGTCTGCCATGCCAGGAACCATCACAGCCAGCACTTGTGCACAAATTGGAGTGACAAGATATCAGACAAGGCCACATTTCTTCAAAGCTGGGCTTCTCGTCTTCGCGCACCGTATACCATTCTCAAGCCGAACAACACAAACGCATGAACGAACTGAAATTTAATACTTTGTCGCAACTTTTTACTACAAAGTATTAAATTTCAGTTCGTTCATGCGTTTGTGTCATTTGGCTTGAGAATGGTATACGTTGCGCGAGGACATGTTCATCCAACCGGACAACTAATTCATGTTATAGAATAATGCTACTGGAATACGACGTTTTAATGCGTTTCTCGCCGTCTCTTCGTAATTTTGGTAACACTTGGAGGCCAACGCATTGTTTCATGTGAAAAACTCGAAGACGAAAGTCATCGTGAACTTTGCCTTTTAAGGCACAGTCCAACCTCATAATCGGTTCTCTGTTTTTCAGCCTATCTTGAAAACGGTCCCATGCTGATTTCAACGATGTCTCTAAAATCGTACGCGACCCCCTAAGAACGGAGTTATGGCCCCTCAGAAATCGAGCTGCGGAAACATGGTGGACGAGTTTTCCGAGGCTTCCAACTTCCTTCATTTGAAACCGATGAAAGCGAGCTGCCCTGAATGAAGAGGGAGGTTGAGAATGAAGGGAAGAACGGGGTAAATGATCTGAAACCATCGCTCATCTCGCCACTGTTGAGCTCGAAAGATCGTAAAAGGGGCGTGCCAAAGTGGCTTACGGAGGTGGGCGCCCCAGGGTGGCTTCCTCCTATATCTCGCTTATTCGGAGAAATCAAGAGCTCGCACTTGGCACGTGTTACACGGGGTGGGTCTACTTCACAATTATGTGGAAATTTCAGATTTCGTCCCTGAGCGTGGACTATGCCTTTAAAGCCGAAGAGCGCTACAAAAGGTGGACAGAGCCTGTTTTATGCCCTGAGGGCACATAGGTGCTGTTTCGGGCATGAGAACCACATTTTGTAATTGGCTGTCCGCATGTAAAGACGCACTCAGAATTTCATAGATGCCGCTTCAAGCGGAAAAGCGCTACATAGGGTGGGGTTCATGAAAAAGTCAATTGCTGTGAAATATTTACAGGTATTTATCGAAATTTAAAGGCAGCATATACGCTCAAAAATGATATCATTTTTATGGATTAAACTGAAGGTCTGAAGCTGTTAGTATTCAGAAATAACGAAAAAGACGAAAACAAATCGACGGAAATTAAGATATAACGGTACGTTCTATATTGGCCCAGAAATGGGCGAGTTGTACGGCACTGGCTGAAATAGCGGAGCTAGCAACAAATTTGTTGGGATAACGACGCTAATGTACTCGTACGGCCCTTTCTGGAACGCTTACGTCGTTAGAAGCCTAAAAAGTAATCTGAAGTGGCCGCAATCGAGCATTCAATACCTGTATGGAGGGGCGGAGCCCGTATCGATGGGCGGAGCAAGGATGATTTCGTGACTGACTACAGGTCAAATACGGTCATTTGGACTCGTTTTTAACGCTTGCAACTTCGTGAGGGCTCTTCTAGGGCCTGCACGACCCCACTAATGTAGTTATCTCAACAACTTTTTCGAGCGTGTCTGCTGCCTTTAAATTAGGGAGTTTCGCGTCGTTATAACGTGTAGAAAACCTAGCCACGGACCCAAGAAATCGATTTTGTTATTCAAACCGGTTCAGAACGGTTTTCGAAGACCCATTTTTAGGTGTGGTAAAATCGATTGTATCGCACCTAAAAACGGGTCTTCAAAGACCGTTTGAACCGGCTAAAAAACTAAATCTATTATTTCGATCCGTAACTAGGATTTCCGCACGTTGTAGCAACGCGAAACTCCCTAATTTAAGTTTCGATAAATATAAATATTTCAAAGCAATCGATTTTTCACGGACCCCACCCTATGAAGCGCTCTTCGGCTTAGAGCGGCGTCTATGAAATTCTGGGTGCGTTTTTACATCTTGACAGCCAATCACTAAACGTGTTTCTCATGCCCGAAACTGTACCTATGTGCCCTCAGGGCTTGAAAACAGGCTCCGCCCACCCTATATAGCGCAGTTTGGCTTAAAGAGATGCGTTCATGAGATTTTGGGTACGTTTTCACACACGGACAGTCATATTCTAATTGTAGTTTCCGTGCCTGAAACTGCACATATGTAGCCTCAAGGCGTAACAAATCTTATGCTTCAGCCAATATCGCATCTTGGAAATTGGAGAACGAGTCAATTTCGTGCAGTAAATTGCAAGAGATGTACTGTGCTTATCTGGGCCAAATTCCGGTCCGCCTTGCAGCCGCACGCGCTCGAGTCAGTCGGGTTTCCTGCGCCAAAGCCGACTCGATGTGGCTTTTTTATACAATGTTTTCCAATTTTTCTCAGTTTCCAGTTTCCAAAACCCACCTATAGTCAGCAGATCGGCGGCTGCGGCGCTGGAAGCTCTTCCGACTCGGGAGCGTGCGGCCGCAAAGCGTGTCGAGACGCAATTGCGGACCGGAATTTGCCACACATAAGCACAGCAACACTGTCCAATGCTCTTCTCAAACAGTCAACTATCCATCGCTTCCAAGAATTACGAAATTTGTGACCTTTGCGGGACCTAGCCTGTGCATTCTAAATCGCCTATAAATGCATCATAGATTACGAAATTCTAGAGCATCTGTGTCATTTCTGCGTTAGGATAGTCCGCTTGTAATGACCTCGGTGACGGTGAATACTCAACACCACTGGTCCTGACATATCCAGAAGCACTTTGGTGACACAATTCACCTGGACCTGACTCCGCTTCCATGTCGGGAGCATTAGCGATGGCCATGCTACTGCCCTCTATTGTTTTGCATGCTTTCTCCGAGAGCGAATTGTCACCTCTTTTTGTGAGTTTCTGCCTTATTTTTGAATCTCCATTTCATTTCCTGCCTCACTGCTTTCTCGCTGTTGTTTCTCACTATTCAGTTTCTTTTTTATCCCTGTTTCATTTTGCTCTCTTAGTATGATCTCTAGCGTCATTTTAACTATTTACTGTGACTTCAAATTGACGTCTCAGTTTACCGTTATTTTAAATAATAACGGTATGGCTTTCGAAACCCCTCCCCACCCATGGTAGAAGGCCATCCTGATTCTTTGTTGGTCGAAGGTCCGACCTCCCTTACCGGACGTCCACGGGTCCGACCTCCCCCCTCTGTGATGCATCACACCTCACGCCGAACCCTTTATGGCACACACGGAATTTAACCTCGAACCAGAGACTAAGCGAAATGAAATGAAATCATTTACGCGCTTGATCTGGTCAATTGTGAGAACTTGCTTTTACTGACGCAGCTAGCTCCTAATGGCTGCAAAGGGTGTCTTCTTAAAGCTGTCCGTGTCCATTTATGGTTCAGATTTATCAAAAATAAACAAACTATCATTGCATTGTGGACCACTGTGCGTTGAAAACGAAATATTTAAAGGGTGCTAGAATCGGCAGTTACAGTAAATCTTCATATTAGAAAATATGAAGTCGATGGCGTTGTGCTACTGGAACAACAAACATTTTGCCAAAAAATTTCTTTTTACGAGATTCTGTTGAGCGTCCTCTGGGCGTGGGGAAATAAGCTACTTACTTTTTTTCTGTTAGTATTACCCGATTGGGAAAAATCGGAATTGCAAACTGAAAAACACCATTTTCGTCTCCATCCCAAAGACAAATATGATGGGCCCTAAAGTGAACTTCCATTAGAGCTGTAGATCGTTAAACAACAATACATAAACTCTGGTCCCGCCGTAATGACCTGTTGATTTCGATTATCACAGCGCGGAGCGGTGGCTTCTTCGTCGGAGCCTCCTTATCACTAGTTATATTTCACCGAGGCCCACCGCTCCGCTGCTGATATTGATCGAAATCAACAGGTCACTACGGCGGTACCAGAGTTTACATCAGTGATACATCTATCTTAAGCTTTGGGTGGCGATGATCACTCTAGTATAGTCAGACTGCTGCGTCCACACAGATAAACAAAGCAGAAGCAATGCATTCTGGCTGTCAACGTGTTGAGTTCCTCGTGAGACGTGTTCTTCAAATCGTCTTCGGCGGTCACGGTGGGCGCGCCGGCTCGGTCGAAAGCGGTCACTGCTGCCAGCCGCGTGGCGCCCACGCCACCCCGTACTACGTCCTCCCCCAGCTTCGTCAAGACTACGCCCTACGTCTATTTTGAGCTTTCACGAAGGTTGTCGTAGCGTTTGCTGAATTTTTTCCTTTTTTATTATCACTTTTTCATGTGTATACATAACCAAGACATCAGTTGCATTGGTACTCTCCACACGGCTCACGGTTTCTGAAGTTCTGATTTTTTTCCACTAATAAGGCGAGAAATCGAAAAAAAATGCCTCATTTGAGGGTCATTTCGAGCATGAAAAGCTCAATTCTGAATTGAGTTTTCAACAAGTTCAAATTTCCGTGCATCTGATTCACCTTTTCACGTAAGCAATTCTTTCTGCAGCTCAGATTTTTTCCACATTTTTGAGATCGTTTTGACTCCTTCAAAATATTGTTTAAATTTATTTTTTTTGGTTTGAAAATTGAAATCTTAGTCCAAAGCTCATCGTTTTATATTGCATAAATAAGGTTTGCTTTTATATAAACTAGGCAAGGCGATTCCTTTCTAACATCATGACATGATCAGTCCGCACAACTGAGCTCAAAATTTGAGTTTAACAGCAGTGTACCCCTGAGGAATCTAAGAACAAGCTTTGAATATATATGTTCAGCGCGCATCTTACAGACGCTAACAAGAAGTCTTTCTGCAGCAAATGGACATGTCACTGTTCATAACGTTACGCTCGGGTTTTTACTGTACACAAACCGATAGTGGATCAAAAACATCTCGGTATTGATTGAACTCCTTGTTTCCATACACACGCTGGTTCCAAACTTAGTCATGCAACCCGCTAGACAGAATGCGTTCGTTTTTGCGATCCCCCTCCACTCGAGGCAAAGCTTTGTGACCAGGGGTGTGCGGCAAAGGAATTCAAAATTTCGGCAAACGGCAACGGCAAATCACAAAAACGACCGGCAAACGGCAAAACTGCAAACGGCAAAATCTCTTTTGTGCTATAATACAGCAACATTCGCTTAGTCTTGTCGTATTCCATGCTATATCTGCCAGTTGCTATATTCCTGGCGTTTCAATAGAAAAATCCCATATATCAAAAGCTACTTGAAAGCCTCAGGTGATGAGGAGTATTTATCAAGATCAACTCGGCTGTACGCTTTTCCATCGTCGGCGATACATAATTCTGTTGATTCCTCCCCACTAATTAAGGTTTCCCTACAAATCAATGCTAGAGATCCAAAAGAAGGGCGTCTCTTTGAGCAGTGCAAAGTGTGATAGACCCTCAAAAATGTTTTTTGAAAGGGGCTTGCAGCGATCAGTGAACCGTAAGCAAGCATGGTGCAATAGGAGTGTGCGCCGATCCAAAGACTGGCCGATACCGGTACGACATTCAGGTGAGAATATGCGATTAGTCCTCCAATGGCAAATGACAATCCACACCGCGATCAGCAGCGCGGGGTTTAGGCTATGACTGGAGTTACTCACAATTTCTACTGTTAGTAGCAAGTATTAGGCTCAAGGTTCTCAATTTCGCTCACTTCAAACTACGATGTAATGGTCTTTCTTGTGATGCTACGGCTTCGAGTGGAATGCTGATCGAATACACAGCATGAGAGGCACCTAAAATCAGCTCGACTGGTAAATGCGACGAAAGGCCGCTGCTGTCACGTCGTTTCTGGAGCGCCGCGGGCAGTGCGTTTAGCCAGCCGGACTGCTCTTGGGCGCGTTCATTTATGTGTATTCGGCCTACAAGCCTGCATGAGGCCCACTAAAACAACAATGTTGGCTAAAACCGAGTAATAAATTGCTCTATAAGGTCCCAAAATTTGAATGTTTTGTGTGCCCACCCAACCCACTTCCCCTGTGGGAGGTGGGTGGGGCAAGCACACCACATTCAAGTTACGGGGCCGTATAATGCTATTGGTTGCTCGTTCCAATCCGGTTTTCGACACTGTTGTTGCAATGGGCCTCGAACCCTTCGACCCTTTGATTTGTGATGAAAATTTGAATGCGGTTTCAATTTTTGTCTTTAAGGATTTTTCATTTTCTCATCTTTATACCATTTATTAACAAACTCAGCTCTGTCACTGAGTAAACTTTCTATTTCAGCTAATGATCTCGAAACCGAAAATATTATTGAACACTGCCTTTACTGACCACTGTAAGTATTGTTCAATTCGAAAATAAGCCAGACAAAGTATTTGTAGATTTGGTCAACTTCCTGTCCCGATTATTCCCACCAGCCCACCATCCGAGGATTACTTCGAGAGAATCTCTCGCGCCAGTACCGTGATGCTCTCGTGATCCACGATAGTACCGTGTTCGTGTCCCCCTAGTCCCGCGATTCGCGTTCGTTCCGCGATAGTTACCCAATTGACTCATCCGTTGGCATTCTCGTTTTTGTACCGTGATGGTACCGCGATCGTTGTGAGGTTTACCGCGCTAGTACCGAGATGCACTCGCGATCCGCGATGGTACCGTGATTGTTTCCCCCCGGTTCCGCGTTCTCATGATGTGCAGATTTGTAAAGCAGCACGGAATACGGCAAGGGCAATACCTTATAGCTTCGTGTTGATCTGATAGGCAACACTCGCTCGGGTGAAACATTGAGAAGGCCTGGATGCGGTACGATCAGAGGTGGAGGCTGGCAGGATTTCGCGACCTTCCCGCGATAATTCCGGGCTCGGTTCATCGCGGTTCCGCGATGTAACAACCCGAATACATCAATTTATAGGCGCGGTTTGCTCTCAGTTTGAAGCTGGTAGAATCCCGCGATCGTTCCATGATAGGCCCAGGCTCGATTCCTCGCGGTTCCGCTATAGAGCATCGAGGCAGCATCGATGAACGAAAGCGGTACGCTCTCGGTTTGAGACTGGCAGAATATCACGATCGTTCCGCGATAGCCCCATGCTAGTAACCTCTCGGCCCCTACCAGGAACCGAGGGGATTTTATCCGTGAACGATCGCGGGAGATTCTCTCAGAGTAGCGGGCCGATTTGCACGGGTTCTCAACTGGTTCGTATGTCTGAAAAGGTTCTGCATTTACGCTACAACATTGATATCACGTGGTTTTGTAATCTTAGAGTTTGCAGTGATCGGAATGCTTCCGAAAAAGGGCTTGTGGCATTTTTAATGAGTTACGATTTTGATTATATAAAAAAACACATTTGGAGGCTCTTGAACAGCCTAGAACTCGAAGGAACTCTTCTGATTACCCAGTGAAGATGTTTTCATCAGTTACCGATTAAATTAGTACAATTATACAATACATCAGCTGGAACTACTTATATTAATCATTTGTAGCGGCGTCAAATCGCAGACCAACACAGAAACTGCGAAGAGGGCAAATCCTGTTGTTTTCGTATTTGTGCCGAAATTTTGCCGTTTTAGACGAAATTTTCGGCAAGCGGCAACGGCAAACCACAAAAATGGCCGGCAAACGGCAATTGCCGCAAACCCCTGTTTGCGACCCCTACCCAAACAATGGCCCGCTGAATTCTAAGTAGACCCGCCCTCCTTGCTGAAGATTTGAATGCTCGTCAAAATCGCAATTGTCCAAATAGCGAAAAAATGGTTTTGGGGGTATTCCAGTAAAATATACAATACTCTTACGGGCCGTAACACAGCGGTTCGGTAAAATAGACCCAGTAATGCTGTAGAAAGAAGCAAAGCCGCCCAATGATAAAGAAATAGAAAGAATCTCCCGCTGGAAAAAGTGGTGTAATAAAGCCGTTTTTTTCCAAATGACCTATTCAGCTTTAGTTTTCACTTTCGAAAGGCGGCACCCGAACAGAAGGTTTACCTGCTCATTGGTTATGAAAAACTACATTAGCTGGATTTTTTCGCAAAAAAAAATCTCTGAGATTTCTTACAACACTGTTTGCACATGGTGAGGTAGAAACTCACGGTAAATTCTTTTTAGAAAAAATCCAGCTAATAAAGTTTTTGATAACCATTCACTAGATGCATCTTATGCTTGACTGCCGCCTTCGAAAAGTGAACACCAAGGCTGAAAAAGCCATTTGGAAAGAAATGCCTTTTTAACCAAATGGGTTTTTCTATTTCTCACTCTACATGTGCGGTTTTTCTTTTTTCTGGTTCAATACTGGGTCTATTTTACCGAACCGCTGAGTTACGGTTCGTAAGAATATCGTATATGACACTGGGAGGTCCCCGAAAAATCATTTTTTGCAATTTGGACAGTTGCGATTTTGACGAGCATTTAGTTCACCAGCGGTTGACAAACAAATCTGAACGACTTGTGGTTGTGTAAAAAACATTCTGTGGTGAAGCCGAGTTGAAACCGAGAAAAATCAAAATTAAAAAAATCCGATTGTGCGGCCCCCTCCGATTCAAGTTTGATGGCGACCACCCTCTTTGGAAAATTTCCAACATTGCTTGACCCTGGTTCCAAATGCTATCAGATTCAAACATGCAAACTTATATGCATTATTTGTCATCTTGGAATCAACATTCTTTTCTCAAGCGCGATCGTCCGTAAGGAAGTATTCGCATTCGTATGCTGAACCACACATGAGGGCGTTCCTGTCGAGATTTCGTTTGCAGCAGCCCGAAAATCCGTAGCTCTATCATCTTTTAAAGCTAGATCTCTTGGATAAATGTGACATGTTGTGCAGCCTTTCTGTTCGAGGTGACCTGTAGTGCATGCTAGTGGAGTAACCCACTTATAATCGTCCTAAGACACCCTTGTATAACTCTTGATATATAACAAATTAGTGTTGGAGTGTTCTAAAAGTTTGACGCGCATGCACTGATAAAAATGAATCATCCAGCGTCACTTTATGCTCACAGCTAGCCTATCAACGCTGCTGGAGAGGCTTTCATAATAGACTCTGTTTCATTCCAAGTGAACTCATAATTTCGGTTATCACAGCGCGGAGCGGTGGCCTTTTCGTCGAAACCTCCTTGTCACTAGTTATGTTTCACCGAGGCCCACCGCTCCGCTGCTGGTGATAATCGAAATCAACAGGTCACTAGGGATGTACCAGAGCTCACATGGTCGTTTTTGTTTCAGTAGAATTAGCTGAAGTAATTTATTAATTCTATCCATCAACATTACTGTGTTACTCCAAAGTAGTGAAAATGAGTCATCGCCTCCCGTGATTCCATCTCCATGGTCGGAATAGGGGACGAAAGTCGGGACTCAGTCCTTGATAGCGCTCCTGACCATTGAAGGGATACCATCGCAGATAACTAGTGATTTCACGCTTAGCAAGCATATGCCTGAAATGATAAGGTAATCTTGTGACTACTCTCCTTTACGAACTAATGTAATCACAGTGCCGATTGCTCGCCTACCAATTAGATTTTCTTTCCAATTTTCAGCGAAGTCGGTGCATTCCATGCAATATTTTGACTAATTCATTTTCTCCACAAGTGGTTGGAGTCAGTTTTCAAAATCAGTGCAGATTCACTAGTTAAAGCGTACACTACCACTTGTAGGATTCGGCCAGAGGGTGCGCGAAAAATGCGTCTCCGCGTACACCCTGGCCAAATCCCATGAGTGGTAGTGTACTCTTGGTTCAGTTACCTTGAATTTCTAGTGAAACTTCAGTGCTTGCTAGAGTTGAGAATATTACTAAAAAGTAGGATCTGATCTTTAGATCGTTCCACAGACACATAAAACACGCGAAGGCGCGGAGACGCATACCCGCGCACCATCTGACAAAGTCCTGCTAGCGGTCCTGATAGCAATGTTCGCGATAGAGAAAAATCTTCTCTTGTCCTTCACCACCTGGCCGACCAACTTGTTGGTCCTTTGTCGTTGCTCGCTACACTAAGCTTGTATACGCTGGGCAAGGATCGAACTGATACTTTGGGTTCCTTATTGTATGCTTGCGCAACCTCGGTGCACATATGCTAGTATAGTGGAGTCCAACAAGAGCGTCTCATTTACTAATCAATGAAAAGCGGTCGATTGGAGATCAGTGAACATGAAACTTGTTGCAGCACAACCGCTCATGCTCAATCAGTATCGAGCGTGCTGTTATGGGATTCATGCATATTGATCCCCAGCCGGCCGCTTCTTATTGATAAGTAAATGAGACACTCTTGGTGGGCTCCGCTATACATAGTATGCACACCCACACCGCTACGCGGCGTACTTGTAAGCATTTACCCATTGAAAGAAAAAAAACTCTACTTTGGCTGCATACGTGGGCAGTGGGTGTGACAGCCGTATGTCAACTGTTCACGACAGGCCGACAAAATTTCCGTTCATTCTCTCACATCCACATCCACATTCCCATACACACCTTCAACCATACGGGGCCTCCTAAGCAGGCAGCACCGAGCGTTTATCCATATGTGTTCCATCACGTTTGTTGCCAATGGAGAATTAATGATGTGTTTTTTAGTGAATACAACTTTTTTCTATCCAAACGGATGTGAAGAATGTTAGTTAACAAGGAATTGAACTCGATGGTCCAGTGCATATCCGAAAACGGAAAACTGTGTGAGGATGGAGTCATTCTCTGCGGTAGCATTGGTGAACACTTCGGTTTAAGGCGTTAGCTGCAATAAGCTATGCGTTTACCTAAAAGCGCGATGGGTACATATCCAGCGTGCTCTATCCTCATGTTTGGGAGAAACCAAGTCCAAGCAGATGTGGGTAAGGCCTAGGGAGAAGAAGTGGACCCCTATGCATGAGGTTCAGCATTCCTTTATTTTGTTTCTAAACCAGTAGCTGACCATTTTGAATGCAGCGTTCACGATGATCATCCTCGTTTACTTTCCACAGTGAAAGGATAGGCGAGAAGGATCCTAGGCTCCCAGTGTCGAAAGAACGGTAGAAAGCGTGCCAGGAGCGGCAAAATGCCGGCTGCAAACAAGCGTTTTGGTGCCCCAGACACGCCTCGTGCCCCAGATCCGCCTCTCGAAAAGAACAAATGAAGACTCAGATTACAGGAATGATCAAGTTAAGGAAGTGCTGATAAGTCAGCTGATCGCTTCATTGCACTGATACGTGTTATCCTTCTAGCGGCCAATTCCTCCACGCTCAAAAATGAACGTAAAAAAAGAGAGGGCCTGTTTTTGCTCAAAAAG
Organism: Aplectana chamaeleonis; assembly: GCA_029168955.1. NCBI lineage: Eukaryota > Metazoa > Nematoda > Chromadorea > Rhabditida > Cosmocercidae > Aplectana > Aplectana chamaeleonis. The sequence continues at coordinate 887,402 of JAPDOI010000241.1, read as the reverse complement.
GCGTCTTTCCTGTCCTTTTTGAGCATGCCTTGCTATATAGGGCACCAGACCATTCGTAAGCGGTGGAGATATCAGAAGTGAAATTTATCGTGAACACTGCCTTTAAGAGACTGCTGCCTAATTCAAGAGCAAAATAGAAGCCAACTAAACATGCATTTGTATAAATTTCGTTAGTTGTGGGCGGCTGACACCCACAGCTTCGCCGTCTTAACTGTATTTACGCCGTTTTCCTGCAGCTTCTCACTTATTCTTACTTCTATGATGGTCATATCTAAATGTTCTTGAAGAGTGCTCAACATTTGTTTTTATCGTGAGCCCTGCCTTTAAAGCTTTATCAACTCCCCAAAAGATTTTTATTGCCATTACATAAAGCAACATACCATACCCGCTTTAAGTTTTGTACAGACGGGCAGCATTTGCCAAACTTGAGAAAACACGTCCGATGCTTTTAACCTTCTTAAATGAAGACTTTTTAGATTCTCCAAACGCTATCATATTCACAGCCCAAATTGCTACATGAAACTGTGCGTTGTGGACCGAAGTTCCCTAAAATCGCTTTGTTTCTGAATGAAATTGTTAGTGTGGTCGCCTTTCAAAAACGGTGCGGCGAAACTTTTTTTAACAACCACAAGTCAAGGTTTCGCCGCACCTTGCCGCGCGCGGCATTTTTGAGAAACGACGGCGAAAACAGCTTCATTCAGAAACAAGGCGATTTTAGGGAACTCCGATTCACAAAACACATTATCTGGTGGGAATTTGAGCTGTAAATATGATAGCGTTTTCAGAATTCAAAAAAATTCTTCGAAAAGAGTTGCAAGCATTGGACGTTTTTTTGCCATGTCTGACAATTGCTCCCCACTTCAGGGTCTAAAACACAATCCACAGAGGATTGCACTTACTGCCTCAATTTGAAGAAAAAACCATCGAATGGGCAAATGTTCGAAAAACAAAAAACGGCTGCTTAAAGGCACCGGACACCCAAGAAAATAATTTTCAGATTTCATGCTTATCTTGGAGAAAGTCACACGCTGACCACAGTGGTATCTCTGGAATCGTCCAAGACCCACTATGAACAGAGTTATGGCTCCTCAAAAATGCCTATATTCTGAGGGCAGAAAATTGTTGGACGAGTTGTCTCAGGCCTATATTTCTCTTCATTTGCAATCGTTGCGTGAGAGAAAGCCGGGGTAAGGAGACAATCCAGCAGTGAACTGAAGAACGACGATTTGTTTAAATTCATCCATCCATCGAGCCGCTATTGAGTTCGAAAATCTGTTAGGGGATCGGGCCTGTGGTGGTGAGCGAAGGGGGTCGGGCCTGTGGTGGTCGCCTATATCTCGCTTATTTGGAAGGATTGAGATTTCGCATTTGGCACGTGTTATACAGGAGGGGTCTTCTACACAATTACATGAAAATCTCGAAATTGATATCTGAGGGTGTACTGTGCCTTTAAGCTCGTGGAAACCATCACTTGTGTACGTTACAAATAGCAGTTCATGCGACTGAGCCTGAAGTTGAGCGGCCTCAATCGCGAAAATTCGCAAACGTGGAGACATTCCGCAAACGCTACTTCTTCATGGGTTCGGAACAGAATTCAGGAATATGTGCATACAATACTTGAATAATAATATTAATTTATGGTTAACTGCAGCAAAACGTCTCTGGAGTGGAGTGTCTCCCTACCAAATTTACCTTTTTGTCGCACATAGTGGTTATTTGGAACGCTTGGCCGATAAGGTATCATGCAAATTGAAAATTGGAGTAATGTGTTTCCTTGAAACTTGTTTGCGGAAAATTTTAGCAGGTCACGTTCCCAAAGTAATGGTGGACCTATCGCAGTCTCTATATTCTATTGTAGCTCACAAAAAACTTGGAGGACCACTTGGGCTTGAAACAAACATGAGCACTGCTGGGAACGTCTCCCTACTGTGACGCTAACCGACTAATCTGCAATTAACCAGATGCACACTGAATACGCGGGAAGTTGGGGACATGGAAACATGATGAAACTCGTAGAACACATGCACAGAAAAACGTTATGGAACACGTATGGATAAACGGTCGCTGCTGCCTGTTTAGGTTTTCTGCACACATAGCCATACCCATACCCACACTCACGCCCACACCCAAACTCATACCCATTCACAGAGTAAGGCGACTATAGTTAGTACGAAAACGCGGTTTCCGCTAACATTCGAAAAGGAACGCAAATTATCATGGTCATCCGTGCCGACCGCACGGTGCTGGCTCAGTTTGCCACCATGTTCCACACGTCGATTCTCAAAGACTAGGAGATGAAAGGTCTTCTTCGAATGGTTCGGTGATATAAGTGGTGAATGGTCTGAGACAGCGGCTCCAGGAGCGTTCTCCTTGGGCTAACATCCGATTGCTAACCCGAAAGACGGTGGAATGCAGACCTGAAAAGGGTCCCCACTATAGCGAAGTGCATCTTTTGGCATCTCCTCTGGAAACTGGTGTTTGAAGATCGTGCTTTCCGTGATGGGCTGCTTTAAAAGCCTTTTTTTTATTTTAAACTCCTTTCTCGATTTCAACCGTACGGGATCGTACACAGAGTTCGCGCAACCATATTAGTCTGATGAATGGAAGGGGCTGTGACGGTAGATCACCCCGCGCGAATCGAAATCCCCTTCTTCAGCGAGGCCGCTATCCCCACACGGAGAGCCGCCTTGTTCATGCGTCACACTAAAACGAAAACGGAAACCATATGACGGTCTTGAATTCTATTAATCGTCATTATATTACAACGGCAGCTAAAGACTAGTTTCTCACGATACGGGATTCCAGACACAATACCGCTACCGCTCGCAGGATTTGGTCAGAAAGCGAGCAAGGTCGGGTTTTCACGTCTTGTTTTGTATAACTCGCTTCAGATTCAAATTTGAGCGGAACTAGCGTAATATTTATAATACTGGCGTTGAGGGCTATCCATTGGCTTAGCCTATGTGGTCATTACGTTGACAACTATAGAGGTTTTGCAATCAGCCAGGTTTGTTATCATGGTACCGTGACGGATGGGGCGCTACCGTCTCTGCCTGCTCAGATATTCGTAGAGGGCGACCCGAGCGGCGAGTACAGGGCCAGCCGAGGATACATACTCGGGCGGCACCCAATTCGCCTCGGCTCACCCTTCGGTGCCATTGTAGGGCCAGCCGAGTTAATTTTGGAGGGAGCCGAGGGATTTCATAATTTTTTTCTTCACGCCATTTTGGGTGTTCCGAAGTTCGCAGAGGGGACACCTGGGATATCTCAGAACAGGGGTCAGCTCCCGGACAGAAAATAAGGCTGACCGCTCGCAACAATAGGACCGACCGCGGGATCGGCGACGTTCCGACCGCACCATTGAGAGCGCTCCGACCGGTATACCGCTGCGGTCAGTACGAAAATGTGCGCGTTCCGAACGCGAATCTGCATCACGGCACTTTGCGTTCGGACCGCGGGCAAATATGATATAAGGGCGCCCTTCCGTTGGGAGGGGCTCAGAACAGCGCAATACGCCAGCAGGGGATCCTACAATCGTGGTGCCCTTTACTGGCTATTACACTATGATATAGCCACGTAGAGGAGATCACGATTGGAGACTAGATGCTAGCGTATTGCATAATAACATAAAACGAAAATGATAATACACGAATTTATTTCCAAATTAACCATTTGATGGTACATCAATCAGCAATGAGGCAAAAATTGTGAAACAAATTCTGTTTGTTCACAATAATGGCAAACGGTCACACACAAAAATATGCAACGAAATACAACACATGATCGAGTTCACAAGTTTCCAAAAAATGACTTCAAATTCTTGAAAAAAAAAGGCATTGGAAGTATGGGCTAATTTCGATGTCAGAGTCCAGAAATAGTGCATGCTGGTATGATTTTAAATGTCAAATGTTCGAAAAAACTAGTGAAAGTAAATTTTAGTAACTGAAAAATTATACACTCAAACTGCAAATTCCTTTTTTGTGTCACATCCAGTCAAGTTATTCATATTTTCAATGTTTTTACTGTAAAACTTCAATCCGCATTCATTTATTGTGCTTCCACGCTGTTACATGAAAAACTGTGTTTCGAACAACACTGTTTCCAATTATTTCAAATCATCTTTTAAAATTTGTGAACCCGAAAATTGAAACTTTTACAGCACACAAAAAAGGAGTCATCAAAACTGAGAGCCCAAGTGGTAACGAATCATTGTTTTTCAAAGACAGATACCCACCCAGACCGCGGTTAAAAGCAATAGAGCTATCGTCGATCACTGGTCGAGAGAGCGCCGCGTCGAACACATATGGCACGCACGCAAGCGAGGAGGTAGTGATGGGATCATTACCTCCTCGCTTACGCGCGTGCCACTTGTGTTCGACGCGGCGATCTCTCGATCAGCGATGGATCATAACTATGAGACTGACTGCACATTCCAGGTTCCCTACAGCAAAGAAGCGAGATCGATATCATTAAACGAAATAATGGTAGTAGGGCATGTTAAAAGGCTAGTAGAACTTACAAAGAGTTCCCCATGTAAAACTGAGTGAGCATCTAGAATACCCGCACTAGGTTTTGTAAAAACGGGGAGCATCTGGCAAACTTGATGCATGTACCAGGTTGTTCAATAAGTTCTGACGTCGGATAAGAGAGGGCGTTGCTACTAGCCCATAATTTTTTTTGTTTTGTTGGTACACTCTTCATATGAACGTATGTGAAGTTTCTTTTCAATCTGTCAGTTCATTATTTGTTTACAAGCCTTTTAGTGTCGCCGTGTCATAGCAATGGAAAAATTGAATATCGTGCAGTGATAAAATTCTTATTTTTGGAAGGTGTAGCACCAGAGGAAATTCGCGAACGAATGTTAAAAGTGTATAATGATTGTTCATTTACAATTAGAACAGCAGAAAGATGGGTTGCTGAGTTTAAACGTGGTCGTACAAGCCTTGAAGACGATCCACGTGAAGGACGTCCGAAAAGCGCATCAACACCAGAAATCATAGCCAAAATACAGAATATGGTTTCGGGAGATCGTCGATTGACTGAGAGAAAATTAGTAGAGGCTCTAAACATTTCATTAGGCAGTGTGAGCCATATTTTTAGTGAAATTATTGGTTTTAGGAAGCTGTGTGCACGATGGGTGCCGCATTCGCTAACAATGGACCAAAAACACATTCAAATACTATTTTCTCAGCAATATTTTGAGCTTTTTAAAATGATGAAGTGGATTTTGTGCGCCGATTCATCACTATGAATGAGACTTGGGTCTATAACCATGATCCTGAATCAAAACAAGAGGCTCAAAGGCAGCGTTCACGATAATCATCCTCAGTGACCTACTACAGTGAAATGGTAGGCGAGAAGGTTCCTAGGGTCCCGGTGTCGAAAGAACGGTAGAAAACAAGCCAGGAATGGCAAAATAGCGGCTGATGCTCCATGTTCGCCCCCTCGACGTGAACAAACGATCTTTCGAGCTCTATAGTGGCAAGATGAGCGATAATTCTTAACTCCGTTCTTTACTCAAGTCAGCTCGCACACATCGGCTGCAAAAGATGGAAGTTACAAGCCTCGGACAACTCGTCCACAATGCTCCCCTAGCTCAATTTTTGAGGGGCCATAACTCCGTTTCCAGTGGGTTCTGTACGATTCCAGAAACATCATTGGAATCAGCATGGGACCGTTTTCAAAATAGGTGGAGGAACAGAAAAACGACTTTTATCGTGAACACAGCTTTTAAGAGTGGTGTGAACCTGGTTGTTCAGCTTCGAAACGAGTTCCTGTCCGGAAATCGGCGAAGAAGTTTATGGCCTTATTTTTTTGGGATGCGAAAGGAATTATTTTGTGAATTACTTGCAAACTGGTGAAAACATATAATCCTGAATATTATTGCAACCTTTTGGACCGGTTGAAGGAAACAATTTGTGAAAAAAAGACATGGTTTGCAGAGGAAAAAAATTTAATTAGGACAATGCACCGTGTCCCAAGAGCATTTTGACAATGGCTAAAATCCATGAATTGAAGTTATTTTGTGGAAGTAATAAATTCTGTTAAGTCTAGTTCTAACCGGACTAACTGTGCCTCCCTACGTTCTACATTGCACAACAGGCAGAATAACATGAGCTCGCTTCCCTATCAAAAAATGGAAACAGACTTTATATCAAAGTATAACATGAATTTTGAGTGCTGAACATTTCAGTCCCGCCTAAAACCTACAACTGTCACAACAGAGTTGTGAAGGAAATTGTAGTCGTGGAAAATCTAAAGTTTGTCATGGAAAGTTACAGACCTAGCTCTGCTACGACGGCCTCTCCAAATGAAGTGCGCGGAAACTCGACAGGATCATCGTATTGTGGTGCGGAATTTTCTAGAACAATAATCTCACTTGATTCAACCGCTAAACCGTAAAACAAAACACTCACCCCGCTTCATAGTCTTCGATCTGTTCCATCTGGTGGTCCGCGTCGTCGCTTCAAGCCTTCCCTTGCGAAATCTCCCAAATATTTCTAGAAAATAGAAACTATTCAGGACGCAAACGTCGTGAACCTATGTTGCAAACGCAGATTAATCAGTTGGCTGTGTTTAAACAGTAGCAACAAAAAATGAGAGTATCTTATTATTAAAGAGCTGTTTTGTGAATTCCCTGTCAAGTGTACACACTATGCACATTATATACACACATTAAGATAGAAAAGCTACTTCTCGACTCAAAACAGCTTTCTGGATACAGCGAAAAAGTCCCTTTTCGCTATTAGGCGAAGTTCGCGCACTAGTCGGAGACGCAGTCAAAACATGACGATTTCGATCATCAACTTGGCCTAGGCAGTGCATTGCCTGGATCATTTTTAGTTCGATCTTCCAAGCTCTGCGCTCCTCTCTTTTTTACACGGAACATTTCGAATCGTACTCAAAATTCTGAAATTTTCCCATATGTCTCGCCAAACCTTTTGCAACTTACGTTTTTTTTTTGAAATTGTGGGCAATCCTCCTGGAGCCAAGCCCATTTTGAGGAACATTGGAAATACCTCCTCGAAAATCGATTTCCCTCATTTTGCCCTTGCTCGCACCCCTTCTATAGCCCCGCCCACTTTTCGGAGCATCTAGAGCACGTCTTTGAAACTTTTGCACACCTACAACTCCTCTCCAATTTTTTTCTAGAATCCCAAAGCACTTTTTTGCCGTTGTGCGCACTCCTGCCGAAGCCTCACCCACATTCCGGAACACTGAAAACTTGCCCTCGGAGCCCTCAGAGACTTCCAGCCTGATTCACCATACTTTTTGAGATACCAAAGCATTTTATTGTCGTTGTGCGCACTCCTGCTGAAGCCCCGCCCACGTTCCGGAACGTTGAAAACTCGCCCTCGGAGCCCTCACAGACTTACAGCCTGATTCACCATACTTTTTGAAATACCAAAGCATTTTATTGTCGTTGTGCGCACTCCTGCCAAAGCCCCGCCCACATTCCGGAACATTGAAAATTTGCCCTCGGAGCCCTCACAGACTTCCAGCCTGATTCCCCATACTTTTTGAAATACCGAAGCATTTTATTGTCGTTGTGCGCACTCCTGCCAAAGCCCCGCCCACATTCCGGAACATTGAAAACTTGCCCTCGGAGCCCTCACAGACTTCCAGCCTGATTCCCCATACTTTTTGAAATACCGAAGCATTTTATTGTCGTTGTGCGCACTCCTGCCGAAGCCCCGCCCACATTCCGGAACATTGAAAACTTGCCCTCGGAGCCCTCACAAACTTCCAGCCTGATTTCCCATACTTTTTGGAATACCAAAGCATTTTATTGTCGTTGTGCGCACTCCTGCCGAAGCCCCGCCCACATTCCGGAACATTGAAAACTTGCTTTCGAACCCTTGCATACCTTCGGCGTGGAGCGTGAAGAGACTCGGCGTTCACTGTTGAAGGTTGGCGCAAACTCGGTGCCATATGCTATAATATAGGTGCACCGAGTTTGCGTCAACCTTCAACAGTGAACGCAAAGTCTCTTCACGTTCCATGCCGATGTTACCTCTAGCTCTTATCCCCACACTTTTTCGAACTTCGAAGCACTTTTTTTGCCGCTGCGCGCACTCCTGTCGAAGCGCCGCCCACTTCCCATCCCATTCCGTTATTTCTTTCAGAGCTACCCACCCGACTGAATCTCTACACACCTTACCCAAAATTCCGCACATGCCTTTATTAACCGACGGTCAACGCCGTTTTTCAATGAGTATTATTGTTATTCTTGCTAATACCCTAGCGTAAACAAAGCAGGCAATCATAAAAAGGGATGTAAACATAGGAGACACAAGGGGAACACAGAACAATAGAGTAAAAAGAAAGAAAAAGAAAGAAAATCAGCAAGAAAAACGAGATAATACGGAAACTGCTGCAGAAATAATCGGTGATTCAGGCGCGAAGTTGAATGTGTCCTCGTCGCTACGCACCATACATGTTCTCTCACGTCTGCGCGCGGTCGGTCCTGAAGTTGCGCGGTTTCTGTCCGCTTTGCAAAGTTGCGCGCGGTCCGAACGGAAAGATATGTGAGCCGTGAATAGGGCAAAAGCGGTCGGAACGCTAGCAACTTTTTAAGATCGTACTGACCGCGTTCTTTGCGCGCGGTCTGCCCCATCCTGTTTTTTGCGCGCGGTCGAAACGGTTCCTGCGCACGGTCTGTACTAAGGGCGAAAACTTGCGCGCGGTCAAGCCCATTTTCTGTCGGAGTCTGCCCTGAGATGTCCCCATGGTCCGCAGTGGGGTGCTCCCCTCTGTAGACCGTGGGGAGGTGGACCCACAGTTGGGTACCACCTTTCCCCTCCCCCCCCCCATCGAGCCGTATGGAGCCCCTCCCCTCGGCGACAAAAATAATCCTCCGGCATCCAGCGGTGGATCTTCTGGGGTGCGTTCCAAGAACATCCTCACGGCTAAAATTCTCCATGGAAACGTAAACACGGCGACTTGGAAGCAATTATCAGTTACTACTCGTGGCCATGGGAAACAAGTCTGGTCGTGGAAAGGCTACTTGCCCTCCCTCGGTATCGTGGAAACATTCTTGGAACGCACCCCTGGAAAAAAAACTCGATCTGGCTCCGAAGAGCCGACTAAGGCACACTGTGAGATGAGAAGCCTTTTATACCAGCAACATTGTTAATACCTTTGTCTGAACATGTTAATGATCTTGATATTACATCCACGTAGCACGGAAGTGCGTTCAACGTGAAATTCCCGCGGGCGGGCCCTTTTTCTCCTTGCCTCGCCTCATTTGAGTCCACGCATTCAATTTGTGTCTTCGGGTCAGCCTCAACGCCCAAAATTACCTCGGGTCGCCCTCTACGAACATCTGAGTGCGTTCTGTGTCTACCGTTTATAGAGAGCGGGTCAATTGCGAAACTTCCATGGCTCTCAGCGAAACTCCGACAATGGCTATACCATTGCATAGCCCTCAACACCTGAATCATGAATATATCCCTAGTTTCGCTCAAAGTAGACTTTGAAGCGAGTTACACAAAAAAGACGAAAAGACGCTAAAACCCGTCTTGAAAGCTTGCTGCCTGATCGAATCCTGCAAACGGTAGTGTACGTTCCAATGTATCGTGATTGTGTTCCACCAGCCAAACAAGTCGCCAAGTTGAAAAAGTTGAGACATGTAGTTTGAATCAGGATCATGACGTACCTTCCTTCTTGTTGTTGGAAGCCCTCGCATGAGACAGTCACCAACAATATTACTCCAAAAAGCAATAACACAGAGTTATGCATGTCTGGAACAGATTATGTAAGGGAGTGTTCTATACGACACAAAAAAGAAGCTTTCGCATTCCGAAAATGTCGATTGTACGAAAGGCCTACAACAATGTTGAGCGCTCAACCCGTGTTTAAATACACAAAAAATATTTGGGATCCGTAGTAAGCCTAGAAGTCAACCAGTCACAAGGCATAATTGGATCAAATGCGGCAGCTTCTAAAAATGGCTAGGAGTATTCCGTCTAGTAATGAGCAGCCTTTATTGGTAGCTCAACTGCGTGAAAATTGTGTAGAACGAGATTCTCATACTAACAAAAACAGCTTGAACGTTTCAGGGAAGTGAGGTAAGACGATTTTTTAAGGTGCTTGTAAAATTAATGGGCGAATAGACGTGAGGAGCGAAGATGACGCCTATGATGTCAACCAAAATGCGTAACTGAGGTTGTTGCCATGTAAAGCAATTGATAAACTCAATCACGACGATAATCAGCGCTTTTTCGGGAATTATGTGCTAGTGATGTAGACTACGGTGAACACTGGCGAGTTCGCTAAGAGAAAAAATTTTTCATGAGATGTCAAGTCAAACAAATAGAACCATTTTATACGTGACTAAGATTATGCATGATTATATAGAGAAGATCCGACAGCGCTGTTGATTAATTAGCACTACTGGTCCGAAGCAACCCTAGTGGTTCATGATCGAGTTCCTGTGGCTTTGCACACTGATCACAGAAAAGTATTTACATGTACACTCAGTTTATCTCGGATTGTTAATCTCAAATTGCAGAAAACACGGTCCGCCACCGGCCCTCTATGTACTGTTTTGCACGTCCATCGACGCGTTCTCGGTCTACCTCTGTGGGTATGTGAATCAAAACGCCAGTGCCGCCGCCACTATCTCATCAAGTTGACTGTGCAGTGCCAGGGTGGGTGATAGAGTGGCGGTAACGCTGTCGTATTGATTTGCATGCCCACCGTGGTCGGCCGAGAACGCGTTCGAGGACGCGCACTACGGTACATAGAGGGCCGGCGGCGGACCATGTTATGTGCGATCCGAGATAAACGGAGTATTTTGGACGTCATACAGGGTACCGTCGAGTCGTTTGACAGGCATTCATCGTAGTCAGGCTGCGCTCTTCAGTTCTACACAACGAGCGACTTCTCCGTACTGCGCTTTCCAAGATGGAAAATCTGGTGAAGTGGTGTGCGGTATCCCACAATATTAAATCGGACATAGAAGCGCAATGAGGAACCGCTCGAAGATGAAGAGAAAGTTAGAAAGTGGCATCGTCTTTTGACAGAGAAGCTAATGATAACGCTGTTTATGCCTTTCAAGTGCATAAGCGTTAGGATCATTTCTTTACTTATGTTCTTCCCACTTTCGCGTATTGTTCTATATTGTACACAGTATATGAAAAAGTAGTAACCTTAGAAGGAGTTTAAATGATCGGAAAAGTTGTAGAGCTAGCGACGTCAGTCAGGTCGTACTGCTCCTACTAGAACGCTCACGCCGCTGCAAGGATCAGAAAAGAATTAAAATTACCTAATTTTGCCATTTTGAAAAATCAAGACATGCAGTTTCCGCTTGTTTCACTTGCACTTCCCAAATCTCAATTGCAGTGTTAGCGGTGACTGACCTTTGAACTCGAGTTTATCCACTCTCATCAACCCACTGATGACGCAAGCGTTCCAGTACAGTTCGTAAGAATCTGTAAGTTTTTCAATCTCAACCATTTTCTTGCTAGCCTCGCTCCTCTAGCCGAGCCGGCGTGCATCGGTGTAAGTCTTCCACTTCCACTCCATCATAAAACAACCCGCTATTTCTCTATTTATATTGAGTTCCCAGCGGTTCTCCCGTTTTCGCAAGGAGTTTCTTCTTTTCATTTGGCTCCAGTTGCTAGTTTTAGTTTGTTCGGATTTTTTTCAAGAGTCTCGTTAATGATTCATTGATATGCCTCTCTGTTGTGTGGCGCACCTTGAGTGCAATTAAATAAATAAACAAAATAAATAAGTTTTTGACGGAAAAATCAAGTCTGCCCTCTACATCTGAGAAGCTCTAATGGTGTGGAGACAGCGATCCGAGAAGGTTCTTCAGGATTCTGAAAAGCAAAGAGGTGAAGGCTCCCTCCAAATCTGTGGTTTCAAAGCAAACCTTTCCTTTTAGTCTTCTTTATTTTGCACTTAGAATTTTCTTCGTTAATTTGGAAAACATACAATAACCTTTTGAGGAGATGGGTGCTTAATAATGCTCACCTCTCCACATAGGGATCTTTTGGGGTCCTTTTTCCTTTTTTTGGAGCTGTGCAACCGTTTTTTTCTTGAAATGAACCGAGCTAAATTTTGAAATTATCTCCCCTCGTAGCTAACTGCCTTTGGGGATAAATATCTGTCAGAAGCTATTTCTGGAATTTCCTGTGAACTCAATGTCAAATGGTTTTTTCAGGTGAAAAAGACTTTTCCCTGATCCTTCAGCAGATTTCGATTGGTGAAGGATCAGGGAAAAGACACGAAATGACATGTTTTGCTAGTAACTTTTTACGCGCTGAAGTTAAATGCGTGGTGAAGGTTGGATTCGAAATCTTCGTGAAATTCTGCGGCGTATTGGGTTCCAACCTTGATTCCCTCCATAAACCGGCCAGGTCGATAGAGCCGAGCTCCATAGATAAAATCCATATCGGAGTGAAATCGATGTTGCTGCTTCATATCCGTCTCTGTCGTGATGAGAACGACCGCTCTCCCGCACTGATGTATTTTATCTACACTGGCCGTATTAATGAAACTTCAGAAAGCTTCCCGGGAAGGTGTAAACCTTCCCGCTGTCGGACGAGTTTTCCGCCATCCATCTACCCGGCTACCCGGCGGGTAGACGGGAAGGTTCCTGGCTACCCGGCGGGTAGACGGGAAGGTTCCTGGCTACCCAGCGGGTAGACAGGTAGGTTCCTGGCTACCCGGCAGGTAAGCGGGAAGGTTCGTGGCGAACGTCACGTTGATAAGACGTGGAAGATAATCCTCAAAAGCTACCTGAAAATCCGCGAATTATCTTCCCGTCTACCCGTCGATTGAAGACGGGTAATATCTTCCCGTCGATGAACTTTCACAGTTTCCGTCATCCATTCAATGAGTTTTCGTGTTGCTTTTGAACTCATTGTCGTACATGACTTACATTTTGTAGGGCCTCATTCTATAGCTTTTGCAAAGTGTCAACTCGTGCTACATTCGAATATTGTAGCTTTCGTTGAACCTTTTTACCAATCGTTTCTCTTCCTCATTAGTTCTATGCTTGATGACCTGGCAATCTTGATTTGAAACTCAATTTTTTACTCAATTTTTTTCTTGTGAATCGGACGCATTAAACGTGCCACATTCAAAAACATTCTATGAAAAAAAAGACCAACAACTTCTCAGAATTCATTGCTTTACGAGTTCCATTAAAATCGAGTTTTAAAATCAATGAGCTACTGAAAGGAATTTTTCACAATAAAATCAACAAACAAGTTTAATTTTCACTTTCATAAATTAATTAACTCGACTTCCAATTCCAATTTTCGTATTTCACAATATTTCAATTTTTTTGCGATTGGATAAACCAGCGAATTCAATGTTTGCAATCCTGAACGGATTGATTCCCCTTCCGCATTCCTTAAAGGCAGTGTTCACGACAAAAGTCGTTTTTCTGTTTTGCCGCCTATCTTGAAAACGGTCCCATGCTGATTCCAATGATGTCCCTGGAATAGTACAGGACATCCTGGAAACGGAGTTATGGCCCCTCGAAATTTAGCAAGGGAAAATTGTGGACGAGTTGTACGAGGCTTGTAACTCCCGTTTTTTGCAGCCGATGTGTGCGAGCTAACCTGAGTAAAGAGAGACGTTGAGAATGAAGGGAAGAACGGGGCTTTTGATCGGAAACCATCGCTCATTTAACCACAAATACAGGGGAACTGTTATAGGACGTGGGCGGAGTGGCCCAATGGGTCGGCTGGCCCACGAGATTTTCACCCACTTACCGGCCGTTTTTCGTCGCACTTCCGTTCTTAATCTTCTTATAGGGACCCAAAGCTTACGTTTTAGCCAAAAAAAAGGAAACTTTTTCTTCGTCAACACCGCCTTTAAAGGCAGTGGTCACGATGAAAAATGTCATCGAAAAAACTACAAAAATCAGCTTAGATCGAAAACAGCTGAAAAACTATGAAGGTAGAGCGGTGAGAAACAGTCTGGAATTAGAGTTTATAGGGCCCAAAGATGCCAGTTCGTGCACAAGTGGACAGCGCCGCTCAAAAAGATCGCAGTCTCATGCCGAGCAGTCGAAAATCATCGACATTCAGAGGATGAAACAAATGCAAATTTACGTAATAAAAACAGTTGAGCAAGGAAAACAAACTTTTCTGTCAACGGTTTTGACTAGATCGGTCAATGTTCAATGATTGGATTTTAATTTCAAGCCAGCTGATGTTCTTTATATTAGAGATCATTAGTATAGTTGTACAATTTCAAAAAAATGTCGCACGAACGAAGTTCGAAAAATTTTCGTTCGAAAAAATTTCGAGCGAACGAAAAATGAAAAAATTTGCACGAAAAAATTTCGAGCGGACGAAAAATGAAAAAAATTCGTTCGAAATAATTTCGAACGAACGAATTTCGGAACTAATCGAAACTTTGATTTGTTTCAAAATTTCGATTTTTTTTGAAGCTCTTCTGAAATTTCGAATTTTTTTGTTCGAAATTTGTCGGAAATTTTGAACTTGTTCTTGAAATTTGTTCGAAAGTGTTCCGAACGAACGGAAATTGAAAAAGTTTCGTTCGAAAAAATTTCGAAAAAACGAAATTTGAAAAAAATTCGTTCGACGAAATTCGAACGAACGAAATTTGAAAAAAATTTCGTTCGACGATTTTTAGATCGAATAAAAACGAACGAGAAAAAAATCAAAAAATCTTTCGAAAATTTTGTTCGTGTACAACTACAATCATCAGTGCCGATGATGTGGAGTGGGCTCGTCCACCATCAAAAGGCAAGAAAGTTCAGGCTTCAAATTTGCCCCAAAACAGCGGTTTTTCCTTATAGGTCCTAATACCCGAAACCCAGAAAAGGGTTTGAAGAGGAAAAAAAGGACAAGCATATTTGAATGCGACCACAGCATTTAATCCACCGAATTAGCGTTTCTCACTTTCTGGTCTGAGAAATATCAACTTCCATCTTCAAACGATAAGCTAGATTCTGATGACAAACGTAGAATGGAGCCGGTTTTTGCATTCTCTAAACGGACGGCTAAACTGTTTTTTTTTTGCGGACAAATTCGATTTCCGTGACTTTGGACTAACTATGGAAACCATTTTGGCGTTGTACGAGTTGAGCAAAGTTAATTACATAACAAAAATGTCTATTCTACGAGTAATAGATGTCCATGCATGCTGAAAAAAGATATCAGCGCGTGAAAAAATCGGTGAAATATCTTTTTGGACTACGGTAAGATAGATGCTGCGTTGCTTGCGTAATTTTTGAAGCGATGCCACATCTGTCTTACAGTAATCTGAAACGTCAGGGACCTCTGAGGGAACTTGCCGCGCCAGTGCCGGTAAAGTACCGCGACCCTGGACGATGTCGCGATAGTTCCGCTATAGTACCGCAACGGCTCCGTGATCGGACGGTTCTGTTGCCGTGTCTTGAGCCTCGACATCGGCGCGATAGTACGAGCAGCGTCTCCGAGTTAGAACCGCGCCGGCTTTGCGAGGACGCAGCAGCGAACCTGCGTGGGGTACGATGCACTGCCCTGTGTGGTAAAACTAAATTGTTGCCAGTTCAATTACCCAAGTCCGATGTACGTTCCGTATTTCCTTGGGCGCAAAAACGGCGGAAACCTCTGTCCCTATCAGACAGGACCTAGCAACCGCAGGTGCATATTTTTGTTCTTAGGCCCCCTAGTTGTATTATAATGCCCAAACAACTTCGTATGAGAAACTCTCCCGAGCCGCGGCGGCACTATCGTGGAGCCGCAGCGGCTCCGTTGTAGTCCCGCCGCGGCTCTGCGGTAATGCCGCTGCGGCTCTGTGGTAATGCCGCCGCGGCTCTGCGGTAGTGCCGCCGCGGCTCTGTCGGAGTGCTGCCACGGCTCCGCGATGGTGCTGATTCGGTGCCTGTAGGCGCCGAAGCGGCTTTATCGCGGAGCCGCAGCAGCGATTTTTCTCAGAGACGCAGTTTGGAGCGCTTCTTCTTTGGACTATCCGCTTGTCAACTTGTTTGGTTTAGAGCATATCAACGTAACAGATGACAAATACCACGCATAAAGAGATGGAAAAACGCTATTGAAAAAGTGAAGGATTTCCCACAATGAAAGCCTTCTCTGTACGATAGAATATCGACAAAGAAATCTTATTCAATTACTGATCGTTAAACGGTTCGTATTAATCTGGAACTTACTCAGACAAAATGCCGCTCAACACCCAGCAAGAAAGCCGGCATTGTCAGCGGCAAAGTGGCCGTAGAGCCCAAAACTCAAAGTTCTGTCGCCCGCGGCAGTGACTGTTTGATACCCAAGCAACAAGACGCCCATAAAGCAAGCCACTGGTTCTGAAAGGCCCGTGAGATGAAAACCTCTGAATAATATTTGCTGGTCGTGCAGCCCAAGAATATACACACAGCGCACCCGTGTCGGCACACTGGCAGGCAAGCGGAACTGCCAATGCACCGAACATCCACACGGACCGCCAGCTGTTGGACGGGGCTTCCAGTGGCTGGGCGTGGTGAGGTACCGCAAACTTGGGAAATCAAGCCGACGACATTGCCGACATCTGAGTCCTTTCGGAAGAATGCGTCGTGAGCTTTCCTTGGGCATGAGCGTGGAGCGTTTTTTGGGATGCATGCTCCACCCGTCAAATGCACTATTCCGACCTTCTCGACACGATAGACATACTGCATCGTTACCAGTTCCGACCGAAAATCGATTGCCGATATGGGGATTTCGCCAGCATTCTCATGTGCAAAGAAACGATAGACATACTGTATCGTTACCAGTTCCGACCGAAAATCGATTGCCGATATGGGGATTTCGCCAGCATTCTCATGTGCAAAGAAGCTAGTTTCCACTGAAAAGCGGAATTTTCCGGCGAAATCGTGGAAGGAAATAATATTTGCTGGTCGTGCAGCCCAAGAATATACACACAGCGCACCCGTGTGTCGGCACACTGGCAGGCAAGCGGAACTGCCAATGCACCGAACATCCACACGGACCGCCAGCTGTTGGACGGGGCTTCCAGTGGCTGGGCGGGGTGAAGTACCGCAAACTTGGGAAATCGAGCCGACGACATTGCCGACATCTGAGTCCTTTCGGAAGAATGCGTCGTGAGCTTTCCTTGGGCATGAGCGTGGAGCGTTTTTTGGGATGCATGCTCCACCCGTCAAATGCACTATTCCGACCTTCTCGACACGATAGACATACTGTATCGTTACCAGTTCCGACCGAAAATCGATTGCCGATATGGGGATTTCGCCAGCATTCTCATGTGCAAAGAAGCTAGTTTCCACTGAAAAGCGGAATTTTCCGGCGAAATCGTGGAAGGGCGTAAGGAGTAGAAACACATGTGCTCAGCCCTGCCCCCCACCCGAAGTCGTGCAAGCGCAGCGAATTAGCCCAGGCCGCGTCGTGGCGTAGTGGTTTTTGCATCCACAGAAAAAGATAGTGCTGGTCAAGTCTTGCCTAAAGCCAAGCGTCTTGTTCTAACACTGTGGCTGGCTCTCTTAACCAGTTCCGACACAATCCAACCCCAGGGACAGATTCTGCAGCCATTTTGATTAAAGACAGTTTGAGACTAAAGCCATGTTTTAACTGTAGGTGGTCGCTGCGGCCATGCGAGGGACAACTGTTTCTTTTCCATCGCGCGTAATGGAAAGGCGCTCCAGTTGTGATGGCTTCGCGGCAAACGTTTTACATAGCTGGGTGGCGGCGACGAAATCCTATGTTTTAAGGACTCTGCAGAGTGGCAGCGACCGGCGGCACGCCGCCGAGCAAGGGCTTTGGAGCGTGGGCGAAATCCGACACGGCGTTGGCTACCGAGACCTCGCAGCGTTGCAGCGACGTTGTCGTCAGCACCGCATTCTACCATTGCATACGATCTCATTCATTTGACGTCGCCTCTTGCTCTCCACAGTTTTTATTGGTTTGATATGATTTAAAACTTAAGAAAATGTCCACCAACAACTTTGAAAAATTATTATGCTTAAAGAGCAGTGGAAAAAAATGAAGTTTGCGCCTAGTAGAGTGATGCCTTGATGAGTAGTTTCCGAGATAGTAAAAACAGTGAACGATTTGTGGTAATTGCCTTGGCCACTATAGTACTAGACCACATTCAAACAAAAAAAGCCTAAATAAAACTGGAAACAAAACCAATTTGAAATTAAACTGCAAATTTGTACTGTTTGAAGTATGCTTCAATGATTTTTCCCTCAATTTGTGCAAAAATAGAAAAAAAGGTTTCTAAAATGTTGAATTCATGAAAGTAACAAAAAAGAAGCTCGAATCGATAGTCGACAGCATTCGTCGCCAGCGATGAAAATGGTCGAGACCATTACCCGCCGCCGCTCGCAAATGGCGTCGCTCTGGGAGTTGCTGTTATCGCGGTGGCGAAAACACTCTGCCAGGTAACTGCGTCGCTGCTGCCGAGCGACACGTCGCCGCCATCGCCCGCTGCTTGGCGCCCCCCCCCCCACTCTCCATCATTGCCCGCCGCAGGGAGACTCGCCGCGGTGAAACTCTGCAAAGGCCTTTACCGTTTCGCTGCTGGAGGAGCGATTCGCGATGGTCGCTGATCATCGCTCTATCGCTACCATTATGGCAGCGATGGAGCGATTGTCAGTGAATGACACGTTCCCTCTAGTGACAATTGACCCTTTCACATGAGAAGATCAGTGTTTACGAGTCGAAACGTGTTATAGATGACTACCAGCCATTAACTTCCCTGATTGATTGAAATTCTTCGATCACACGTGAGCTATGCACTATGAACAAATCGCTGCCGCTGCTACATCGCTGCAGCAGCTGGTGCAAAATCGTTGCGATGAAAAACAGCAGCGATGCAGTCAAAACATAGCTTAAAGGCACAGGACACCCAAAAAACTAATTTTCAGATTTCATGCTTCTATCTTGGAGAGAGTCACACGCTAATCACAGTGATATCTCTGAAATCGTCCAGGACCTCCTATGAACGGAGATCTATGGCGTCCGGCGCACTCTTACATGGGTCCCGTACACTCTATCTGGCGTCCGGCGCACTCTTACGTGGGTCCCGTATACTTTCTATGGCGTCCGGCGCACGCTTACATGGGTCCCGTACACTCTATCCGGCGTCCGACGCACTCTTACATGGGTCCCGTACAGTTTCTATGGTGTCCGGCGCACTCTTACATGGGTCCCGTACACTCTATCCGGCGTCCGGCGCACTCTTACGTGGGTCACGTATACTTTCTATGGCGTCCGGCGCACTCTTACATGGGTCCCGTACACTCTATCCGGCGTCCGGCGCACTCTTACATGGGTCCCGTACACTTTCTATGGTGTCCGGCGCACTCTTACATGGGTCCCGTACACTCTATCCGGCATCCGGCGCACTCTTGCATGGGTCCCGTATACTTTCTATGGCATCCGGCGCACTCTTAAATGGGTCCCGTACACTCTATCCGGCGTCCGGCGCACTCTTACATGGGTCCCGTACACTTTCTATGGCGTCCGGCGCACTCTTACATGGGTCCCGTACACTCCATCTGGCGTCCGGCGCACTCTTACGTGGGTCCCGTACACTTTCTATGGCGTCCGGCGCACGCTTAGATGGGTCCCGTACACTCTATCCGGCGTCCGGCGCACTCTTACATGGGTCCCGTACACTTTCTATGGCGTCCGGCGCCCTCTTTCATGGGTCCCGTACACTCTATCCGGCGTCCGGCGCACTCTTACATGGGTCCCGTACACTTTCTATGGCGTCCGGCGCACTCTTACATGGGTCGCGTACACTCTATCCGGCGTCCGGCGCACTCTTACATGGGTCCCGTACACTTTCTATGGCGTCCGGCGCACTCTTAAATGGGTCCCGTACACTCTATCCGGCGTCCGGCGCACTCTTACATGGGTCCCGTACACTTTCTATGGCGTCCGGCGCACTCTTACATGGGTCCCGTACACTCTATCCGGCGTCCAGCGCACTCTTACATGCGTCCCGTACACTTTCTATGGCGTTCGGCGCACTCTTACATGGGTCCCGTACACTTTCTATGGCGTCTGGCGCACTCTTACATGGGTCCCGTACACTTTCTATGGCGTCCGGCGCACTCTTACATGGGTCCCGTACACTCTATCCGGCGTCCGGCGCACTCTTACATGGGTCCCGTACACTTTCTATGGTGTCTGGCGCACTCTTACATGGGTCCCGTACACTTTCTATGGCGTCCGGCGCACTCTTACATGGGTCCCGTACCCTTTCTCTGGCGTCTGGCGCACTCTTACATGGGTCCCGTACACTTTCTATGGCGTCCGGCGCACTCTTACATGGGTCCCGTACCCTTTCTCTGGCGTCTGTTGCACTCTTACATGGGTCCCGTACACATTCAATGGCGTCTGGCGCACTCTTTCATTGGTTCCGTAAACTTTCCATGGCGTTTGGCGCACTCTTGCATTGGTCCCGGACACTTTCTATGGCGTCCGGCGCACGATTACATGGGTCCCGTACACTCTATCCGGCGTCCGGCGCACTCTTGCATGGGTCCCGTTCACATTCAATGGCGTCTGGCGCACTCTTTCATTGGTCCCGTACACTTTCCATGGCGTTTGGCGCACTCTTGCATTGGTCCCGGACACTTTCTATGGCGTCCGGCGCACGATTACATGGGTCCCGTACACTCTATCCGGCGTCCGGCGCACTCTTGCATGGGTCCCGTACACTTTCTATGGCGTCTGGCGCACTCTTACATGAGTTCCGTACACTTGTTAATGGCCTCGTGAGGGCGTATGGGCGTCGCAGTGCTTATTCAAATCTCTGCGTTTCGCGCCTCCGTGAACGCGCGTCGCGTGCCTGCGTCGCAGTCTTCCCGTTGATATTTTTGAGCACTTTATAGAGTCGGTTGTTCAATCTATGAAAGGGGCGTGACCGGGTTGGTGCGTTACCTACCCGGTCACGCCCCTTCCCGCTCGAAAACTTTCATTAATACGGCCACAGGATTACTGTGGTGTTCATCTTGCCCGGTTGTGGATTATCTTTTTAGTCGCCAGGACATCGTGGTCTCAACGCGATCCTGTTTATCATAGGTGCTGCAACAGCGGTTGTCTGCTACTGCGGACCGGAATTTCGCCCTGATATGGGCAGTAGTGTCCTATTCACCAAATGTCTGCGTCTCTCGCTTCCATGTTGGCGAAAGCTTTCGATGGAAATGAACAACTGTGGATCAAGGAAAAGTTTAAACCCAATAATAAGTTTCAGCAGGTTAGGAATGTGAAAGAAGTGAAGAGTTATCTACACATCTGACTGCAATTTTACATTGTTCACTCGATCGTATTTTCATGATTTGTTATGATTTTTCATGATACGTTACGATTTTGACCCAAAACTTTGCAAGTCGTATTACGTAAGAAAATTGTAAAAAGCTCCTGTAATTCCTAGATGGTTTCTTCTCTTTTCTATTTCTTTTTTTCTGTTTTGAATCGATTCAATTCGTGAATCGTAATTAAGCGCAGACCTGTTCTACGTTAAAGGCAGCATACACGCTCGTAGACATGGTTGAGATAAGTACGTGAATAGAACCGTACGGCTTACAACATAATGTCTACGCATTTCGAAGCGTCAAAAACGACCGGCAATGCCGTTACAGGGTAGAAAGTTTGGCCCCGCCCGTATTTTTACGCCCCCTATATTTGCCCTTTTCCTCCAACGCAAAGTTGCTGGGTCATCTCACTGTTGGTGAATTGCCTAACAAGTGAACCACACACGTCCCTTACGGCGAAAGTGGCCCGGCAACCCTGCGTTGGAAGAAAAGGGCAAATACAGGGGGCGTGAAAATACGGGCGGGGCCAAACTTGCTACTCCCGTAACGTCATTGTGGGTCGTTTTTAACGCTTCAAAATGCGTAGGCATTATGTTCTAAGCCATACGGTTTGATTCACATTGTTATCCCAACCACGTTCACGAGCGTGTATGCTGCCTTCAAGAGACTTTATAAATTTTTCTTCGTTTTTTCTGAGACGGACAGGAAATCCGTCATCCGTACTATTCATTGTGTCACCACACAATTATGCATTTTTTGTGACTTATTATGATTTACCCACATAGAAAAGCTCCACCCCACAGCAAATGAACGTCAGAAAGAGTTTTAGTGCTATAATGATAATTGCCCCTGATGACGGGCCGAGTGTCATGTGAATGGGAGAACAAGACATAAGGTGACAGAATGTGATTCCGGCAAAATCAGAAGTTTATATCACAACACAATCACATTTGCCCTGATAGTGAGAACGTTTTTTTCTTCCGTGACGTAGAGTTAAAGGCAGGGTTCGCGATAAAAACCTTTTTTTTTGAGCTCTCTTTATGAGAATGTAGATTTGTTCATCACAAAAACAAAAATTAGTGAAAAATCGGAAAATTTAAGGGGAAAAGGCTCAAAAATAAGGTGAAACAGCTGATTACCGGTGCCGGCCGGCCCCCTAATTAACGAGATTTTCATTAATGCTTGCTTATCCGCCTTTTATTTTGCTATTAATAGAATCAGTGGTCCCCAGAAATGCTCAGAAATTACTTTAGAAGCAAAATAAAAGCTGACAAACTAGGTATTTATAGAAATCTAGATACTTGGGGGCGGGATGTTACCAAGCGATAACTTGTTCCTCAGCATTCGTTCTCCATTTTTTTACTTAATTTCGCTCTTGTGATGGTCAGAAGCATCTTATCATAAGGATAGCATAACGACCGATTTTACGGGGAACCCTGCCTTTAAGAGAAAACAGCTTGTTAGGGTGAGCTACAACCAGTGGAAGTGAATCAGTGAATCTAATTTGAGTAGGTCAGTTGAACTGGAGCTCACCTCTTCTCTGGGCCGTGAAGGAAGCTCAGAAATGATCAGGCTACCGATGTTGGTTGACATTCGGAATATAATAATGATTCTCAGGACCTGGTTGGACAGGCTTGAAATAGATAGATTGTCTAAGCACAGTGGCTCGTGAAATCTTTACGACGTTGATATAATAAACGAAAAGCCTCCTGCTTCTGCCGGCTCTATTGGATCATTAAATTCTTACAGAGGTTTGCTTTGCATAGAAGCTATGCATGGTTATCTAATCACTATTCACAATTCGTTCAGCAAGTCCCTCTCTTTTGAATCATTTCTCTGATTGATGATGTGCGAAAACGGGTGGTTTTTGCTAGTGTGGGAACCATCGACTTCTTTGAACTCCTTCCACTAAAGGCAGCATACACGCTCGTGAACTTGATTGAGATAATTACGGAACTAGAATGGTATGGCCCAGATTACAACGCCTATGCATTTTGAAGTGTCGAAAACGACCCACAATGCCGCTACATGAGTTAGAAGTCGGCCCCGCACTGTATTTTCACGCTCCCTGTATTTGCTCTTTTGCTCCAAAGCAGGGTTGCTTGGTCATCTTCGCCGTCAGTGACGTGTGTGGTTCACTTGTTAGGCAACCTACCAACAGCACCGACGGCAAATATGACCCAGCAGCCTTGCGTTGCAGGAAAAAGGCAAATACAGGGGGCGTGAAAATACAGGGCGGGGCCAACTTCTAACTCATTTAGCGGCATTGTGTATCGTCTCTATTTCCGTAGTTATCTCAATCACGTTTACGAGCGTGTATGCTGCCTTTAACAGAAATGCAAATTCCTAGCGAACCACGCTAGTTCTTGAATTTCGTCAGACGGATGGTGTCAAAGCGCCATTCGGAAAAAACCACACGAAACCTTCAGAGCAGCGAATGTTTCCCATTAGGAAGATTGGAATAGAAGTCAGTAGTGAATATGGTAGGTAGTGTGTTGTTCCAGCTCAGAGGCAGAGGTTCTCTAGATGGCAGATACTGCGTTCGCAAGGGGATGTTGGAAAGCTACATTTGCCACCCGACCTGACCCTGTTAGCATTTGAAGGCACGGTACACCCTCAGACATGAACTTTGTGATTTTCCTTCCCTTGTGTAGTAGACCCCTCCTGTATACCAGGTGCCAAGTGCGAGATTCTATTTCCTCCAAATAAGCGAGGTATAAGCGACCACCACAGGCCCGACCCCCTTCCGGAATTTCGACCTTGATATCGGCTGGATGGATGGATAAATTTTAAACGAGCATACGTTCAAATCGTTAACGGTCTGTGTCCTTATCCTGGCTCGCTCTTCCGCAACGAGCTCTTCCGCAACGGCTGCGAATGAAAATAAAAACAAGCCTAAGACAACTCGTCCACCAATTCTCCGAACTCAAATGATAAGATTTTTTGAGGAGCCATAACCCCTTTCGTAGGGGGTCTTGAACGGTTTCAGAGACACCACTGTGATCAGCGTGTGAGTTTCTTTAGATAAGCATAAAATTATTCTCAGCGTGTTCCGCGCCTTTAAGGCCCCGGTCATAGTTGGATGAGCCGACGCCTCCAGCCCGGTCGATACACACAGAATGCATTGGAAATGGGATGCAAAAATCACTCGGTGTATCCCCTGCACCCCCAACACCCCCAACACCCCCAACACCCCGCACCCACCCCGGTCGATACGTATGAACAACATGGTGAGGTGAAGCTGAGAAAATCACTCAGTGTATCCCCCGCTCCCCGCACCCCCAACACCCCCGCACCCCGGTCGATACGTATGTTTAAAATGATGGAGTGAGGTTGAGAAAATCACTCAATGTATCCGACGCGGTCGATATCCATGCAATACGTGGATGAGAAAATCACCGGGTGGGCGGGTCGAAGATAAAACATTGCGTATCACTAGAAAGCTAACCTTACTGCTACCTCCGTGACTTCACCATACTCGCCTTCACTATTTCTCTGAACAGGTGCAATCCTGTTGGCCACGTAATCATCGTCATATCTAGTTGGATGCATCGAGTGATTTTCTCAACCTCACTCCATCATTTTAAACATACGTATCGACCGGGGTGGTGTTGGGGGGTGTTGGGGGGTGCGGGGGTGTTGGGGGTGCGGGGATGCGGGGGATGCAGATGCAAATAGCACCAACTATGACCGGGGCCTAAGAGACCGCGTGTCCACACTGCGCACCCACAGCTGTTTTGCCCCTGGGACCAAGTCTGCAGCTCTCTCCTCCCGATTCTCCCGTTTACAAGAGAATTCCCCTTGACCTCCATCGGTTTTAGTAAAAAAGAGTACCTTGCAAGGATGTTTATGCGATTGTTACAAAACGGGATGTAACAAAAGTTCGCGCCAATTTTTTTGACAATAATTTTTTGTTCTCCAGAGATTTTTGGCTTAATCTTATTGTCGCCCAATCGCTACGAATGCGCGTCCGTGAATCTCGAATGTCATTCGCGCCGAGACGCCGCATTGATTTTCCCACGCCTAGCTGGCGAAGTTTATCCACTCGCACCTCGATATCGCTCTTGAATCAATTCACATCTTTTCGGACTCCAAATCGCGCTACATTGCATATATTCGTCTAAATCATTGAAAGTCTCCGTCAAGAACATATGCAATACAGGAAAATGCGGGAAGATTTCAATGATAATCTTAAAACTACGCCTTAATTTCATTACGTAGAATCTTCTAACAACCCTGCAGATTTCGCTACGCGCGGATTAAGCCCCCAGCGTTCCAAGGGTGACATCTGGTGGCCAAAATTTCTTTGGTTGAGCGAGAATGACTGGCCTCGAATCTGGATTTCGGAACGCCAAACGGTGATTACGAAATAATGGAGATGAGCGGACTGAACGTAACCATATCTGATGCAGAAGATCACATTCCAGTGCTGCCATTCCATCAAACTGAACGATATGTCAAATAGGTAAGGTTTGTGACGTGCGTTTCAAAGTTCCTGCTAATCGCTTTTTCCAACTCCTAAGTTCGAATAGCTTGGAGCCACATCTGCTGTTAGGAATGGCGCTCATCGGACACGGCTCTCCTGGACTTCAAGACTCAGTCGAAGACTTCACTCAAGTTGAGCATCTCCTGATTCTGGAACACCACAGGGAAAGCTCGAATATTCTTCGCCGAATTCGACTTCAGAAGTATAATGCTTCAGGAGTACCACGTGGTCAGTGGCACATTACGGCAATTATGAAACTGAATCGTGACAATGATGGAGCAATTATATCCGCAATGATACGCACGCCTAAGGGAAAACAGCTAGCGCGATCCATCAACTTCTTATACCCACAGGAAATTTCCACTTCAGAGCATCAAGAAGGGTTGAAAATTCGCAAAAAGAACGCACCCGAACCGCAAATGCAAAGCATCACCATTTACCGCAAGTAAAACGATCAGAAAGAAAGGACGTCCAATATAAAACAACTACCCCCCTTGCCTTCACCCTGTTTGCCGCATTCCCTTGCATGTGACCAATTTCGCCCTCATTATGTGACCCCGCGCGGGCGCGAGTTGAAGGACTCGGCAGCGAACGCGTTCCGCGGTCAATTAGGGTTATGGTTAAAGGCAGCATACACGTTCGTTAACGTGGTTGAGATAACTACGGAAACAGAGTAGTATGGCTCACAACAGAACGCCTACGCATTTTTAAGCGTCAAAAAGGACCCACAGCGACGCTACACGAAAAAGAAGTTGGCTCCGCCCTGTATCTGCCCGCCCCTGTATTTGGTGTTCTCCTTCAAAACAGAGGTGGTGGGCGATTCTCACCGTCGTCGACGATTGTGGTTTACCTATTGTACCTGTTCTACCACCCACAAACATCGCCGACAGTGGGCATGGCCCAGCAGCCGTTTTGGAGGAGGACGCAAATACAGGGGCGGGCAGATACAGGAGCGGGGCCAACTTTTCACTCGTATAGCGTCATTGTGGGTCGTTTTTGACGCTTCAAAATGCGTAGGCGTTGTGTTCTGAGCCATACCACTCTATTTCCGTAGTTATCTCAACCACGTTTACGAGCTTGTATGCTGCCTTTAAATCTAAATTTACTGTTTTGAACAAAAACGCCTATAAGGGACTGATTAGAGTCCCTATGCTCGAAGAAGCGGCAGCATGCAATGCAGGGGAATCGATCGTGCGGCCTCGCATGATAAATACTCCTCCACTGTACTCTGCCGCGCCTATCAGCAGTGGGACTCTAATCAGTCCCTAGAACTCATATGAATGAAACAAACTAAGGTTCACGGAACAATGATTAAGGTAGTCAATCTATTTTGACAGAAAACGCCTAGATTTGGACTGTATGTAACGTCAAAACGCATTATCAGACGTTTCAATGACGCCTGAATCGAATGTATCGTATCGCTTGAAAATCACGTATTCGCTTTTGTGTCGCGACTCGAGGCCTTTTTTCTGACAGAATAGTCGACTGTAGATTATTTCAGGTAAAGCGAAGGATCTGACCGACTCATGTCGGATAGGATCGTTTAGTCGAAATCGTCGATGTGGGAGTTGTCTGATGACTCTTCGACCACGGATCAGGGGTGTGCGGGAATTTCTGTTTTCTGTTTTCTGATTTCTGTTTCCTGGCCATTTTGGCCTTTCTGTTTCCTGATTTCTGTTTTCTGAAAAACTTGCAAAAATCAGAAAAAAATCAGCAAAAATCAACGAAAACCAGGTCTGTTCGACAGCTCAGGAACAAAATATTGCTGGTTGTCACCTTGCCCACAATTAACTAAATTTCTATGTATGTTTGTTTTGTCGTCTTTCGACTTGCTGTTACACCGTATTCATACTTTTGCGGAGTGGCAAATGCTGCGGATTATCAATAGAAAAATGAGAAATCAGATGCCCGGTAGCGGTATCAAACATTTGATTTCTCATTTTTCTACTGATATTGCGTGGCAGTTGTAGCTTCCGCAAAAGCATGAATAGGTTGCTAAACGAAAGAACCAGCACTTATACGAATCGTGTTAGTTCGTGCGCACCCTCACCAATTAGCTGTTCTAAGCTCTTTTTGTGCGTTTCTAGTGCAACTTATCACTTCTCTCACTTTGTGATGATGAAACCTGCATTCTCATGAAGAGAACTCAGCAACTGAGTTTATCTCAAACACTGCTCACCTACTCAGTACTTCGGCACAATATAGGGGTAGCATCCCAGGGCAAAGTTCGAGTGCAAACCTTCGCTGTCAACAGCAGCTGTTGCAGACAGCGGTATATGATTCCAACACTTTCTGGGGTTGAATCCCTGGATATCAATGGCTAATGCTGCTGTTACCTGTCAGCAGCAGCTGCTGACAACAAGGGATGCAACCTCTACTGTGCTGTCGTACTGGCGTTCTCTGAGAGATTCACCCGATCAATAGCCAATAAGTAGCCAAGAAATGCCTGCTTTCTGCGTGGTAGCCGGAAAATGGTCGGGAAGTAGCTGGTTGCCGCGTGGTAGCCTAGACATAACCGCCAAAAAATGTTCGTCGCGAAAGGGACGTAAAATAATGCTCTCCAAGGGATGTACAGTTCAACTCCTTATTGCCGTTCAGTCCGCAAAATGCACGCTGATTGAGAAAGCGTGCTGCGGCGCGGGTGCGAGTATCCTCAGACAGGGATGTGGGATCACCTGGGTACCAAAGGTAAAAACCGCTCGGGTGACCCTAAATCCCTGTCTGAGGATAATCGCAACCGCGCCGCAGCACTCTTCCGCAATCGGCGTGCACTTTGCGGACTATTCGGCATTGCGGAGTTGAGCTGTACACGAGGCATTTCGGAGGCATGATTAGAATGTCAACACCGCGGTCGGTTCAACTACCCAACTTTACGGTAATTGGGCCCGCCTTGCTGCAGGAGGCCAAGGCGGCTGCTCGGCGAGCCGGAAAAGGCCGCGTCGCGTGTTGGTGTGCCTCTTGGTTATTTCTCGGCTACTTCTAGACTATTCCGTGAAGAACATGATCTTAGCCGCCTAATAATCGAGAGACAATCAAGAAAAATTCGAGAAATAACATATCAAGAACCGCTGTGGAGCCTGGTGGGCTATTTCTCGGCTAAAACTCTCAGAGTGAGTGCCTTCAAAGATGATCTACCTGTCATTGACGTGCCATCGCTACTATCAATGTCTTATTAATTATCTGTCCAGTCTCGTAGATATTGTATTACATGTATAGGAAAGATGTTCAGAATTACACTCTTTCCCTTGAAAAAAGTTAAAATGCAATGAGTATTTTTTCTGAGAATTTTCTGTTTTCTGTTTTCTGGCCGTTTTGGCCTTTCTGTTTTCTGTTTTCTGACAAACTCGATTTTCTGTTTTCTGAAATTTTTTAAAAAATTTCCGCACACCCCTGCCACGGATGATGAGGAAATAGATGCACTCATTCTCGACCAAATAGAGTGGGACAACAACTCATCAAAAAACACGCCTCACATGTGGGAGACGTCGACGAGGATGTATTTGAACACGTTGTGGACTATATAGAATCGCTGGACCAGCAAGAAGCTCGCACAGAGGGCAGCATTCTGGAAAGAGTTAACATTCCACCGCTGAGTGAAAACAATTGCTGCAATGGTATAAGATTCCAGACTTCGCCAAGTAAGAATAGCCGATTGCCAACGATTCTGGGAAAAATCCAAGCTCTCGCGGAAGGTTGTCGACCCGATGAGGAAGTGCCTTACATTCTTGACGACGAGTAGCAGCGCAAGCTGTTCCCAACAGCTTTCGCAAGTAACAATTCGCTGCCAAACTGGCCCAGAATCTGACATTGGCACTCAGTATTGATCACGTGTTTCCAACCAAGCAGCTCGAAAATCGCGACTTGAGGCGCATCGGCGCCTTCCTGGAGCATGATATGTATATTTGGTCTTCAGAAAGTTAGAGTTAGAAAGTTAACAAATTCGCAAACTTTCCGTCAGAGCGAATTTCATGGCCAAGACTGGGCCATGTGCTAAATGTCTGAGCCGCCACGATCGCGGCCACTGCAAACGCCGCAGCTGGTGTCTATACTGTCACGCCTACTCACATCATCAAGCATTATGCACTGAGTGTGATGCTATCGAGAACGACGTCAAGGAACCTCTGGAAGCATTTTACATTACTATAAGAGAAAAATTCCGAAGACAGCGCAGAGTATGCTGACCACCAGAGAAAAAGAAATTATTTTTCATCAGACGACTTTCATCATGATTTGATTGTTCATTAAAGTTATTAATCTCCAGTTCACTTACAGTTTTTGGAGTTTGGTTATACTCACTCGGAGTTTCAAAATGTCGCCTATTGAGTTCGAAATCACCCGTGGAATATACTTGTGTCTCCATCGCTTCGTTGTCTCGACCACGCCTACAAACTCGCTTATTGAGCGACCTTTTGGGATACCTAATATACATATAAAGAGCGACCTTTTGGGATATACATCTTTGTCTTACCGCTACGCCTAATATACATATAAACATCAGAATTGAGTTGTTCGAAAGGGGAATAAGTACTACGTCTATTATTTTGCAGCCGTATGTTAAAACGCCTCAGAAATCAAATCAATTTTACGCTCTCGGGTTGATGTACGCGTCAATTGAAATTGCCGATTCTAATACGACTCCCGTTGACGACAACCTAATCCTTTGGTCCACCAGCTGAAGTCAAGATACCTGCAACTATGCTGTCGCCGGGAATGTCGCGCCAATCGCGACGAATACGCGTCCGTAAATTTCAAATGTCATTACTCGCGCCGAAACGCCGCCTCCGATTCAAATAACACGTTTTGCGCCGGTCGCATGGTGAAACCGCACTCCTCAAGTACTAGTCAAATGGGCCTTAAAAGTTGGCGGCGTTCATCGTTTCTACTTAGACGGCGTTAACCGGTTTATTTCATGTAAATGAATCTCTCGATATCTATTGATCACAAACCACGGTGCAACAGTAATGCAGCAGTCAGAAATGTAATTCTTCCTCTATCTAATGCTCTATGTATTTGGCCTGCAGTGAAGCTCGACCATTTTATAGTTTCACATTACAAAATGTGGCCCTACTTTTGGATTTCTCAGAATGTTTCCATTTGCCTGCTATGAATGCATAAAATTAGCAACATTGATTAAACATTTAATCCCCCACCGCAGCAAATTTCTTGAACTTCTCGATGTAGCATTTTTTTCGAAAGACAGCAATACTTGCAGATTCTCTCCTACGGCAATAAACAAACGTCGTGGGTAAAGACAGTGGTTTCGATGAAAAACGTTATCGAGAAAAACTACAAAAATCAGCTCATGTCAAAAACAGCTGAAAAACTATGAAGGTACAGCGGTGAAAAACGGCTTCGAATTAGAGTTTCTGGGGCCCAAAGAGACCAGTTCGTGCACACGTGCACAGCGACGACCGAAAAGATCGCAGTCTCATGTCGAGCAGTCAAAAATCATCGCCATTCTGAGGAATAAACAAGTGCAAATTTACCCAATGAAAACAGTTGAACAATGAAAGAACTTCAGTCAATGCTTCTGACTAGATGTGTACATAACTCCGAAATCTCATTGATTGAAATTCAATTTCAAGCCAACTGATGTTCTTGATATATCGTCCATCACTGGATGAGAGATCGCCGCGACGCTGCTTGGCGGGAAAAATTGCGCGCGGGAAAACGGAAGGAGAGTGGCTATTGATCGCGCAATTTTTCCCGCCAAGCAGCGTCGCGGCGATCCCTCATCCAGTGATGGACGATAAGGGGTCATCGATGCCGATGATGTGGAGAGGGCTCGTCCACCATCAAAAGACAAGAAAGTTCAGTCTTCAAATTTGGCCCAAAACAGTTTTTTTCGCGATTTTCTCTTATATATCCTACTACTCGAGACCCAGAAAATGGTTTAGAGATATTATCGAACACCTCATCTCGAAATTTAAGAAAATAAACCAGGAACCGAGATTTGAAAGATATAGTTTGAAATCCAGAAAATAATTGATTAGGTAATACTTCAAAGTACTCAGCTATGACGTTTTGGTGGTTTAAGGCCTTCGCGTACAAGAGAGACTGCAGAAAATGGAATTTTTGTAAAAATGAGAATATCACTGCACTGGAGAAAAATGGGAAATTCGTTCTGGTGTTATCATCTAGTCCTAGTTCTTGAGTGCTCTGTGGAACTTTCCAGAAAGGGCTCAATTGGGAAAATGTTTTTCAAAAACTGGTAATTTCTCATATTACAGCCTTAAAGGTAAAAAGTTTAGCGAATCGAATCGAGTCCATGATATCAAGTAGTTACAAGGTAGGAAGGAGTCGTTGCGGTATTAGCTATAAGTTGTTATACTTGCCGTACTGCCGTAGCCTAGTGGAATCTTCCTCTACACTTCGAACGTATATATGGGCTGTGTAATTTAAGTAGGGTGCCGCGACGCTGCTTCGCCGAAAAATCCAAACATCGGAAAAGGGAGTGGGTGGTTATCGATCGGGTGTTTTCGCGCGCAATCGCCGACTGCTAATTCGTAAAAGGGTCTGCAAAGTTCAATCCGTGGCGTTGTTCGCAGCGACGTCCAGCGCTGGTTGATGCAGGATCGATCACACTCGGGGACTGGGGCGATCGACGCAGCGTGGAGGGCGATGAGGGTTCACCGCAGTGTCATCGGGCGCGGCAACAGCGACATCGATGTTCGAAAACATTTTTGTCGCCACATTCAGGCTGACGCTTGGCAATGAATGACTCGTCGTCCACTGCAACTCTGCAGACCCCTTAGTTGAATGTTATGAACGATGCTTCACATTCGCGTCAAGCATGGAAGATAACCCTCAATAGAAAAACAGCTCTTGGTCCGGAAAAGGCTGACAACCGTGTTGTGCGCTTCACTCTTCATGATCAATCACTTTGCCCGATTCATTCAAAATCATCACCACTCATGAAATGAACACCTTTGCTAGGCATTTTGTTTTGCTCAGGTCAGTGAAGCTCTGAACATTTCTCCCTTCATATTTAAATCCACTCCCTCCCGCTTCTTCGCCTTGCTGGTATAAGCGGCCGGAAAATAATGTCGTTTCCGCGCTTGTCAATATTTCATCTGCACCCTGATTTAAAAATGTGTCAGACGAACGAGGAATTGTCAAATAGTCTGAACAAAATTTTGTCAACCATCCAAGAATATATGAAGCAGGTTGGGAAAGTAGACAGATCGGGCATTTGGGTCCCGCATAACCGTGCAATTTCCTGCAACTTATTGCTTCATCGACACAACACAGAAACCTGTTTTTCTGCTTGAATACAGGAGATGAGGAATGGGTCCTGGATGATAACCCGAAACGCAAGAGGCGGTGGCTCTTTCCAAATGGAATCCCTCGGAGTACTGCGTTTACAAATCAAAAACGCTCTTTTCGGTGCTTGGTGGAGTATTCGCGGCATCGTTCATTTTGAATAGCTGAAACGTAGAGAAACTGTAATTGCAGAGCATCACAGCGAACAATTGCAACTGCAGTGAGTAAAATTTTTTTTAATTGAAAAGTGGCCAGCGAATGTCAACCGAAAATGCGTCAATCTCCAACACTACAATCCAGGACCGCACTGCGCGCAAAACCGCGAACCCTAGAAAAAAATTACTGAAATTTTGGTGGGAAGTGCTGCATCAGTCATTATATTCGCTCGATGTGGCACCATGGGATTTCCACTTATTTCGAGCGCTGCAACGCTTTAAGTGGCAAAGCAGTTGCAAATTTGGATGATATTCAAAATGTCATCTCTAGATATTTTGCGGAAAGACCAATTATTATATTTTTCGATCAGGGTTTGAGAAGTTATTGACTAGATGGTAAAAGATTATTTGCAATGATAGGGAATGCATCATCGATTAAAAATAAACGCTCGTGAAAATGTTACATCGGCATGGATCCTGAAGAGACTATGCACTCCCTATTGGAGGTTGGCGCACACTCGGTGCACCTATGTTATAGCATATGGCGCCAAGTTTGCGCCAACCTTCAACAGTGAACGCGAAATCTCTTCCGAATCCATGCCGACGTTATGTGTTTGTGGTTAGCGTAAGAAAATAACATTACTTTCCGGTATCCCTAATAATTGTTAATAAAAAGCCATTTCAGTCCTACTCAAGAAGGCTCAACGTAGGGAAAATGATTCTGTGAACACAAAGGTATCTAATACCAACAAAGAAGAGCTTCGGAGAAAACTGAGAATTTAAAACAAGACGAAGCGCAGTCTTCGCCCCTAGTACGATTGTCATAATATGTGAAAAAACAGCTAACAAATGCAATAAAGAAGTGTGCTATGAAAAGTGGAGCTGAGCATGGTGGTTAATACTATATGGGACAAATATCTCACAAATGCAATAGTTTAACGTGCAATGGTAAGCAAAAACTTGCACTCAGCAGACTGAAAGGCAGATATAGGCGAACCTTTGGCATAGTATCACATAGCCGACTGGGTGTAGAACGACTGTATATAAAGTACTTACCTCTGGTTTCGATTTGGGATCACGGCGGCAAGAATTGGAGTGATTACCAAAATATCAGGTAGTTTAGACGATACGCGTTTTTTGAGATATGTATTTTAGTCGGCACGATATCCCCAGGCTTCTATAGCACCCTTGATTATTGCATTTGGCAGTGTTTTTTCTATTGTAGCGATTGCGCTAGGACATGCTGCTGTGAAAATCTTGTTTCTCAGTGTCGTGAACTTATCGTTCACGATGCTTTGTCATACATCTGCCCGCCCTCCTCGGGGCTTCTTAAGCAGAGGCGATGTAGAAAGGGTGCTGGCTCTGTCTCTGTGTTAGACAGATAGACCGGGAAGCTTCAGCTTCCGCGGGGTCATGCCCGCCGCAGATTCGGCTGAAGGGAAACATAAAAGAGTATGGTAAGCTGCAGCCTTCCGGCTTAGGTAGGCAAATACTCTTAATAAGTAACTGTAGAGAGAATGGTAAGCTGCAGCCTTCCGGCTGAGGTAGGCGAGTTCTCTTAACAGGCAAAGTGTAGAGAGATTGGTAAGCTGCAGCCTTTAGGCTGAGGTAGGCCACATCTCTTTATAGGTAAAGGTAACAGGGTAATCTATCGAAATGCTTGCCGAAAGAAATGTGTAGGATGAAAGCGTAGAGGTTATGAAACGTCTCAGAATAAAAGAAGCAAGTTTGGTCTAAATTTAGTGTTGTACGGTTGATTGAGGTGTTTATTTTGCTTGCTTAATGTGTGTATTACTTGCAATAAAAAATTGAGGGAAGTTTGAACCACCAAAACCACATTGGAACAGTGATGCAGTTAGAAAACTCAGACAATAGCAGGCCCGGAGCGCAACCGGCTCCGCCTCTCCCCGCCCACTGCGACCGAAACGCAGAGCAGTTGACAACCGAACTTGCGTTGTGTTCCGGTTGTGATTGCAACGTTCAGTGCTTTCAGGTTGCTCTCCGGGCCACGTGCGTTGATTGGCACGCACATTTCGAAACTCATAGACAACGCCCAGTCCTTAAACTCCCGCGCCTTGGACATTGATCGGTGTCGACACATCTACCTCATTTCCTTGTGATTGGCTCTTTGTTGAATCATTCTATGATTTTCCATAGTAAAGAATTTAGGTGTATGTGTTGGTATAGTGTATGTTGCGGGAAATTTACCTCTTTTAACGCTTACGGCGTTTTTTCCTCTGGAATTTAGTGAAAAAAACACTCTTGCCGATCAGTAGGGTTTTCTACACCTCTGCGTCGCTATAATCGACATCAAACTTTCGATTTTTTATCACAGTTCCTCAGAAAGAAGCACCGGTAACGTTTAAAATGGTAGCTTTTCTCCCAACACACTCAATATTAATACACCCGAATTATTTACTTTAGATACATGCAAGACTTACCCGAAAAAAAAAAATGGAAGAACCAAAAAAAAACATCACGAAGAAAAGTATTATCAGCTGTTCATTATCGATTCTTGAAACCGAGCCAGCTATGTATGGCTACAGTATAAGTACGCAACCGCAAAACGGCCTTTTTCCGTTGCTGCAGACTGTATACTGTCTTTAATCGGAAGTGCACAAGTTCCCCCATTCACCCGCACTCGCTGCTACAGTGATGCATCACTGCGGAGCGGCTTTTGGCGAACCCGTTCTTTCCTACTCCATGTAACAGGCATCGACTTTCGCGTGACCACCGTTCAGTCGTATATATATATATATATATATATATATATATATATATATATATATATATATATATATATATATATATATATATATATATATATATATATATATATATATATATATATATATATATATATATATATATATATATATATATATATATATATATATATAATACTGCTCGTATATATAATACGGCGATCATGCTAGGTGAAAGTGAGTTCCTAAATTTTTTTCGCCGTCTCATGTTCTCAGGCAATGGGGCGGACTTAATGCGCACAAAAATCGTCGATTAGTACTTACCGCGCTCAGGAATCGTTTCTACCGCGAGCGAAAATCCAAGCAGAACTGATCGCGGACAAGTTGCGGTTGCTCGATATCATCGCGCTGTGTGTCCGACAGATGTGCGGATTTATCGCACGCAGCTACTGGTAAGTAGAACTTACCGCGACCACAAATTGCTTCTATCGCGTACAACAGTGTAATTAGGACTGGTCGCGAACGACGTGCATCGTATTCCGGCTGATCGCGAGCAACGGCACATATAGGACTGACCGCGACGGACCCCGCCTCGACTACGATGCACTGTTCTGTGTGATAAAACAAGATCATCGCCGGTCCAATTACCCAAGTTTGAGGTACATTTTTAGTATCTCCTTGGTTGCTCTAGCGGGAGTAAACTCTGTCCCTACGCAATAGAGGACGTACTGCCCGAAGGTGCTTAACTTTGGTCCTAGGCTCCGCCTAGTTGTATTATAATTAATAACTAAATTACACAGATGTTTTGCGGTCGGTCCTTTATTAACCAGGTGTACTGATCGCGAGCCCATTAAGAGCGGATCGCGAACCATTTTAGAGCTGATCGCGCGCAAAAGCAGCTGGCTGATCGCCGTTGACCACGCGTTCGTTCCTATTCGGCGTCGCGATAAGTCCGCCCCACTGTCTGAGTTGTTTCGGTGATGATTTAATATGTCTTTGTGATGGGATGCGGGTAAATGGCTTATGAGTTTG
The DNA here is from genome assembly GCA_029168955.1 of Aplectana chamaeleonis. Taxonomy (NCBI): domain Eukaryota; kingdom Metazoa; phylum Nematoda; class Chromadorea; order Rhabditida; family Cosmocercidae; genus Aplectana; species Aplectana chamaeleonis. Next base: position 850,520 of record JAPDOI010000241.1, on the reverse strand, counting down.
AAGTAGATAAATGTTCAAAAATATTGACGTTTTTGGTAAAAAAAGAGAACAGACGATTTGTCAAATTCTTGGTAGCACGAAAGATGTAAAGCTTGACGTAAACCCTAAACTTTAGTCAATACGATGACATTTGAAGTATCACCGAAACAACTGAAGACAGCGAAGAAAACATTAAAAAACTCACCGTCTCTGCGCATGATAGCCGGTCATACGGACGACTGGACCGTGGTCATGCGAAAGTCGATGTCTGCCACATGGGTTGGGAGAGAACGGGCTCTCCACAGACCGCGCCGCCCAGGTGCATTACTGTAGCAGCGGGTGCGGGAGGAAGAGGAAACTTGTGCACTCTTGAATAAAGGCAGTATATTTGCGCAATATTTCGTCTATATCCAAAATTTAGAGCATTCAGACGACTAAAAAAGAATTGCTCGGATCCAGCCATTCGATGTTATCTAGAAATTTTATTCAAATCTAATCATTCACTCTGAAATATCGGAAAGCATTTATTTCGAAGAAAACATTGATTCGGGAATTTCTAAGAGGGTTTATTGGGTTCATTTACACAATTGAAGTGTTCTAAAATATTGTATTCGGCTTACTCTTTCATTCGCGCGAATTTTATTCCAGTATTTTTTTTTGCCCGAAATCACTCATTCATTCGCTCGATTTTTTTAATTAGGGGCTGATATTTAGGAATGGGAGGTTGCTGTGAATACCTAATAATTCAGTTAAATATAGTTGAGGAGAATCAGGTGAAGTCAGAAGATCAACAGTTGCAATGTTGAGGGGAAATGTGACGGAATCAAAATCCAAAGGAGAGGAAAATGTATTAAGCCTAGGTATTACATAGTCAGGACTAGCTCAGAAAAGAAAGAATTAAGGGCTAAATCAATTCCAGGAAATTCGGTAGGGTGGGTTAATAGGGTGACTATGTGGAAATCGCTGGATTCTTTTTTAAAAAGTTGTCGATTACGTAAAACGCTTCCGAAGATCGATTAGCAAAGCATCTGAAATACGTCGAGGTATCGATAATCGGTTTATAGAAAGCGCCCGGGGCGCACCCGTCTACGCAGGATGACGTACTAGGACGTCATCAGCCGACAGTTGCGCTCAGGGCGCTGCGTGAATCAATTTCGTCGGTAGCACCCGGAGCGCAACGTATGTGGCGTGCATCGCAACATATGTGGCCAGAAAATTGTCAAATTTGTACCCCTGAGCGCAACATGGACGCGGCTCCGGGTGCATTCGGGGTGAGCTCAGGGCCTGCTATCGTCTGAGTTAGAACTCCCCCTTTTTCTTAATTAGGAGCTGCTCTCAGTTAGAAACATTTGGTTCATTCTTTGCTTTACTTTAATCTGACCATCAAGGCCGATCCCAAGAAAGAATCGTAAAACATACAAAATACCCATACAGATATTCCGAAAAAAAAAACCTCATTCAACAGAGCTTTTTTGCAAGCTTTTCGGAAGGCTCAAAGCAAGGAAGGCAGAACATGTGTTTGTGATTTCAGAATTTTTTTCGGGTATTACCAAACAAAACAGTCCGTTGCCCCTAAAAGACGGCTCTCTCGTGAAAGCCCTTGTATTGCGAAGGGTAGAATACTGTTGTGCCGCTTTCCACTATTGGCTTCACAAGGGTGCACTAACCCTCGAGAATTTGATGCATTCGTGATCGCTTTCTTTCCTAGATGTCTATATGATTTAAGAGAGTTGAACATGTTACTTGGAGAAGAGTTATGAAGTAGTCTCTCAAAAATGCTGCCTGCGATGATATGGGTCACAGCCAGGGCTCACTAAAGTCAGGTATAAACAAGTCTCTCAGCAAAACTATAGGAATAGCGTGGCATAAAATATTGCTCAGGTGGCAGTGTCTGTTGAATCATACTCAGAATCCTAACGAGTTCCGTAAAATGTATATGATGCTGCCGAGTTCCAAACAGCACTACGTGTGTTCAGCGCAAGCTCTCTCTAGAATCCATTTTCTTCAAAAAGGCATTACTACAAAAAACGTTCATACCCTTGTGAATTTACGCACAAAAAGTTTTTTTTGTGTCCACTTGTCATCACTCTGTTCAAAGTATTCCATTTTGGAAACCGGATACATCTTTTACAGCAGGAGCCTAGAAACGGCATATAAATCACTAGCGTCAACACCCACGCTGCTTCGCGATGTGCTTGTGGGCGTAGCCCCATGGTGCTGTGAGTGTCCGGAAAAAAGGTGGTAATACGCCCCCAACACTTGTGAGCGTCATACGTTTGTAGCGAAGGAAACTTTAAGGACTCAGTTTTTACCTGTGGAAAAGGTCCCAACGCGATTTCCTATTTAGGTCAGAACTAAGATTTTTTACGAGCTGTGACCTTATAAGTGAGATTAGACGGGCAGACAGAGGCGCATACAAACACGCAACATCTCAGCTCATTGGATATAAAGGAACCTAAGCATACAAGCACGACAACATGGACATATTCGCGTCTCGAAAAAACCGCATTTTTACAGTTTCACTGTGCTATACCCATACTTTGTTCAAGAGTGAAGCATTTGTCATTTGAAGAGATTGGACGCGCGATGCTGATTCTGAATAAACCTCTTATTTGCATCAGACCAGTTAGACCACTATGACCAGAGTAATGGAAGAAAGGCAAATAAACATCAATTTTGCGGCAAAAACGCAAAAGATGAGACCGGTGTTATACTTCGAAAAGTGCAACAAATGTTTACTGCGATGTTAAAAAACTTTCTACGGAAGGACACAGCTCAACGATCTAGCGACGCGATACTTGATATCGGACAGCTAACAGCATCAGAAAACTTAGCAAGTTTACTTCGAGCACGTCTCATCCGAATAGCTTATAGACACGAAGTCACCGCGAGTCCAGTCAACAACTCGACAGTTGGTTTCGATTCACATTCGACATATGAAACATCATCGATATACCAGGAATTTTCAAAACATGTTACATGTTCCCTTTAAGTAACTTACAGAGACACAACATACAACAAGTAAATACTTGTGTTTCAAAAGCACGGATATAATGCCAAGCGGCCGGAGTGCCAAAACGCTAGCGTAATTTGAAGCTATAATTTGAAGACATCGTTCATTAAAGGGTCGCAGAACTAAAGGAATAGTGTGCTGTGCTCGGGTTTTCGCGATTAAACTTCAAAATGCGCGCAAGACGAACCCTTGTAACTTAGCTACTGTGCTTCTCTAAGCCGAATTCCGGTCCCCAATTAAGTCTCGACACGCTTCGCAGCCGCGCGCTTTAGAGTCGGAAGGGTTTCCAGCGCCGCAGCCGCCGATCTGTTGACTCCAGGTGGGTTTTAGAATTTGGAAACTAGACGAAATTGGAGAAAAGTGTATAAAAAAGCCATATCCAGTCTGCCTTGGCGCCGGAAACTCGACTGTTTCGAGCGCGTGCGGTCGCAAAGCATGTCGAGACGCAATTGCGGACCGGAATTTGGCCCAGAGAAGCACAATAAAACAGGTAACATGTTAGGAAAATTTTGGGAAAGGCAGCATACGCGCAGAAGCCACTTTGACACACCATCTAAACAAATCTTCTGAGATCAATAGAGGTTACGCCGACAATAGATTTCCATCGATATCTCTGATATTGCCTTCTTTACCTATATCTCTTCACTTTAACTCGCTTCCGTTCAAAGACCGAGTATTACAGGAGTTACAGGTCTCTGACAACCCTTCCACAGACTTTCGCGAGGAAATTTCTATTAGTTTTGGGAAAAATACTTAACTGCTCTCGAGTAGAGAGACAACATTGTAATTAACCCGTTCTCCTATTAACAAGTATGTAGCAAAGGACCTGAAAATTTTATTTATATTTATTATCTTCATTTCTTGTCAACCTAATTTTCAACGCATGAAAGATGCTTGAGAAGTCCAGGAATTTGTCTTAGGAGCGTCTAATGGGGAGGTAGTCGGAAAACAGAAACACATTGATGTGGGAAGGAAGATGTGGGTTAATAATTCAACACAGTTTCCACTGGGTTATGAACAAACAGGCTGTTCTCTCGCATGATCATTAATCGCTGTGCATTCGGTATGCATACATATCCTTTTGTTCCTGTCTAGTCTAACGAAAAGATGAGGCCACGGCGATAGATCGTTGATTGCGATTGAAACCTCACTGGCAGAATGTGCGACCATCGCGTGCGGCTCGCCGGAAATGGTCGCTGCTCGTGCATTTGCTAGACTTTTGGCCATATTCACGAGAGATTTAGAGTCTTAGGTCAGGTAATTCACAAAATCATAAAGACGAATGTTGTCGATCTCCATGTAAACGTGGGCCGCCCTCATAAAAGTGTGCTAAATCAATATAACGGCAGTCATTACCCCAGACTTCGAGCCATGCCACATATGCTACGCATGTAGCTTTGTTGTTGCTCAGTTTTTTACTCAGATGGGGAATCGATACGATTGCCGATTACAGGTGAGGTTAGGTCACATTTGGACTTTTTTCGCAGAAACATGGTCTTCTGCGAACCCGCTCGCCAGGTGTCCGTGCAGAAGACAACTGTAGCTAGGCTATCGAGCGCCTCGTAGGCTGGTCATAGGCTGTAAAAAAGTTCTGAGTATCACCACTTACGGTGCAGGCGGCCAACTATTACGTAATGGTACAAGTCTTGGCGCGGACACCCTGCATGCGTTCTCACGATGCGGTATCTCGCCCAGTAGGATTAAAGGTTACTTCCATATTGTCTCGGCCATTTCCTCTGGAAGTTTGAGCGCGAAAAAGTTTTTCGGAGCTCGTGTTAGTATCGCCCGACAAAAGTTTATCCTGTACTTCAATCCGCACCTAGGTCGGAGAAAGCGGTCAGTAGAGTGAGGAAGTAAACATCCAATCGTTCACTCATTTTCGTTACTAGTGTGACGATAAAAATTGGAGCAAGAAAATTAAACCTACGAGGCCGGCATAATTAGTGTGATAGAAATGGAGGAGGGCTTACAGCTGGGGTCAAGAAGTGCGCTGGCCGGCCAACAACGCAATTTTAAAGATACGGGTTACAAGCTTTGGACACCATCCTATGTGGTTGGTCCGCTGACCTACCTGAGATTTACCGATGAGGGCCATCACTGATGATTATAAAGGGGTGAAGCTCTAGAGGCTAGTTCTGAGAAAGAAGAGAGGTACTTCCACAACGATCGTAAGTAACATGTAAGCACTGTTCACCGACTTCACTGTTTTCAAACTTATCAACATTTGTGTTCAGAAAATTCGACGCAACGAATATGGCTTGGATGTAGCGGTGGATTCTCAAGTTATGGATGCTTCAAAGCTGGCAGTTTCTTTTCATTGGTTATTTGCCTCATACACACGGTGATAATTTGCCACCGGCGCAAAATTCTCACTCAGGAAATATCATGTTAACGTCGCGGTTTGGCATATTGAGACAAGTTGAAACCTGTACAGGTTGATAATTCGCCATCGACACAAAATTCTCACTCAGGACATATCCTGTTAAGGCATCTTTCATAGTCCTCACCGCAGGCGCGGCCCGCGCGTGACGCGCGGTAAGGGCGGTGGACTATGAAAGTTCCTACCGCGCGGCACGCGCGGGACGCGCGGTAAGAAGTTTCATAGCCCATAAGCACCGCCATAGCGGCGCCGCCCAAACCGCCGTGGCGGTTTTATCGTTTCAATCAATAATTGCTTCTCGATTTGAGTCCACTCGAACATAAATAATTCTGGGACTATCCTGCGCCACAGCATACGCAAATGCAAGCCAGGAATTTCTGTACGAGTCCCAGTTGAGGCCCGACTTTGACCCGCACCGCCATGGCGGTCCCGCTGGAGATTTCATGGTGGCTCTCCGCCCGCCCCGCCCGTCCCGCGCGGCGAAAAGTTTCATAGTCCACCACTCGTCCCGCGCGTGCCGCGCTTGCGGTGAGGACTATGAAAGATGCCTAAAGCTCCGCTCTGAAATATTGAGGCAACTCAGACTCTGCGGGGGGGGGCAAGGGCCGGACAATAGAGCCCGTTTTCGACTTGGGGGAGCGACAGCGGAGGCCTCCTCCGAGGGGGGCTTCAGGGTAGGCCCCTGCTTTCCTCCGGCGCTTGCCCCCCCCCGAGAGGAAGACGACAATAGAGGTCTGGCGGAGACGCTTTCCGGGGGAGGTAGGGTGACGTCACTGCACTGGGGGCTTGACGTCAGTGCTCCGGGGCCGTGACATGACTGCTGCGGGCAGTAACGGGGGGGCTTCAGGGCAGTGACAGGGGGACTTTAGGGCAGTGACGGGGGGGGGGGGTTCCGATTAAGCCAAATTGTCACTTCGGCGGTAGCCCCCCCCCCCCGATTGGGGGGAAGGGCAAGCGCCGGTGCTCGGAGGGTTGCTCCCCTGTAGAGCTGCGCTAGCCCCTCCAGTGTATGAGATGCTAAAACTTGTTTTACGTTCACCATGTTAAGAAGCGTATGAACCTGAAGCTTCTCTGAACGATTTACTTTGATTTACTGCACGTTAGAACCATGTAAAAGGAAAACAACAGAACGCGACACCTAAACGGCAAGTTAAAGAGACTAAATATAGTAGGGCAATAAAAAAACAAATCGATAACGATAGGTCGGCTTATGGCGGCCTTTGTTTGTGGCTATGTATAGCACTCCTTTGGCTTCACTAAACGATAGACAGAATTCGCCTTCCTGTCTCCATCAACTATGTGTAGAATGGAAGCTTCGCCAAACGATATACCGGCTTTGCCAGTTCTCCTCCATCAACAATGTGTAACATTCTTCTAGCTAAACTGGACGATAGGTTGGCTTTGTCGACCTCATTACAATAACCACTAACCATAGCATTCTACGTGGGTTCCACAATGATCTGTCCCGCCCAAAGTCGTCTTTTTCCGTCACGTTATGGAGTGTCTCATTCTCACGTTGCAGTTAACAATTCATAATTATTCAAACTACATTAAATCAGTCTGAGGTATTCAACGATAGCTAATCCTTGCTCCTTGAAAATCCAAAAAGACGGTATCATGAACTACTCAGTATGTTTAGCTGCGCCTTCGAAGCAGTGTACAGCCTGTCTCCCGGAAACAAGTTCAAGCTGCACTAGGTATAGATGAATGCGGGAGGCCGCGCTATGTGTTCAAGGCCCATCAGAAGTCAATCTTCAGATTCTCAAATACGACTTTTTAGATTTTAATTTGGACCTCAGCTGGCTACCGAAGCTAATACCACACGAATGAATTCAGAAAGCTAAAAAAAATCTGTTCGGCAAGGGAATTAAAATTCGATTGTGATCTGCCCCTAACACGCAGTGCCGCTTCCCGAGAAAACTTCCACCTGCCTCCGCCTAGACTCCTTCCTGGAGGACATGCTGTTCGTGCCAAAAAAACCGTGTCTGGATTCCCATTGCTGTTGTGGAGGTAGACAAGCTAAAAATCATTCATTTTCGGACAAAAAGCTTTTCGAAAAATTCACCGAAAAGCGGTTCAATCATTGCCGCGCCTAACTTGTGTCATCATTCTGGGATGGAGGCAATTTTAAAACCCCGAACTTTTTCGAGAACCTCAACCAGGCTCAGATATTGTAATGAACATGTTTTCAAAAGTGCTTTTCAGCGCCTCATAATGCCTTCAAATACCCTTGCCTAGATCCACTACCATTAACCGTGCAGCACTATAACCTTCCCTTTCCGGCTCCAAATATGTAGTCGGAAACGGAAGCGGGACGGAAGAGCTTCCCCCCCCCCAAAAAAAAAAAACGGAAGTACGGAAACAGAATAGGAACAATTCCGCAGAGCCCAGGTAAGGACATTTGGCAAGGAGTGCGACCGAGCTTTTTTTTAAACTGCGACAACCCCGCATAACTGTCAGCGAGCGGCAACCGACGCGGCTACGATGATGTCAGAAAAAAAATTTGTTGCCGCGTGAAGGCTGACGCTCGGTGACCAGTCGCCGGCCGGTGCAACTCTGCAGATCTCTTAACTGCGCTGAATGATCCAAAATCGATTGTATTCTGGGACGGGTGAGACCGACGCGGCGTGAAGGGTTACGAGGGGTGCCGCAGTGTTTTAACACGCCCTGCGTCACCGCCAGTGGCCGTCGCACCATTGGCCGCCGAGCCAAGCCTCCAATCAGCGCATCAATGTCAAAGCGTGCGTGGACCGGCATCCTCTGGTGAAATCCGTCGGTCCGCTGCCCCTGAGCGGTTCAAAATCTGTCCGTAAGCGGCTCAAGAACTGTCCATGTCCATTTTCGGCGTTTCCGTGTTTGCACAGGGGACCCCGTGGATATCCCACAAGTATCATCCCTCTTGTGATCCTAACGGGAGGTGGGGGTGACCCCACTACCACTGTTCGCAGTGGGGTCCACCCCACTGCAAACCGTGGGAGATGGGCCCATACTTGGGTACCACCCCCTCCCCCCGAGCCGTGGGGATATCCCCTCGGTGACAAAAATTATCCTCCGGTATCCGGTGGATCTTCTGGAAAGTGACTAGGTCCACCTTCCAGGTCCGGCTCCGGAGAGCCGACTAAGGCACACGGTGAGATGAGGAGCCTTTTATGCCAGCAACATTGTTAATACATTTTTCTAAACATGTCTATGTTCATACGCGTCTTAACATAGTACACGTAAAACAGGTTTTAACTTGCCTCAATAGGCCAGAGCGCAATTTCAACAGGATAATTCCTGAGTGAGAATTTTGTGCCGGTGGCAAATTATAATCGTCTGCCTTATACACCCTATCCGGGTGACCATGTGGCTCAAATGAGAAAAAAAGGTAGCTCATCAACAAATGATGCATCAACTTCCACTCATTTACGCGATGTAGCTTGTTGAAAACCTTTCTTTATCACTTTATGCCACATGGCTGTCCGAAAGCTGGCCACTTTTGGTGGAATTTGAGGCACTCGATCACCCATATCTTCCCAATAATGCGTCGGTCACCCGACAAACTCTACGCACGTTCTTAGGGGGGCCCAATCAATGATTCAAACTCAAAAAACGGTTAGTGGTTTTCAGAGCGTACGATGCCTTTAAAGACAAGGTCCACTCAAGTTAAGACTCGACCAAAATCCAGGTTAGATAGATTGGGTCGGCCTAGCTCACCGGATTGCGGGCGTTTTGTGCCGGGGAGGCGGATCCTGGGCGGGGAACGATGGAAGTTAACGAGGGGCTAGCGACGGCGAGTCTTCGCGCTGGGTAATTGCTGCACTTTACTCACCGCAATAATCAGCTATTGAGGCACCAAATACTATACACTGAGGAAACATGGTTTGTGCTCAAAAATTACTACATTGCGTTATGTTAATTACAAACAACTATTATCGCCATTCTGTAACATTTGCTATGTTACAACGATGTGAAATATAGATTTTCTTTAAATTTCGAATGAGTTAATAAGTTCAAAGAGAGTGTCCCAAATTTCTTCAGAAGGCTGAAAGAAATGGTTTTCAAGCTTTGCAACACAATAGTCCTAAGAAACAGCACAATCAAATAGATAGTTTGTGCCAAAGTGTTGAGATTTAGGTAAGTTACAAAAAGGCTTTGATATAATTGTGAAATAAAGGAAAGGAGGAGTGTAAGCATGTGTTTATGTGTAATAAATGTGGAGGGACTTTGAACCGAATCAAATAATCATCAAATAATTTGAATATTGAAGTTCTCTTTTCATTTCAATTAAATATTCCAAAAAGTTTTTCCATAAGATTCTTTGATAGTTCTTTTTTACGAATACTCGATTCGTTCGGGAGTAACTCGTTTTTTGAATATTCGGTGACTCTGAAATTCAAATTACTTCAAGGATTGTTCGATTGGGCCCCTGTCGCTCCACATTTATTACACACAAACACATGCTTACTCTCCTCCTTACTTCCTTTATTTCACATTTTCATCAGAGTCTTTTTGTAACTTACCTGACTTTTAACACTTCCACACAAACCATCTCTTTATTAAACTGCTTATTAGGGCTATTGCGTTGTACAGCATAAAAATCATTTCGTTCATTCTTGTGAAGAAATCTGGGACACTATCTTTGATTCTACTAAGTCACTCGGAAATAAAAAAAATATGTTTCTCACCATTGTAACGTAATGAATGTTGTAGAATGACGATAAAAAATAATTTGTAATTACATAACACAATGCCACAATTTTCGAGCACAAACCATGTTTTCGCCAGAGGATAGTATCTGGAGTCTCACGGAGATCGCGGTGAGTAAAGTGCAACAATTAGCCAGCGCGACGACTTGCCGTCGTTAGCACCTCGTTAACGTCTACCGCGCCCTGCCCAGGCTCCGCCTTCCCAGGACAAAACGCCACGCCGCTTAGCTCAGCACCTTCTGTAAGCTTCACAAGCTTGTAGTTCTTAGTTTTAGAAGAAACAAACTTGAAGTCGGGTATTGAGGTGATTCGCAACATGAGAGTTGCGGCCAGGACGCTGATATTTAAGCCCTGGTAAATCCCTAGTGACCTGTTGATTTCGATTATGACCAGCAGCAGAGCGGTGGGCCCCCGTGAAATATAACTAGTGATAAGGAGGTTTCGACGAAAAAGCCACAGCTCCGCGCTGTGATAACCGAGAACATGAGTTCACTTGGAATGAAACAGGGTCTACAGCTGTTTTGATGGATACGTGGTCGATGACTGAAGCATGGACGATGGATCCACTATTGTAGCACGGTAACTCACTGAAATGGCTGGAATAACTTGAAGAAGACCGTGTTTTCGCAGTTTCTCGCACAGCCCTTGAAACCACCGTAGCATGCTCTCCAGTTTAGCGAGGAATCTCGAAATCGAAATACTGTCCAGACCCCGCCTTTGAAGTCAATCTTCTGGCTGCCGCAGCCACGTACACGCAGCTCATTCACATAAGGCTCCGTCCATAGCTGACGACCATCGTCAAAGCGTCAGAGCGTCGTGCGCCAGCGCTGAAACGCTGGCGCATGACGCTCGACTGCTGGTGCATTCAACGTGTTCGAGGACGGCATGTGGTTAACGGTGGTATGGATAATACTAGTGACAGCCGCTACTGCCGCTATGCCTACACCTTCAGCGACAAGGCGCCTGCAGTGGTCGCTGGGGAGTCAGATCAATAACGAATGTTGAAGATGCAAACCTCCAGCGTCACTTGGCCCTAAGTCGTCTGCTATGGATGGAACCTAACCGTAATGAATGAGACGACCATGCACGTTCAAATTTTGGTCAATAACATTACTAGCCAGTCACCGCGATTCAATATGTTCGCGAATGTTCTGATGAATGCCAGCGGCGAAGAAGGTCAATGACACTCTTTTAAGTCAGCGAACATTCTTTCGAGTAAAGTTCATCCGTCCATAGGTCTTGAGTGTAACAACACTGAGTGTAATGAAATGGCACTAAAAAAACGAACCATATGCGTGTTGCAGCGATCACGATTTGATGACATGGTACACCATAGCAGAAACTCTTGCAGAAGGGTTGTATACGAGTCTAATGCTCAGGAATAGAATGGTCTCTTTTGACCGTTTCACGGAAGCCAAAAAACTTTCCCAAATTGCTTTCTGAACTGTTCTCCTTATCCCGTATGGATCATTCTTTCAACATGGAAGCTTCTACTCACGGTTTCGGAACTTTTGATCCATGAATATTTCAGCAGAAAACGAGCGACATTTAATTTCACTTCACTTCATTTTACTTTTATAAATGTTTGCAGCGTCAACCTTATGCGCAGCAATACTTATTGAGTAGAAATCAAGATTTTCACAATGGAATTGAAGCGATATATACATAGACCGTTGAGAAAAAACGGTGGCAGCATCTACAACGCCTTGGAAAATACACTTCGTTTACTCGGTGGAGAACGTATTAAGTACACTAGATTGACTTGTTCAGCACGCACGGATGCCTCCTTGCCTTGCTGGAAGCGGAACCTCGGGTGCTTTTTGAGAGTTTTTTTTTCTTAATGAGTAAATTATTCTGATACTAATTTACCATTAGCAAATCAAGATATCGTCAATCCCTGGATGGAGGGAAGCGGCGACCCTGATATTATAGCTTTATCATCAAAACCGAGCGGTTGTTGTCGAGAAAGTACTACGTTGAAAATGGGAAAGTAACCGCTCCGCTCCCAATATAGCGTGATAATAGCTGCATCGCGGCTTGCTAGAGATTAGATAAAATTCATATAGCCGGTAATGAAGGGTTTGTAACTTTTACACGAAATGAGGACTTGTGGCCATCGCCGCTACTCGGCCATCTCTGAGAATGTTACATGTTCTGAATAATATCGTTCTCCGAGCCAAATTCCGGTCTGCGATTGCGGACTACGGTACCGAGCATATTTTCGGCAGAAAAAGCATTTGCGACGTTTTTTTGCGCTCACGAAGCGCTGCATCGCCATAACTCATTTCAAAGTTGACGAAGTGAGTTTTTCAGATAGTTTTTGTGTTCCTCTCGGTGAGGCGAATGTATTATCATGTGCAGAAAGCCTTTAAACTCCGGTATTTTGCTAAAGACTTGTATTTCCTTCCAAAATTCACACCGACCACAAGTCAAAACATGACAAATTTCTGCTATTATGACCGTCTGATCAGCTCAGAGCGATGGGCTTAGAGATGAAAATATGCAATTTTCGATCAACGTCTTGAGTTGAATCTATCATTTTGTTGCACTATCATAAAGGACTAAACGAAAGCAATCCAGAAATGACTTCAGAATCAAAATGGGACCACTTTGAAGCAATTTATAGCGTTGTGGCGCTTTGTGAGCGCAAAAAAAACGCCGCAAAACGCTTTCTTCGCAAAACACTTGCTCTTTAGTGTACGGCTGTTGCATCATGCGACACGTGATAATCGTGCTAGGAGAAAGGTAATTCGTGCCGGGACCAAGTGGTTCCAGCAAGATTCTCCCGTGTTGCATGATCTCAGACAATGGGGTGGACCGACGGCGGACAAGTTGCGTACCGACAGCGGGATGGGCGACGTTTGGAACGCAATTTTCACGCGGTCGACACGCAAATTAGCGCGGTCGATAGGCACTGCCACGCGGTCAGCACGGAATGCCCCGCGGTCGGTACGCACTGTCGCGCGGTTGGTACGCAATGCCACGCTGTCGGTACGCACTTCCACGCAATCAGTACGCATTGCCACGCGGTCGGGAAGCTTTGCCACGCGGTTGGAACGCACTGTTACGTGGTTGGTACGTCTAGCCACACCGTCGCTACGCATTTTCACGGGGTCGGTACGCATTGTCACGCTTTCGGTACGCATGAACACGCTGCCGGTACGCATTGCCACGCGGTCGGTTCAAATGTTGCGCGTAGGATTGGCCGCGATTAGTACGCGCTCACGCGGTAAGCCCAATTTTTATCACGCTGTTAGTACGGAACTTTTTTGAAGACTTGAGGCGCTATGAGTACGTATCTGGTCCCAAAAAAATTAAAAATAAGCAAAAGTTGGGAGTGGGGTGGGGCTCGGGGCAACGCACAAACAATTTGAAACAGCCCAACATGGCTGGCTTTCCAATCGCAAATGACGAGCTTTTTTGATAACAACATCTAAAGTCTGGTTTGCTCAGATGAATCCGGGCGGAGCAAGCAGAGGAGCGGTCGGTCATAACAAAATAAAGGTATCTTGACATGATAAACCCGATTTGCCCTACTTCGACCGGCTCAAAATGAGGAGCTAGGCCCTGTCAGGGTTGGAGGAAAAAATCGCCGTAACCTGCGGCGGCCAACCCGGTGGAAACGCATGAAAAACAAGGACGATGGAGGTTGTAAAAAAAGACCCGGGGCTGTAGTAAACCCCCTAAAAATAAAGGTAAGATGATCTTAAACGATCGTATGAAGAAATGTTGGGATGATCTGTAAGATTATCTTGATGATATGGTGAAGGATATGAATCTCATCTGTAGCCGCATCATTCAGATGATGAACATTTTTAAGATGATGCTAATTTCATCAGGTTAGCTGAACTTCTACAGATCAGCTGGACAGTGAAAAGCGAGAGAGCATGCATTTCCAGAGAAGCTCGTCTTATCTTTAAGAGTAACCCCGGAGCGCCTCTTATTCTTCAGATGAAATACCAGTTATCGTTATCAGCTATCACAAAACAACAAACATCTGATTTCATTCACTGAAAAAGAAGGTAATGAGTTGGTCGATTAGAGAATGACCACCTACAGAATGAGGGCCGTTTTTTCTTATTCTCACAGGTATAATCATGTGTTATCATATCATGAATATCCGAGGACGACCGCTTTAGAGCGAATCACCGCTAATGAAATGAATACGGGCCTAAGTTCAGCGACGAGCTGCGACTGATAGCGATAATTATGAATCAATACGAAATTAAGATCATCTGAAACTGGTCTGGAAGAATATCAGATCATCTTATCGAAATAATATCAGATCATCTGATAGGGGTGGTTTACTACAGCCCCCGGTGTGGCCAGCTGGGGCTGGCACGGTCAATATGTATGAATTGTGTGGAACGATGGTATGGATGTCATTCATTTCTTATCTTATATCATGTGAATATCGGTCGGGTCAGCCACATGGGGTGTTTTTTCACCCCACCTTATTCATGTCCTCCATGGTTATCGACCGGCTGGCGACGGCGATCGGCCAGCTATCGCCGATGCCTTACCAAGCCTACCGCGTGCTTAGCTCAAAGTCGCCCCATCCACGTTCTAGCTGGAGAGGTTTGGTCTTGTTAATTCAATGTTTATGGAAGATAACTAAATTTAGCGTTGGCAGGCCAGCCGCTTTAAATCGTTTTCCTTGCTTACACGATTTCTTTCTCGTGAATTTCACTTATTTTTTGCTCCATTGGTGGCCACATGCACACCTTCATGATGAAAAACTCAGGAACATTTTTATCACGATTGTTTCTTTTAGACATTAATGAACGCCATTATGATGGGAGCAATGCATACCTGCTGCGTGCGCTTGCTTACCAACCACTGTCACTTTTCAATTAAAAGTTTCGTATTAAGAGGCATTTCACTACATTTTCTCAGCTTATGATTGGCATTTCTGGTATTTTACAATCTTCCATTTCTGCTCTTGCATTTCCTTCCTTCGCCTTCTTCCTTACCCTTCTATAAGAAAATCAGGGTGTTCGTGTTGTGAAATTAGTACCCGTGTGTTTTATTTAACGAATCCTTGTGGGATCGAATGTCCTCGTTGATAGTGTCAGCTGTCGAAACTGATTGTACTGTCGTTATCGTGCTGAAATTCTGCTCTGCGATGGCGGTGGGTCGCTGTTTCAGCGCGCAGCACAATTATAATCGTGCTGGGAGAAGGGATAATTGTGTCGGGACCCGGTAGTCCAGCACGATTGTCGTTGTGCTGCGTGCTGCAGCCGCGTCTGTCCGCAACTGCGGCGAGGAATTCCACCCCGATAACGGCAGTACAAATAGTTCCAGTGTCTATTTGTTGTAAGCAAATATTCATATTTCTTCCACAGAGATAAACTGGCTCTTTTCGCAAAGAAAATTTTCATTCGAGTCTACGTGAACAGTTATTTGTCGATGAGTTCTGCAAAATTCGAAAACATCAATTGTGAATATTAATACTGAATCATTCGTAAGCATAATTACACCAAGAAAAACGAGAAGATGAAGAACAGTATAAGTAAGAAAGGAAAGACGATCGAGATCAAGGGAAAGATGTCAAAAAGAGAAAGAAGAAGAGAATCCTAAACTCTCCCACAGCGCGCGGTTGACTTTCTTCCACGTGGGCGGGCTATTAGTTTGCTAGGACTCATGGCACCGAGTACAGTAGTCGTTGGGACAAGAGTCAGACTTTCCCATTCATGCCTCAACCTTCGAGTCGGAGCTGCAGTTCTAGCTCGATTGAGCGTAGGAATAAGCTCGACGACCGGGAGTCTCGCTCAAATATCGCCTTGACAGCCAAATAAATAGATACCCAAATAATTTAATAAATAAGTAAATTAATAAATAAATAAATTGATAATTAAATAAGTGAGCAAATAAATAAATAAACAAACAAATAAAAAAATAAATAAAGAAATGAAAAAATAAATGAGTAATTGAATAAATAAATAAATAAATAAAAAAGTTAATAAATAAATGAACAAACAAATAAAAAGATAAATGAATAAATAAATAAATGAATTTGTAAATAAATATATTAAAAAGTAATTAACTAAATAAGTAAATAAGTGTATAAATAAATAAGCAAATAAATAAATAATTAGTCGAACTGAAGAAAAGTATCACATTCACGAAAAAGATAAAAAACGAGGAGAGAGAAAAGTTGTTGGAATTGTAGAGAATGAGAAGAAAGTGGAGAAGAGAAAGAAAGAGAGCAGTAGGAGAGATTGGAAGCTATGAAGAAAAACCCAGGCGGTTTCAATGAAATCGCCAATTTTAAGTTAACTTTGTGGGGAACGCCGGTGGAGACGGGAGAAAAAGTTGATGGAGTGGCCACTGGCGTGTTCGATAGCGGGGTGATCAAGGAGGTCATAGAGGTTTTCGCGGCGATACTGCGCTTTTGAGGGAATGGATTGTTTTGAAGAGCAAAACAGCATATTCTTGAGTGAAATGGAATGATGTATAGTCTACAGCAATGGAAGTAGGACCTGATGAGGTTGTGGACTCTTCCTAACATACTGTAGTCTGATTGTGTTATCACTCAAGTTTTTCGAAATAACTGCGATTGGGTTTTTGTTTCCACTCTCCTAATTTCATTGCTTCCACAGATGCAGTCGTTTCGGTAAAAACACAGACTCACCGATCTATCACAGCTGTTTCGGAAAAATGAGTGATACGACTAACAAACTACCGTATGACAGGACGAGTCCGCAACTTCACCAGGTCCTACTTCCATTGCTGTAGACCTCACGGACTGACAAACTGACCTCATCCACGAGTTTGCTTGCGTACTGAACGCGGGTGATTGCGTACTGAATGCAAACACTTGCGTACCAAACGCGCAGACCGACAAACTGATCTTCCTCACCAGTTTGCCTGCGTACTGAACGCAGGCGATTGCGTACTGAACGCGAACGATTGCGTTTCGACGATTCAAACTGACACAACGAGCTCACCGACCAGTTTTCTTGCGTGCTGAACGCGGGTGGTAACGTACCGAACGTGAGCACATACGTACTGACCGCGTGTGCTCACGTACCGACCGCAGCGAAAAGTCATATTTCGTACTGAACGCGCGCGAAGATGAATGCTCGCAGTCAGTACGCCTTTATTGAATTTCGCCAGTGGTTGGTACGCAGCACAGGCGTATCGACCGCGTACACTATTTCGTTAGCGCGGTCAGTACACAAATGCGCGCGTTTGGCACGAAATGTAATTTTTGCTCGCGGTCAGTACGATAGTGGCACGCGGTCGGTACGAAACGCAATTTTTCGCCCGCGGTCGGTCCACCCCATTGTCTGAGATGTAATAGCCGTAGTCCGAAAGTGAGGACCGAAATTTGGCCCAGACAACGACAGTATAAGACACGATTTTTGAATGAGTCGTATTTCATCTCATGAGGCGGGATACATACCCATATATTCCACGTAACATACTGATACTTTGCATTCCTTGTTGTGTGCTGACGCAAACTTGTTGCTTGCACCAACACACGACAAGGAACGCAAACTATCAGTGCGATCCGTGCGACTGCACGCCTATAACACGTACGGTATAATCCTGGTGTGTAACGTACATTTATAATGCTAAAGACACTTATGTCGCATGTAACATACGGTTTCATGCCGCACGTAGTTCACACTTAAAACGCTAAGCTACCTTCACAATACACATAGACTCTGTTTCAGTTCAAGTGAACTCATGTTTTCGATTATCACCGCGCGGAGCAGTGGATTTTTCGTCGGAACCTCCTTATCACTAGTTATATTACACCAAGGCCCACCGCTTCGATGTGTTTAATAATCAAAATACACTGGTCACTAGGGGTTTTCCAGAGTCTATGTTGTACATATATATCTATAGTTGAGTCCACCAACAGTGTCTCATTTACTTATCAATGAGAAGCGTTCGATTGGAGATCGATGAACATTAAACTCCCTGCAGCACAACCGCTCTCGCTCAATCGGTATCGAGCGTGCTGGTATGGGATTCATTCACATTGATCCCCAGCCGACCGTCTCTTATTGATAACTAAATGAGACACTCTTGGTGGACTCCACTATACATAGTGTAATCCACCAAGAGTGTTTCATTTACTTATCAATAGGAAGCGGCCGGCTGGGCATCAATGTGCATGAACCCCATACGACCACGCTCGATAACGATTGAGCGAGAGCGGTCGTGCTTGAACGAGTTTGATGTTCATTGATCTCCAATCGACCGCTTCTTATTGAAAAGTAAATGAGACACTCTTGGTGAACTGCACTATACAATGCGTTACATAACTAAGGGATCAACCATCAGGAAAGCCTTGTTTGAATAAACGAGAACTCTAATTGACTTGTGAATACAATTCTTAAATTGTTTGTCCGGAACAAACATCTTCTGTTTTGATAAGAAAATTTCATAATCCTTATACTTAAGCAGTTATGTCGATGTGTGTGTGTGTGTGTGTGTGTGTGTGTGTGTGTGTGTGTGTGTGTGTGTGTGTGTGTGTGTGTGTGTGTGTGTGTGTGTGTGTATGTGTGTGCATGTGTCCTCGATATCTTTGGAATGGCCGATCAAAACTTTGTATGAAATGGTACCAACATTTAGGTGGAGTGCGACATTATCGATTACCAAAAAATCAGCCCGACTCACCTCTTACGTGCCTCGGGCCAACCGAGTTTGTCCGTGGAGCGCACTTTTGGCCGTGGGTCATGATAACTTCTGCGAGTCTGGCGATGCAAAAAAATGCAGGGCGTCATAAAGGTGTGCAGGACCCCAGTGAGGGTGTGCAAGACGTCATAGTAAGTGTGCAGGACCCTAATCGGGTGTGCAGGACGTCATAAAAAGTGCGCAGGTCCTAAGTAGAAATGTGCAGGACCCCAGCGGAAGTGTGCAGGACGTCATAGAAAGTGTGCAGGACCCCAGTGGGAGTGTGCAGGGCGTCATAGAAAGTGTGCAGGACCCTAATCGGGTGTGCATGACGTCATAGAAAGTGCGCAGGTCCTAAGTAGGAATGTGCAGGACCCCAGCGGAAGTGTGTGCAGGACGTCATAGAAAGTGTGCAGGACCTCGGTGGGAGTGTGCAGGGCGTCATAGAAAGTGTGCAGGACCATAATCGGAGTGTGCAGGACGTCATAGAAAGTGCGCAGGTCCTACGTAGGAATGTGCAGGACCCCAGTGGGAGTGTGCAGGGCGTCATAGAAAGTGTGCAGGACCTCAGTGGGAGTGTTCAGGGCGTCATAGAAAGTGTGCAGGACCCTAATCGAAGTGTGCAGGACGTCATAGAAAGTGCGCAGGTCCTAAGTAGGAATGTGCAGGACCACAGTGGGAGTGTTCAGGGCGTCATAGAAAGTGTGCAGGACCCTAATCGAAGTGTGCAGGACGTCATAGAAAGTGCGCAGGTCCTAGGTAGGAATGTGCAGGACCCCAGTGGGAGTGTGCAGGACGTCATAGAAAGTGTTGCAGGACCTCAGTGGGAGCGTGCAGGGCGTCATAGAAAGTGTGCAGGACCCTAATCGGAGTGTGCAGGACGTCATTGAAAGTGCGCAGGTCCAAAGTAGGAATGTGCAGGAGCCCAGCGGAAGTGTTCAGGGCGTCATAGAAAGTGTGCAGGACCTCAGTGGGAGTGTGCAGGGCGTCATAGAAAGTGTGCAGGACCCTAATTGGAGTGTGCAGGACGTCATAGAAAGTGCGCAGGTCCTAAGTAGGAATGTGCAGGACCCCAGTGGGAGTGTGCAGGACGTCATAGAAAGTGTGCAGGACCTCAGCGGGAGTGTGCAGGGCGTCATAGAAAGTGTACAGGACCCTCATCGGAGTGTGCAGGACGTCATAGAAAGTGCGCAGGTCCTAAGTAGGAATGTGCAGGACCCCAACGGAAGTGTGCAGCACGTCATAGAAAGTGTGCAGGACCCAAATGGTAGCGTGGAGGGCGTCATAGAAAATGTGAAGAACCCAACGGGAGTGTGCAGGACGTCATAGAGAGTGCGCAGGTCCCCAGTTGGAGTGTGCAGGGCGTCGTAGAAAATGCACAGGTCCCGAGTGGGAGTGTGCAGGTCATCGAAAGTTAGCAGGACCGCAGTGGGAGTGTGCAGGACGTCACCAAGAGTGTAGAATTTGAAAAAGGTTTTAAATTTTTAATGCTAAATCTTAACCTTTTGTGGAGAGGAAATAGATAGGAAAATATGAATCTTGAGAAGCGTGGGACGCGTTCTGAGATTGGCGCAGAACTCCTGCGACCTTTTTTCCAGTTTTTAGGATACAAGCAGCAGCTTCACTTCCGCACCTTCTCTGTTCGCCACTCATTGCAACCGCTCAGTCATTTCGAATCCCTAACTTCCAAAAACCAGTTTTATATATGTTGCAAGTCTGAGCTTATCAAAATCTGCACCACAAAAACATAAACAACCACCTACTAATTTCATTCATTGAGAACAAAGGGCATGATGTTGGTCAACTAGGAAACATCATATAATATGAGAATGCGTTTTTCCTTATCATGATAGAGACGGTAAAGCGAGAATAATCGCTTGTGAACTTTACAAATTGGAAGAAAGGGCAGTGGGTAGCGACGTAAGGGAAGGAAGTACAGAAGGGGTTCTGAATTTTGTGCCGGTAGCAACCGACGATTTACCGCTGGCTGGCTTCTTATGTTTTGCTTTATGATCCCACATTTTGATATACCCACGGCCTGCTGTAAATGTACGGCACCTTGCTCTGCTCAGGAGAGTACTTTCGGGTAGGCGGAAGTCAGTCACCACCGTTCTAACAAACTAATCCGTCTCAGGTAGTTGGCTCATGCAAAAGTTTCTGTGAGCGAAAACTTCGCTAGGTCTCGCTAGTATGGAGTTAAGTGTCTTTCTTGAGGGGTAGTGCATGTTTTCTTTCTATGATTTTGTTTCGTGTTCTAGGACGAAGCTTCTTCGATAAAGTACCAATCCATAACTTAAGGATCTTCCACAAAAACTCGGTTTTCCTAGGACACCCTGTCACGTCACTAAACCACAATAGTCTTCTAGCCTTCAAAGTTGCGTAGAGACTTCGAACAACCGCCAAAGCATGCTGTCAGCGAAGCTTCCCAATGCGAATGACAGGGCGTAGCTCCAGGCCTTCTCGGTAACGACCCTCAGCTCCATGACGGAAGAAAACTGGCGATAAATGGCGTACACCTTCTTCAAAACAATTCCCAGGGGTTCCTCAAACATTTCTATTGTTGTTCTGCTAGCGTGGATAGTGACACCGTCCTGCTGATATACAATATCTTCCCGAAAATAAAATCAGCACATGAGCTTGGAGAGTTGTCCGATAGATTGCTGAAACCGATTCTGTTGACACGAGTGCTTGTCTCGACGTGCAGTCGTAAGATCCACAAAAGGTCATTACACTTCTTCTTTCCGAGTTACGCCTTCTGAAATAACGTAGTTTCTTAAAGAGATGTCGCCAGTTATCCTTGTTCTCCGTGATATTTTTTTCAAGGTCAGAAAGCTTTTGAAAATTTGGGCACGAATTCTCTTACTCAGAAAGTCGGAGGTCCGATTCGGCCTCGATAGGTTTTCTAATTGAGTACCTACTCGAGTTGAAAGGAACTTTCGCAGCAGCACGTGCTGCTTTGAAGAGCATGGGGCAAACGTGTTCAATCATGTGCATCGTGGCTCGTTCGTCGTCCAAACCACATCGCAGTCGAATCGAAAGCGTGTCGTGGCAGAGTGGAACGTCTATGATTGGCGGCACGTGCTTCTCACTTGGACTACGATTAAGGGACGTGGAAATTACATAGCCGTATCGTCGTCCAACCGCATTATAGTCAAATCAAGAATTTATCGTGGCCGAATAGGACCCCCCCCCCCCGACTCTCTGAAGACGGTCACGTTGTCGTTGCATTTAAGTGGCTTTGGACGGAGGTAAGGGGCGCTGCCTTGTTGGAGCCGTTGAGTCGAGGCGCCCCCTCGTTCTCCTGAGGTGATCCCCTGCTTGAGCAGTCTCTCAATAAGAAGACGCTAAACGCGTAATGGATATAGATATGACGCCCCACCAGTGGCAGTGATGGAACAAGAATGCTGCAGGTTGTCAGAAGATGACTACGTGGCCTCCACTTCACCGTCATGGTGGCTTGAGCATCAGCTAGTATTGGAGTACATTAACAGCAATGCAAAGCATGCTCTTTCTGGTTTTTTAGCGAGCAGCTGTAGACAGCACATGATTGCAGGTGTTGTCTCGGATTCACGACTTTGTTCTCTTGTAATCTCTCAAATGTTTGCTTAGATTGTCGGAAAGTGTACGAATTTGACAAGAGAACTGTCAAAAAAAGAAAAGACAAGATCTTAAGATATATTTAGAATAGATATGGGAATATAAATATATTTCAAGCACATCGAATCTGCAAGCGAACAATCCGTCACTCATCAACAGTATTCAAAGGCAGGGTTCGCGATAAAAATCGTTTTTCTGTTTTTCCGCATTTCTTGAAAACGGCCCCATGCTAATTCCAATGCTCTCTCTGAAATTGTACAAGACCTTCTGGGAACGGAGTTATGGTCCCTCAAACATTGAGCTAAGGAATTATGGTGTGGACGAGCTATCCGAGGCTTGTAACTTCGGTCTTTTGCGGCCGATGTATGCGAGCTGACCTGAGTACTGAGGGAAGTTGAGAATGAAGGGAAGAACGGGGCTAATGACTGGAAATCATCGCTCATCTCACGATGTCGAGCATTCATTTGCTCACGTTTATGGGCGTGTGTTGCGCTTTTAGGGTTTGCCTTGCGCTCGATGTGGTAACTTCTGGCTCTTTTGGAGCTTTTCCTGGCTCGTTTTCATGCGTTCTTTCGACGTCAACGTTACAGTGTGCCCCATCATTACCTATTCCCAAAGGAAACTGAAACACATTTTTTATCATGAACACTGCCTTAACAACAACAACAACAACGACAACATAACAAGACCTTGGATGAAGAGGCAATTGGGCCATGTAAAGCAAAATCCACCAGGAATCAACAACCCACAGATAACAGATCTCATGAAGAAAACAAAATGGACGAATCCAATTAAAGAGAATCGGAGTAAATAAGGCAGTAATCCAAAATTGCTCAACAAGAATGTCGACGAATGACTCAGAGGCCGTATTCATTAGGGGAATGTCCTAAACGGGGGGGGGGCACTCAAGTAAAAGTCAGAAATGAAATGAACCACCTCGTAGAAATGAATGGAAAACCTGATAAAAGATGCTAGATGCTGCTATCAATCATTGTTGCTGATGAAATTCTTTAAGCCTCTTTCACACTTGCCCGACCGACGTCGGACGATTCGTTATCGAATGTGTAATACCTATCTACCCTACCCTGCCCATCTAATCTATCCTAACTTATCAAATTTGATAACGAGTCGTCCGACGTCGGCCGGCAAACTATGAAAGGGGCTTTAGAAATACTTCGACTGATAGCGTCATGGATCGGTGCTTCATTTCATTTCTGTCTTTTACTTGAGTACCCCCATTAAGATAGTCCCTTCATTAGGGGGCCTCCCAAACAAGCAGCAACGACCGTTAACCCATTCACGACCGCGTGTCCCACCGGTGGGACACTGTTTTCGAAAATCGATTTCTCCACCGCATGAAGGAATTTCTAAACCTACTTATGGTCAATGTATTCACCTAATCTAGAGTCGACTATAAACTTCGTGGTCCGCTGGCAGCTTCATCACTACAATATATCTGACCCTTCGAATGCAGCAAGGTCGAAAACCGCAATTATGAGTACAGATCGCATTTTTACAGGGAATTAGTGGCGAATTTTTTCGTTTTTCCACTACTCGAGGAACAATCCCTACTTCTAAGAGTGGTCCGGTCGTATAACACTATTTAATATATCACAGAATTATGATTACTGATACTACGCACCATTCCCGCGTAGAGAATCGGCTTCTCTTTCGCCCGTATTTTGTTCACAGAAATTATTTTATTCAAAGATCAGCAATGTTGAGATCGTTAGGGCCTTTTTTTGAAAGTCCTGCTTGGTTACGGTTGGTGTACCATCGTAGGCCGGGGCTCCAACTTCGGTGAAAACTACTTTGGAGAGGAGCGGACGAGAAAAATGGTGACGTGCCAGAGCAGGAAACGAGTGAAAACTTATAAAACGGTTATTACATTAATCATTCCTTATCAATTCGTAATAATAGAACTATTTCCTACGTCTGATTGTAAAAAACAAATATGCTTTTCACAAAAGAAATCTCTTCCTGGAAGGCGCCGCACCCGAGAGGTGAGGGGGTGGTCTAGAAAAAAAATGGCGAAGATCTAAAAAAAAGTCATTTCCATCAGCATTACCAGTCAATATGAAAATTGAGGAGTATTTTCTCCGTCTAGGTGTCAAAAAGAATTCTAGAAATGTTAACTACAAAAAAACTCGCGTCAGAATGCGGAGAGCGAGGGAGTAGCGAAAGCAAAAAATAGTGCAAATCTGAAAAATATCATTTCACTAAGCATTTCCTGTTAATTGAAGAACAGAAGAGTGCCTATC
Organism: Aplectana chamaeleonis; assembly: GCA_029168955.1. Taxonomy (NCBI): domain Eukaryota; kingdom Metazoa; phylum Nematoda; class Chromadorea; order Rhabditida; family Cosmocercidae; genus Aplectana; species Aplectana chamaeleonis. The sequence goes on along the minus strand of JAPDOI010000241.1, from coordinate 825,971 downwards.
ATGGTAATCTACGTTAATTAATATTTCAATCCGCTAGAATTCAACGAACTCACGTGATTTTATGGATGGTCTGACTACACAGTTGAAAATTTAGGAGGCCATTTCTATGGAAGGAAGGAGTTATGGAAGCTGAAACTTTGGCATCATGATTTTGACGTCGACAGTCGCACGATAAACAAAAAAAACAAAAATCGATTTTTTGGTGGCGTGCCATTCGAGCAAAAGTGGCCCACCGGTGGGACACTGTATACGGTGACGCAATATTGGACGCGGTCCGAACGTGCAGCCACCCAAAATTAGGCGTGGTCGTGAATGGGTTAAGGGCACTGTTCACGATAATTTTTCTCCTTGATTTTCCAAAAAAAAACAATTGTGGTAGCCCACAGAAGCGGAACTGTGTTCGAAAAGGGTTTCGAAAGCCTTCCCAGAGCCAAAAAATGGTTTCGAAGCTTTTCCCAGTGGGCAAGGCTCGCCTCCTTGTGTCTAGTTATTGTCATAAACGCCGACACGGCTCTATCACTGCCAAGCTTCGACCTGCAACTATCAGCAGTGGTTTTTATTGAATTATGCAACGGATTGAACAGATTTTCGCCAGGCGAAGATTTCCGGATGTTTTCGGCAACTATTTCTCAAATCTAATATATCTTTCATGAAAAAACCACCGTCGATGATCTCAGGTCAATGCGTGAGAGTGACGAGAGACGTGTCGTTGTTGACGACAACAACTAGACCCAAGGAGACCGGACTTGCTTACTGGGTTAATTTTCAAAACCGTTTTCTGTCTCTGGGAAGGCTTTTTCAGCACTGTTCTGCTTCTACCACCATTGTTTTCCAGAGAAAACTCTTGAACAAAGTTTATCGTGAATAGTGCCTTCAATCCACACCATTTATCGCGCTGAATACTTATGTAGTTGGCACGTTGGAACATGATGAAACTCGTAAAACACCTTCACTGGCCAAACAGTGAACAGTGTGATGGAACACGTTTGGATAAACAGTCGCTGCTGCGTGATTAGATTTTCTCGACTATTTGAGCCTCCCGTTAGCGTCCAAAGTCCGCTCGCCGCATACATCGACTGGTTCTATGTTCTTTGATGGGAGGCTTCCGTAGTTTCATGAGTACAGCCGGAGTTCATGTATAGTTAGGTCCGTGGCTTTCCTCCTCAAGAAAAAGCATTTAAATCTCACCCACGCCTGAAGCAGCGATTGCGTTCTCCGGCTGTCTTATCGATTCACGCCGATAGGAGACCGCAGCTGATCAGATTACCATGCCGCCAGCCGTCCGTGAGGTTCGAACCGTTCGCGTCAGACGTTGAGAATTTTTTAGAGAGTAAGAATGAGACGCATAAGTGTACAACAACAATAAAACTATTGTTCTGTACAATTATGCAAGATATGCAACGGAGAATCCTGCCTGCAATGCGGAAGATGACGCATAGTGTAGTCGATCACGTTGACTGCACACAAAATCGATTTTATATACGGATGGGCTATAAATAAAGGTAGTGGCACCCTGAACGAGTTGCTCTCAACCCACTCCGTCGATCTCTCTCCCTTGCCTAGTTCTTACTATCTCGGGCATAATTTCGATTCGACCCATGGCCAAATCGCTTTTTTCTGCTGCATGAGGGCGAACGACAAAGGGCTTGGCAAAGCTGCGCCTTCCCCATTTTCACAAAAAAACGGGAGACGTCGGAGGTTGGCGCCGTACTAGTCAATCTACTCGATTGGACCGCATCCTCTGAGAATTTTCGCCGCGACTCCCCCGCGACTGCCCCGCGACTCCTCCGGCTCGGTGCTTGCCGGCGCCGAGCCGGAGGAGTCGCGGGGCAGTCGCGGAGGAGACGCGGGTGAGATGCGGGGCAGTCGCGGAGGAGATACGGGAAAGACGCGGAGGAGACGCTTGGGGAGAACGCGGAGGAGACGCGGGCAGTCGCGGGGAGACGCGGAGATGATGCGGGTTGTCGCTGGAAGTCTAGGGCTTAGCAAGCGGCTCTCATCTAGACCTGTTGTTGGCAGTGTAGTTGTCGCCCATTTTCTCGCAATCGACCCATCACGCCAGCGTTCGCTGCGATTGTGGTAGGTGGCCATCTGCGAGAAACGGCGGCAAATCTACTCCCAACAAGAAGTCTAAATGAGAGCCGCTTCTCAAACCCTGGACTCCGCCGCAACGAACTCGCGACTTCTCCCCACTGGGTCCGCAGGCTTCGAGCAGCACAGTATCGTGGTAGAACCGCGGTAAAGTTGTGGCTCACGACTCGGTCGACTACAGGGATAACATAGAGTCAGTGCAGACGATAAACGTGTTCTAGTTTTCGGTGTTTTTGTGTAGGCCGGTTGGTTTTCGCCTGACGCGATCATTCCTCATCTTTACCGAAACGTGCCGTCCTGGCAATCTGGCGGTCTCCTTAAATTATGCGCGAACAAACGAAGACGACCTTCCGTTGCCGCTTGAGTTGGCGTTGAGAAATGTTGGCACCTCTCTCGTGTCAAGCGTTGATGTAAGGCGTCGATTTCGTTGTAGAGGTCTTCGTTGTGGCACTTCTGCGGCCAGAAATATCCAAGCAAACGTCTAAACAACTTCCTTTCCGTACGATCCAACCTTTCCATCTGCTTCTTCAATGCTGCCCACGTCTCCGATCCGTACATCATGATAGGGCGAATAGCGGATAGGTAGACGGGCAACTTGACTTCCTTCGCGATGGGGGTAGACCACAAACACTTGGTAAGGGAATTGAATGCAGACGTAGCTTTCAAACATCGCTGTTAACTATATGCTGCACCATGGTTCTTCAGCAAACAGCCCAAATATGTAGCAAAAATCATCCACCAGTTCGATACGTTGTCCGTCCACACAAACTCCCTCTGATGGCCTCTGAGAGACCCAAATTTGCTTGCATTTGTGGGAACCCTGCGGCATACTTCGAAACGAGGTTCACGATCCTTTGCAGTTCTGCGTTTGTTTTCAGCGAATAACACGATGTCGTCGGCGTACTCCAGGTCGACAAGGGAGCGTCCTGATGGTGGAAGGATCACATCCGCAGGAAACTGTTCTGCAACTCTACGCATGATGTCATCAACGGCGAAGTTGAAAAGAAAAGGTCCTGCAACGGCTCCTTGCCTTACTCCTGTTTTTCATCTTCGAAAACTGACGTAAACCCGACAGGTGTACGAACTGCTGCTGTTGTTCCTTTGTTCATGTCCTCGATTAACCGAACATACTTTTCCGGGACTCCATCTGCTCGCAGAGCATTGAGCAATCGATAACGATGAGGAGAGTCGAACGCGGCTTCAAAGTCCAAAAAAGCAAGCTGTAGTGGCTTCGAATACCGCTGCCACGATTCAGTTACTCTTCTCACGACGAACACTTGGTCGATGGTCGATTTTCCAGGTTGAAAACCGGCTTGCTCATCTCTGGTCGTTCTTTCACGATGTTCGATAAGTCGCTCGAGAATGATACGCTTCAAAACCTTGTACATGACACGAAGTAGAGAGATTCCTCTGTAGTTCTTAGGATCCGTGACGGATAGCTTTTTGTGAAGAGGTACGATGATCGCATGTCTCCACGAATCGGGTATCCTTTCGCTCATCCATATGGCATGGATGGTGTTGGTCATTTCACGAATCCCAGACGGAGGAAGAGCTTCCAGCATTTCAGCAGTGATGTTGTCATCTCCACCTGCCTTTCCATTCTTTATTTTCCGGACACAATTCAAAACCTCAGCCTCAGTCGGCGGTTCCTCACTGACATCATAATGTGCTCTCTGAACATGCGGGAGCTCAGGTACTGATGGAGCTGGACGATTCAGTAGTGAACTGAAGTTATCCTCTTATAATGGCAGCGTCTCACCGCCAACTGCGACTCCGTTCGCAGTATTCAGTATAGGCGGACATCTCTTCATCTTGCCGCTGTACTGTCGCTACAACGAGTAGGCTTTTTTCGAATTCTTCTCCTCCCAAGCCATCTCCAGCTCCACAGCTCTACACGTCCACTCGTTCGCCACCGCACTAAAGCTGCGGACGCATCCTCCTCCTCAGACGCTTCTCCTCCACAAAGTTTCCTGCCGTTCGGAGAGCACTCACCTCGTTGTATGGTTTCCGTTTTCGATTAAGTCTGACGCATGGATCAGGCGGCTGAACGTGCGGGGTTGGCGGCCTCACTGGCGAATGAGGTTTCGATTCGCGCGGAGTGATCTACCGTCGCAGCCCCGTCCATTCATCAGATTAAAATTCTTGCGCGAACTCTGAGTAGATGATGTTTCCGCTTTTCAGGCTGTACAGCCGGGAGTGTCTGTTTAGAAGCGTCCTGGATGCATTTGAAAAAAGAATCCGCGTCGCAAGGTTTCTTCTTTGCCCGTATCTTTGCCTATTGCCGAGCGATTAGGAGCGTCCCATTCCAACCGATGCCAATGGCTCTACTCACCCTCCTCTATGTGGGATATGAAAGCACAGATGAGATGTCGTACGTTCGAGCCGTGGCAGTGTGGAGGAAAGAAGACCGCCTACGTGCAAACCGACCCTCCAAGAAGAGGGATTTTTGTCATGGGAGAGGTGCTGGTCGACCGCAGCTCTCCTGCGCTTAAAATTGCTACCGGTTGTGCAAGGAGCTCCCCAATACAACATCTTGACGCGGAGGCCTGCATATTGCCGGTTAAGAAGCATTGTGAACTCCAGGCACAGCAGATGTATATTATTGTTCTGAGACAGCCGAATCATCCGACAAAGAGAGTCATGAAGCCCATTAGAGAGAAGTCTAGGACGCCGTTCGCAGATGCTCCTCGTAAAGTTGATGCCCAGAGATGGGCCGACTCCAACATGGAAAGGCTTCGTCTTCTGCGTAAGGAGCACGCGCAGCTTGTTCGAGGATATCTGGAGAAGGCGGCTGTGAACCCTATCTTAGGAGCAGTGCCGCCTCGGGTTTGCGAGTCCGAGCCTCAAGTCGGCAGGCGAGCCAGATGTGTTCCTGCCTCGCTGCGCTGTGGTAACTCTATTCTGCTCATGTCTCACGTCAACAAGATCGACAGCAGCCGACCAGGCGCATGCCCGGACTGTGGTGCTCCCGGACACGACGCGGCGCACTTGTTCATGTGTTCGAGGAGACCTCCCTCCTTAACTACAATCGACCTTTGGACGAATCCTGTGAAGGCCGATCAGTTTCTCAACCTATGACAGAAAACCACTTTGAGATTGCAGAAGAAGAAGAAGGCACAGATCGTTGCGGCGATCTAGTCGTTGTGCGGAGTGTGCGAGAGATTCTGAGTCGATGGAGTTAATTATACCCTCTGGAAATCTGGAGTCGAGAACTAATTACAGTCCCGCTAATTGATTTTATCCTGAAGTTGCGCACCCCACTCCAAATTGGTTCACACGAAGGGTTAAAGGCACAGAACACCCTAATAACTATTTTTCAAATCTTATGCTTATCCTGGAGTGAATCACACGCTGATCACGATGGTATCCCTAAAATCGCAGAATGTCCTCGAAATTCAAACATCCATCGAGCGGTTATCAGGTTCGGAATTCAAGAAGGTGGAGTGGTCGTGGTGGTGAGCCGAGGGGGTCGCGCCAGGCGTGGTCCCTCATATCTCGCTTGTTTCGAGGAATTGAGATCTCGCGCTTGACACGTGTTATACAAGAGAGGTCTACTACACAATCAACTGAAAATCACAAAATTCATAGCTGAGGGTCTTCTGCGCCTTAAAAGTCACAACCTCGATGGGAGGGCGCCGCACCGATTCCAAATGTGGGGGGGGGGCACATCTCACGGACCGAGCACACCGCTACCATTTACCCTGGTTCGATAAGCCAAACATATTTAAGCTCTTGACCCAAGAAGGTTCAACTAAAAAAAACCTAACAGAAAGCATGTACATGAATATATGAGAAATACGGTTATTTTTGATGATAGAGAACGCAATCAAATTCCTAATATGTGCCCCATCTTTAATCAAGAAAAGCTCTAACGTGTTGTCTCCAAGGCAAGTCATTGGCTGAAAAGGCGGCAACGCTGCACAGAAACAATAGTTTTTAGAGGTTTTGCGCTGATATGTTCATTATCAGATTTCTCAGCTATGAGCCTGGATTTCAAAAAGAACGTTTTATTGTATTTCGTTTCCAGTCTTCTTGCGATTTTTAGATCCAAGTTGCGTGAAACATTGTAAAAACCGTAAGAGGCAATTACGTATAAATGTTGGTAAATACAAAATTGTATGAAATTTCAATTTATTTGTGGAAAATTTCAATTCCAGAAATCGTAGAGAAAAATTGATCCATTTCGGGACGGAAAAAGTTTCGACATTTTTGAAAAAGTTAGTGATCATGATGGATGGACACAGCTCTTTAGATGTACACACAAACGGTCTGCTAGATCTTGACTTATGGTGATGACAATGAACAGAGGAATGAATGAAATAGATCAGGGAAAACACTCAGAACTTCAAGTATTATGTGCATGAGAAAGCTTAGCTCGAAGGTTACTCAGCTAAAATGTACGTGGACGCATACTGGTTCTGATAATGTGATGGAGTGAATGGACGGCTAGGAGTTCTTTAACAGCTGATGACCTCACAATAGTGGGTCGAATCAATCAAATTGTTATAAACGAGTTGGATTCAGAGAGGATATTGCAACAGGAGAGAAGGCATTACAGCGACCGCTCGCTGGGCGTTAAAGAGGAAATTGATAGGAGTGAACGCCAGAAGTTTAATCGATACGACGACATAGCCGTAGAGTCGCGGAGGAGTCGCGGTAGAGTCGCGGAAGCTTCATCCAAGAAGAGGTCGCGGCGGAGTCCCGGAAGAGTCGCGGCAGAGTCGCGGAAGAGTCAAGGATCGCGGGGGAGTCGCGGGGAAGTCCAGGATCGCGGTAGAGTCCCGGGGCAGTCGCGGAGGAGTCGCGGCAATATTTCTCAGAGTCTAAACGAACCATTGCGTGCGAACAAATCGCCCAGTGTTCAACATTGTTCTTCACTTGTGTGGCTGGATTTCAACCCTCCATTCCTCGCTTTTTTCAATTATTTTCAAGGTTATGCTCAAATCTATTTTTCGACGGGAGGTGAGTGTCAGAAAAATTCAGCCACGACATGAAATTTCTAAGTGGTGATTATAAGACTTTTAAAACACGAAGCTTAGGAAGGAGAGAGCGAGAATTTCTCGAATTTGCGCTCATTGAGGGCACATACTGAGTTCCAGGAGCTGCGTGTAGTGCGTGAGTTTAGGGGCGTGACCAGGATATCGCTCAGTTTCCGATTCCGTTATTTTTCGGTGATTTTTGTGCTGCTCCGTTCTGATTCCGGCTTTTTGGGGCCGTAAACGGAATAATTTAGTGTTACGTGGGTAATAGCAAGGGGCATAGGCATGGTTGACGGGATCATGAGTGGCTGAAGATCGCTCTCGAATTTTTGTGTTCAGTCGAGTATCTGAGCCTAGCTGACATCCTCGACAAACTTCGTGGTTCTAAATTTGCGCCTCCCTACAGTGCTGACACAAAATCGGCGTGTCAGGAACCTGGCCACTTTTTGGTGGATTTTTCACAGCGTTCACTCCAAGGACGACTTTTGTAGGGCTTCCCGCGAAAGTCCTCTTATTCGTTTGCTTACCTCCACTAGAACAGTAAAAATCGGGACACGGTTCTTTGCGCGCACAGCCTGCCCTTCAGCTAAGGCACCTTTCATAGTCCTCACCGCAAGCGCGGCACGCGCGTGTCGCGCGGGAAAGGCGGTGGACTATAAAAGTTCTTACCGCGCGGCACGCGCGGAACACGCGGTAAGAACTTTCATAGTCCATCAGCACCGCCATAGCGGCGCCGCCCAAACCGCCGTGGCGGTTTTACCGTTTCAATCAATAAATGCTTCTCAATTTGAGTCCACTCCAACATAAATAATTCTGGGACTATCCTGCGCCACCGCTCACGCAAATGCAAGCCAGGAATTTCTGTACAAGTCCCAGTTGAGGCCCGACTTTTGCCCGCACCGCCATGGCGGTGCCGCTAAATATTTCATAGTGGCTTCCCGCTCGTCCCGCGCGTGCCGCGCGGTGGAAAGTTTCATAGTCCACCGCTCGTCCCGCGCGTCACGCGCGTGCCGCGCTTGCGGTGAGGACTATGAAAGATGCCTAAGAGTGCGGGCGAAGGCAGGTGGCCACGGGCAGCGGCACCGAGCGAGAGAAGAAGATCAGAAAGAATTTCCCTTCTCCTACCGAGACCATTTCTTTTACTTTTGGAATTCAATTTGCAAGTAGCTTCGATAGGCACTTAAATTCAAAATAAAATTCAAAAAGTCGGTGTGGATCTGAAGATTGATTTTTGAGCAGCCTCGAACACGCAACGCGGGAGCCCGCATTTATGAAAGCCTAGTACTCTTTTCTGTGGTATAGGCTGTGCACTGCTTCCGAAGGGTAGCCACCCACCTATTCTGAGTAATTTTTGGAACTGCCTCTCCAGATTTCTCAGGAGCGATCGAATGAGAGCTACATGCAGTGAGCAGCGAAAGAACGTGAAAAAAGAGCAATCTTATAATTTTTTGGTCTCTTCCGTTTCCGCTTCCGAGTTTCAGTTGCCGGCGTTTTTTGGCAATTTTGCTTTCAATTCCGTTTCTCAGTTCTGAAAAAGGCTCCGCAACAGCCTTCGTCGTGACCCATAATGTCTCACAACTAGCATTTAGTCTGTGAGCTGGGAGCAGTGCGAGAACATAGATCAGGCTCATGCATGAACCACTGCTTTTATCTATAATCAGGGTACGAGTTGCCCTAGAGCGCGATACTGTATTGGAGCTAACTAATTTGAACTAATTTGTTCGAGGGAACATTTCCTTTCGAAAAAAACGTTTTTCTACGGTCGGGCTTGCTAACAAATATAACGTGGCTGAAAACAAAAATTTTTTTTCGAGTTCTTGGTCCCCTTAATGCAGGTGACACTGAGAGATTTCCTAATTCGTCACTCAAATCAATACCCACATACGAACGACGTTCAGTGGATGTTTAGAGGCAGACAATTTTTTTTGGGAAGGCATGCCCATGTTTTTCTTCCGTTCTATTTGAAACATCGCATTTGCAGGCGTGGTTGCGTTTACCAGAGCGAGGAAGGCTTTGAAAAAATTTTGGATGCTAGGTTCGCTACAATGCATTGAGATGTATCACGTAGTTGGAAGTCGCATATCGTGAAATAACATGATTTTTTTAATCTGAGAAAGGAAAAAGGATTAATCGATACCGTTGAATCGACTAATCATAAAAACATAATGTTCAGTTTTAGGGGCGCCATCAAAAAGCAATTTCAAAAATGAGTTCTGTGATGTCGACGAGATTAACTGAATCTGATTGGAAATATTATTTTCGGACTCCCGATATAGTATATTTTCATTGTTCACTCATCGAACTACGCTTACTCAATTACAATATGATTCAGTAAGCTTTTGAGACGCATTTTGCAGCGGGCCATCGGATCAATTAGGGCTCGTCACGTTCTGGGCGGTCAGGTTCCCGACTATTCTCTACTAATAAAAACCATATGTTAGTGTTTTCCTGTTCTGCCGACCCCCGACTTCATCTAGATTCTTACGCGAACGGTTTCATATAGTGCAAACGGTGGGCACTTATTCTACCTTCATTGTGATTCCGATCATGATTCATGTTGTCACTAGGTGTACACCTATATATTCCTCCACGCACTTATTCTTTCTGCTCATCTGTCAGGGAGAGAAACAAGGAGTTCTTGTCAGAATCAGGTCCTTCACGACATTTCGCAAAATGCGTAATAATTTTGCAGGGATTGTTACACAAAGTTCGCACAAGTACTCCTCATGAAGTCAGCTACAAAGCGTGAATGCTCGCGCTAAGAATAGAGTCTTCTCCCAAAAAATTTGGGTTTCGTGAAAGAGCAACATTTTTGCGGACCAAACTAGCTCAAAAAAACTCGATAACTCATTGAAAGCCCCTTTTACCACTAGCAGTCATTGAGTGAAAATCGGCGTTTAGTGGCTCGTGATTATACAAATCACCAATCCTTGGCAGTAGATTCGTTCAAGAGCAAACAACGGCCAATTTTTAATTGCTAGTCTCACCACTATTATTGCTCCATTTTTGCGGCGTTTAAATTCCATGAACTAGATAAAAAGGCTTTAAACAAATAGTCGAGCACCATATTCCATCTCGAGTACTACTTTTGAGAGTTCCTGCAAACAATGGACCTATTACGTTCCTACCGCCTTGGCTTGTTTGTCCCTCATAGGCGATTAACGCATAATGAAGAGTGACATTGCGGAGGCGTGATCTGTTTTTGAAGAAATGCTTACTTCAAGTCTATCGAAGTTGAATAAGAGCTCAAATCTAGACTGCTAGGGATCAGGGAGGACTCTGTGCCATCTTTATCGCGTCTTCGCAGTTTTAGAAGCATATATGTATAAACCAAGCATATACACCTCTCAAGCACACCGGTAGACGGTACTAATTGATTTGCATTTCTTCTGAATGAAGGGTTTTGCCATCCATATTTAACACGTAGTAAATTTCGAATGTTTATTTGTTTATTTATTTATGCGTTGGGAACCACGCGGGAAACACAAAATTCAAAAAGTTTCAACGGGCCGCCGACACAATTAACAAATCATGCTGAAAAATTATTCGATAAATCACCAGGGCTGTATTGAACCTCCAGCAGTCTCTTTTAGGTACTTGTCAGCAAGCTTTTTAAATTGCGCTATGGAGGTAGGTATAGAACCAAAAATTCAGACTCAGCTCTGTACGTAAAAACTGAGGCCCTCATACGACTTTTGGCTGTTGTGAAACCCAGTTTAGCCAGTCCACCTTTAGTGGTTGAGGGGGAGAGCGTTCAAAAATCATTGACGGGAACATGGATTTTACCCGTGATCCATTTGTAGACCATAATGAGATCATACTTCCTTCTACGGTAAAGTAGAGTCGGGAGTTTGAATGATCTGTTGCGGACAGAAGCTGAAGGAATTGAAGCGTAATCATATCCATATGAGCGAATTCAGAGCTTGCGAGTGAAGTTGTTTAAAACTGATTCAATTTTCTGAAAGCAGCTTTAAGAAACAGGGATGAACACGTTGCACCATGTTCCACAAGGGGGCGAATGTGTGATTTCTAAGCTATTAAAGGTGCTTTATTGACTTTATTGATAAAGTTTTCAACAGATCCCGTATGGCTCTACCTGCTCTATTTGCAATCGTTTCTCAGTGGTCAAAGAGTGTTAGCTGCTCGTCCAGAATGAATCCTAAATCTCGCAAAGTGCCAAAGCCAATATCAAGTATTAATGTGTTTATCATCACCGTGAACCACTGTCGATTTTTAAAATTTTTATGATTCTATTGATTAACACCAAAGTGGACAAAAATTTGTCCAAAGAATTACACCGGATAGAAGATCTTCTGGATAGTAGAGGTGGGGTAATAATTTTAGTCTGATGAATGGACGGGGCTGCGACGGTAGATCAACCCGCTCGGCCACCCGCTTGGTCCATGCGTCAGACTAAATCGAAAACGGAAACCATCTCTGGCACTGGGACGCTCCTAGCCCACAAGAAAACCGCTTCGAGCGCTCGGACAACTGGGCTAGGAGCCCCAAATCGTGATAGTCGCGGTGTTGATGTGCCACTTTCGCTGAAAATCAGCGCCACTCCCGCGGCATAGAAGCGATTTTGTCGCGGTTTCGCCATGCTATGCCGTGGTTTCGTCATGCGATTATCGCTGTTTCGTCATGCTATTGTTGCGGTTTTGTCACGCGATTGTGGCGGTCTTGTTATGCTACTGGCGCGGTTTAGACGCGTTACTTTCGGGGTTTTTTCACGTTGTTGTGGCGGTCTGGATGCGTTATTTTCGCGGTTTCGTCTTGCTATCGTCGTGTTGTCGACGCGTTATAATACTCCTATCGCCGCACTCCTGTCGTGTTCATACCGCACTATTGACGTACTATTATCGCGCTACTGCAGCGGTACTGAAGTACTATACTCGCGTTACTGCCGTACTATTTGCGAGCTATTACGGACTATTCTCGCGCAAATGACGTGCTGCCCTCGTGGTGTTGACCAGCTATTGACCTCGTATTGCACAGCTGTTCAACCACGCTTCTACTGCTGCTAACCCAGATTTTGACTGTCGCTCGAAAAGTATTGAATCGCTCTTCAGCTAAGCCACTGATTGGAATGCTTCTCATGCGCCATCCCACAGCTCTTTAACTAGACTTGTACCGCTTTCTTTCAAGTTGTTCCGTGAACACCAGCAATACAGATTCATAGAAGAATTCAAGTAGTATGACACGTAAACGCAAAAATATTTCAGACTTTACAAAAAAAACACAACAGAATTCTTTTCGCCTAGCACCCTAACTCTCGCATAGGCACCTCAATTCACACAATCATTTCTCATAACAAAGGCCTGGGGACCCGAAATTCACCAGATCATGCTTCAAAACAAAGGCTCCAAAAATACAAGATCACGAGATGCAGCAAGGGCCTAGGAACCCTGATTCACAATATCTTCAAAAATAGCAAAAAAAACATATTTCAACAAGGTAAAATCAACAACAAAACAAGAAGACAAGTTTGAACACCGGTTATCACGAGCCACGAAATCATGACCTGGCAGAAGTTAAACGCTTCAGCCCGGGCAGCTGATCAACATCACAGGGTGACGTTCCTCCAGTAAATTCATCCTTCCACTCCATCATCCAGATTCTCGTCAGGACTGCCGCTGTCTCTACGTCCTTTCTTCTAAAACACCATCTTCGGAGTAAACTGGGCCGGCTCAGACGCATATTCGTTAGAACCTACCGATCTTGGGGTCAGAACGTCGTTCGTTTCATCATAAAGACGAACATCTTTCCTAAAGAATCGAAATTATATATGAGGGAAGGCTGAAGAACATCACATAAAACGTATCCTCTTCCAAAACCGAAGGGACAGCGAAACGTGCGCAGTGTGCAGGAGTGTCTGTCATGTCTGCAGATGCACACTGTGCACGTAATCGACTGCGCGATACGCCATCATCACAAAAGCGCAAATGAGGGTGCAAAACTAGTTAGGGGGATAATGGGTGCTCTTTCGGAATAGACAACTCATCTAAGATTACAATGAAATGAGCAGTTGTTTGGGATTGACCGACCCTTCTGTTGGTTTCATCAAACAGTTCTGTGTGTTTGAAAAGGCTAAATCAATCGACGGCTCTATTGCAATGAACAATTCTCATGAAATTTCCATAGTGGGTCGTCTATTCCGAACGAGTACCGGATAATGTTATCCAGCCCACCCCCAATCGACTCATTGGCCGTGGGACAGATTTTTGCATTGGAGCAGGCTTTTCGCGCTAGCCTTCCAATCTCCTCAGAAAGTATCAATATCACAATTTCTGCAGGACAATTGTGTCTTTGGAAGTTATTTGGAGTGCTGAGCACGAATCTGACGTCCGTTCATCGACTTCATTCAGATTACGGTAGATCACGATGGGTATACTGCAGTTTAGTCAAAGTCTCAGATTTGACTCAGAGTCCGTATGCGGGGGTTATTCGGGGCGGTGAACACGAATTCTATGTCCATTTGTCGATTTTCGAATTATTGAGGTACGTTTCGCTCCCTATAGTGCGTGGTACCTACCGTAACCCACAGTAAACTTCAGAATTTTGACAAACGGACTTCAAATTCGTGTTCAGCACCCTGGATTACCCCTTCATACAAATTTTGAGCCGAATCCGAGATTTTCCTCCAAAACACCAAAAAAATCATGTGGGGTACCCTTACCTTGCCACCAGGCTTTGAAAAAAGCGTATAATTTTTTTCAGAGTGGTTTCAGGCAGCTGCGAAGACGATAATCGGATTCTACGCCAAAAATACTTCTAGAATAGTACATTCATAATCATAATCATATGCGTCACTGATGTCTAAAACGTAATAAAATAGAATATTTTCATTATAGTTCTACAGTGATACATTCCATTGTTGTACTGTCAAACTATATCGAAACCAGTTATACATGTGAATTGAGCCATTCTATCCTTGAAATTTGCTCGTACCATTGAGAAACCCTGCGAGATTGTGATATTGATACTTTCTAAGGAGATTGGATGGCTAGCGCAAAAAGCCTGCTCCAATGCAAAAATCTGTCCCACGGCCAATGAGTCGATTGGGGAGGGCTGGATAACATTATTCGGGGGGAGGGGGGCATCCAAGACTTACTCATAGAAATGAAAAGATTCAGTCATGCAAGTGGAAATTTATTTGGTTATCAGATATGTGATAACGTTATCACTCGTAAATCCCTAAAAATTCCATGAGATTTTATAAGTAGATTTCTTAAAGCAGAATCATTCATCGACTAGACGAAAAATATCGAGCGGTGCCGATTGCCACAAAGCCATAAAATGCTTTGATTTAACTTTCATTTGGGAGCCTGGTATATAGAAATGCAACTGATACCATCATTTTATGCCCTTGTGGCAATCGGCACCCCTCGGTATTTGAAGTTTACTTGAGAATTGCAGTCAGAAGACAGCATCACAAGAACAGGAATAAAAAAAATCAAGAATGACGCCCAACCATGACGTGGCGAGTTGTTTGGACACGTTTCGATCTGTCTTGACACGATCAGTGTCGGGCGTACGTGCAAATTTCAAAAACTGCTTTGTCGTGGGCTAGTAGCGACAGCAAATCGTCGATAAAGGACACCCGTATACTCGTGGGCTACTATAAAGTTGGAAAAAAGCATTTCGCTAGTGGCCCACGAGCTTTGCCAAAGAATACCGCGACGAAGTCGCTTGCGCCACTTCGCGGTATTCCCGCCCCAATCTCCATAGTCGTGGGCTAGGAGCTCCCGAATGCCTGAGATACCTTACTTCCGAATTTGACTCTGTATCTCCCCACAAATGCACGATGTTAATCACGCTGATGATCGGGGTGTTTGAGAGGGTTGGCCATATGTAACTATAACAAGATATAACTTACGCGTTCGTTGAACAGTAGGAGAAACAGAGTTTTGGTGATAAAAAAAATTTTAGCCCGAAGGGTGTCTATTGAGTTTTCTTGCATTCTTTCATCCGTCTAGTTGAACCATGAGTTGTGGTTTCGGAATGCGAGGCTCTATGGCTTGAAGCCAAGGCGGGTAATTTTTGCCACATTATTTTCCACAAATTCGTGTGTAAACCAAGATTCTAACAATGAGCGTATGATCCATTAGGTCTTTCATCAGGTGCCTAGAAAGGCGCGATTGTGTGGACTACGAGGTTGATAGATAAAATTTAACAACACTGTTGCTACTGATTCAGAACGCCGATGTTCATCGAGAGTCGTGCATGGATTTATGCCTGAAAAGAGTGGATGAATTGCAATCCTTGTATGCCTCCTAAGCACAATGACAAATTAAATGAACTGTTCCTAACACACGTTTTTATTTCATTTGGAAGCCTCCTTTAACGAACAATTTTATTCCCTCATATTTACACGCGAACAATAAGACATCACATAAATTAGCAAACACAAGAAGACACAATTCATAGCAGACAGTGAGCACAATTGGTGATTACGTAATTCTATCCTGGATAAATTGTCGCTCAACGTCCCCACAATGCTGGTCTTCCATACCACGGCCGGTAGAAGCCACCCCAGCCCCAAGGTCGGTAGAACGGTCTGTACCAGCCGCCCCAGCCCCATGGTCGGTACCATGGGCTGCCCCATCCATATCCCCATTGACGTTTCACTCGAACCAGTCTGAAATGAAAAGAAAATACTAAGATATTGCTAAGCTAAGAAAAGGAAATAGAGGTGTATCTAGACTCCTTCGACAGACACGCGCTACAGAAGAATCCTATCCTTCTCCACTAAATGGAGCGGTATCTATAAGTATGCGAAGTTTTGAACAATACCAGGTTTTTCAATAAGTTTTGTCGTTCGATAAGAAAAACAATTTTTTGGTTAAAAATACACTTTATTATTCAGTATAATCTCCCTGAACAATAATACACTTGCTCCACCGATCCTCAGCCTGTGAATCCCATCCCTGACGTGGGAATCCGGGTCTGCAAAATACGCTTTAACAGCCGTTATGACCTCCTCAATTGATGAAAAACGCTTGCCACGCATGAATTTTTTGATTTTTGGAAACAAATGGAAGTCGCTGGAAGCCAAATCTGGTGAACACGGTGGATGCTCCAACAATTCGAACTGTAATTCCTGGATTTTAGCCTTTGCAAAATGCTCTTGTGACGCGGTGCATTGTCCTGATGAAAAAGGATTTTTTTCTTCTGCAAACCGGGTCTTTTTTCATGAAATTTTCCTTCAACTGGTCCGAAAGGTCGCAATAATATTCAGAATTTATTGTTTTTCCAGTTTGCAAGTAGTCCACAGGCAAAATTCCTCTCGTATCCCAAAAACTGATGCCATAACCTCCTTGGCCGATTTCCGGACACGAACTCGTTTCAAAGCCGAACAACCAGGTTCACACCAATCTTTAGCCTCTTGTTTTGATTCAGTATCATGGTTATAGACCCAAGTCTCATCCATAGTGAACAATCGACGCGCAAAATCCACTTTATCCTCTTTAAAACGCTTCAAAAGTTGCTGAGACAGTCGCATTCGAAGTGTTTTTGTTCCACTGTTAGCGAATGCGGCACCCATTGTGCACACAGCTTTCTAAAACCCAGAATTTCACTTGAAATGTGGCTCACACTGCCAAATGAGATGTGTAGAGCTTCTACTAAATCTCTCTCAGTCAAATCGACGAGCTTCCAAGACTGTATTTTGGCTATGATTTCTGGTGTTGATGCGCTCTTTGGACGTCCTTCACGTGGATTGTTTTCAAGGCTTCTACGACTACGTTTGAATTCAGCAACCCATCTTTCTGCTATTATAATTGTAAGTGAACAATCACTATACACTTTTAACATCCGTTCGTGTATTTCTTTTGGTGCTACACCTTCCAAAAATAAAAATTTCATCACTGCACGATATTCAATTTTCTCCATTGCTGTAACACGGCGACCCTAAATGGCTTGTAAACAAAGAATGAATTGACAGATTGAAATGAAACTTCACATACGTTCATATTAAGAGCGTACCAACAAAAAAATTGGGCTAGTAACAACGCCCCCTCTGATCGAACGACAAAACTCATTGATCAACCTGGTATTCCTCTCGAAAAGTACTGTTCTGCAATATCGAGTATGTCATCTCCTACCCTAGTCGTACAGGTCATTAACTACCTCTACAAAACGTCGTAATTCATATCATTCGAAGCGCGAGCGGCGCGCGCGACGCTTCGGCCTCCGTCTGCCCCACGCTCTCTCAGTGTCTCTAACCTCCGCTACGCACCAGCACGCGTAGGAACCAAGTGAATTTCGCCGTTTTATAGCCTATACCACCTACATATAGGAGCAAAGACAGATGGGAAAGGTATCCCAAATTCAATTCCGTTTGTAAGTTAATGGTATAGGAGCGATATTGTCAATTAAATACAGTTAGAGGTCACTTCAGGTCTTATTATGCATGGTAACACTATTCATACATGCTTCGACGGAGATTTCAAATCGCTATTGTTAGCTAATGGGCACCTCCACAGTTCTACAATATTCATAAAAATAGAAGGTTGATTATCATGCATTCTTACCGTACGCTTCCGTCTTCTATCGGTCGTGATCTAACAGTAGACAGCAGCAAAAGTGTCAGCAAAACACAGAGTAAAAGGGATCGCATCTGAAATTAGCGCATATCAATATCCTCAAAGTTAAGTATAACAGCCGGCCGTTGTTGCGAAATCTGGAAAGCTGTTAAAGAATAGACCGAAGGAAGAACTCATGTTGACATTGCAAATTTGTATATAAACCAATGTCTACCATATCAGCTAGCTCAGAGTATCTATAGGAAAATGGCAATGAATGGTGTTAGATAATATAAATTCGATGTTCAAGCAGATATACCCACTGTATAATATGGATTTTTCGTTCTAGAAGTATTTTGCATGTTGAACGACAACTGAGATAACCTATCCAATCAGAAAATTGAAATCTTAACATCCCTTGGATTGAAACGCAGAATCCTTTGGTAGGAACTTTAGTAACGGAAAAAAGTTGTTCAGGATTGGGCCTGAAAGGTATAATGTGCACGAGTCGCCTTATTTCTAACAGAGTCAAGAGAGTAACAAGTCTAGAAGAGGTACGACAAGGGGCCCGAAAACGGTAAGATTTCCAAAGGTGTCCCACGACTCTTTCGCTTGCACAATCAACAGCGCCTAGTGAGCTCCCTTTCCAACTGAAACTGCTTGATAACTAATAACACGCTCTCATATTATTAATCCTAATAAACAAAGCTATTCAAACGAAAACAAAGCTTCTCAAACAACCCCGTTGATTCATACTGAAACAGTTAATGCTGGAGAAGGCATGACTCGTACACGATCGATGCTAAAATAATTTGTGGGTGAAAGTCACTGTAGACGAGCAATTTACAATAGGGCAATTGATGGTAATTCTCTTGGAGTATGAAATTACTATCTGTCTTCGCAATTGATTGCGCATTGGTCAACGAAAGTCCTGTAGCAGGAATATTGAGTAAGCTAGCAACTCATTTAGAAGAAAAAAGAAAGCTTCATGTTCAAATATCGCACTGTTCAAAAATTTCGCAATAAGTCGTAACAATAATATCACAAAGCAGGTTCCGAGCACTGACTGTTTACACCGCAATGAAGATGTTAGAATAACATCAGCATTAGTATATATACGGGTCCAAGTAAGAATGTCACCAATGTTCTCCTCGTTCATGATAAAGTGTCCATAGAGTCCTGATGTTTCAATAGCCGTTCCAATTGAAACATGCGATACTTTCGGATAAACCGGTTGCTAGTCACATATAAACCACGTATAATGCGTCAGTGAACTTTGTGGTGTCAGTGTCCCGCTCTTAGACAGAGAGACAACCAGACGAATGAAAACAGTTTCAAAAATCTAGTGTAAAGGGATAGTTCCAAGAACGGCATCTGTATTCAGCGCTGCCAGGAAAATTCCAAATTTTTTCTCCTTCGCCTGCATCATTGTTTCGGGTCAAAGGGATAAAAGATAATGTTCCCGGTGTTAAGCAACTCTCTGGAGATGCGCCACACATTCGACTTCCATTTTTTGTTATTGCTATGTGTAGAAAGGCGAATATCGGGAGCATGGAGCAGCAAAGTTTAATGTCCTGAAAAAAGGCGATGATGCGACTGCGGCCTTTGCTGAAATGTTCCGTACTGTCACAAAATGTGACCCGTGTCAACCAATCAGATAGGCGCTGTTTGAAGTTTAATGTGGCGCACGAGAAAAGGAAGGAATGATAGCTGTCAATCGAAAAAGTTCACCCTCCACGGCTGTTTGCGGCTTTCTATAGGAAAGACACAGACGCTAGATTTGATATTACTGGGGATTTTATGTTAGGGGTTCAAATTCGTTTCCAATTTCTCTTGAAAATTCGAAAGAGACCCTCGGGCATGAGCACTAGCGATGAGCATTAGGAAAATCCAACACAAGAACCTTTAGAGGCACTGATCACGATTCGTCCTTGACTTTGAACTGAAAAGCAATGGTGGTAGCCCTCAGAAGAAGAACAGTGTTGAAAAACAAAACGGATTCAGGCGCATTCTCAGGGGCAAAAACGGCTCTGACGGATATTCTGCTGAGCAAGTCGACCACCTCGGGTTTTTCAGGCAGCGATCTGTGTGATACATTGTCTAATTCAGTTAAAACCACACTGTGTTGATGTTGATGACAACGACTGAACCCAAGGAGGTCGACCCTGCCCAGTGCAACATTTTCCAATTCCGTGTTTTGCTTCTGAAAATGCGTTTAGATCAGTTTTTCAACGCTGTTCCGCTTCTGAGAGCTATTACAATTGTTTTTCCATTGAAAATTCACGGACTAAGTTTATTGTGAAGAGTGTCTTCACCTGGAATTACTTGGGGTTGAAATACTAATGAGCTGATAGCAAGAAATGTCAGTAATAGCAACGCTAATCAGAGAATAAACAGCTGACAACGACCTTCTAATTGTTAGTGTTCAATAGCTCAGCAAAGCTCGCAACAGCATCATCACCCTTTCAAAAGATTTAGATTTTTCAAATGGTTAGCGGATAGAGAAACCTATAACTTGTGAGACCACGATAACCGCGCTAAGTTTGGTAAAAACGGGGAGCATCTGGCAAACGTGGCAAAAAAGCGTCCGATGCATGTAACTTTTCTGAATGAAGACTTTTTAGAATTTTGAGAACGCTATCATATTCACAGATCAAATGGCTACCTAATTGTATGACTAGTGGGCCGATGACCCCCAAAATTGCTTTGTTTTTAAATGAGATACTTTTTGCAATGGGTTTTAAAAGCGTCGCGCGCGGCGAAGTGCGGAGAAACTTTGAGCAGTAATTGTACAAGTAATGTAGGAGGAATCTGTATGCTTTCTTCATAAATTAGTTGCAGGTAAGAGCATCTCAAGGTTTGCATAGGTTGAATTTTCGAAGTCCTTCATTTAAGAATCCGGGGCTTTCGCAACAAAACTCCCACTTTTCAGGTAGTTCTCAAGCGAGTTTAATGAAGGATTTCAAAAATTCAACTCACACCAACCTTGACATTCTTTACCTGCACCTAATTTATAAAGAAATCATACAGATTGCTCCTTCATTACTTGTACAATTACTGCTCAAAGTTTCGCCGCGCGCGACGCTTCTGAAAACCGATTACAAAAACTATTTCCTTCAAAAGCAAAATTGCATAGCACGAAGTAGGGGTGGATGACACACCAATGTTCTGGGCAGAAATTCGCCAAACGATAACCAGGCTTTAGCTATGTATTGAGGCCAATCGAAATGCTTACAGTGTCTAGCCATTGTTGCGCTAGTCATGGTTTAAACGTGGGTATCGCTTTGTAAGTCCAAGCCTCGGTTGCGTGATTTTGACTACACTAGCAGAGCGACAGCATTTAAATGATAGCCAGCTCGAGCAGCGCGAGAGTAGTCAATCCGACTTGAGCCTGCTGTATGGCTTATCTCCTGACTAGCATGACAATCCAAAGAAAGCTCTGAGATTCCTCCTGATCTCTGAAGCACTGCCAGTCGTTATTGCAGTCAAAATAGACATGGCTCTTACCAGGGGTGGAATCCGTGAAACGCTAGCCACGTTTTACCCAGGCTAGCTTGAATATAGTTGAGCACATCGTGTGCGAATCGATTGGTCTCGAGCCATGGCTTAAACGTGGTTATCGTTTCGTAAATTCCAGCCCAGGTGTAAAACAGAGCAAATAAAATGAAGAAAACTTTCTGACCCTTCCACTCTTCAATTAGCGGTGGTTTCATTATTTTAACAAGAAGGGTGGCATTCACGTGCGCGGCGAATAAGGAAGAGGTTGAGGCAGGGTTTAGGGCATGGGCGCGTTTGATAATAGCAGTGCGAGGGCTGGAAATCACTGAAAATCGTTACTTCGACAACCCTACCCAAGTTCAATGATATACATTGTATCTCCGACAGTCACGACACTTAGCACAAATCGCGGCGGGAACAGCATCGGAACAACGGCACTGGCCGTCGTAGGAACAGTTGTTGCATGTTCGCTGCAGCGACGTGTCTCAGAGGGCTGACATACTGCAAATGTGCCGATACCTTTCGTCACCATTGTTGCTGTCGCTGTGCAGCGCACTGCGGAAGCGACAGATTTAAAGGGCGGGAGGCGGTCGCTGTCGCTGTGCAGAGCGACGCGATCGAGTGTCGCAAATGTATACCATTGGCCTAAGAAGGTGAGGCAGCCGGGACCCCGCTGAGACACCAATTATTGATTATCTCCAGAACTCGCAGGGCAATCGTCAAACGCGTCGATGTCTTATAACTTGCCCCGACCCCTTCCTAACCCGCCGCGTAAGAGAATGCCGCCCCAGAAAGATGATTTAGTCGATACACAAGAGACTGCAAAATATTACAGAAAGACGTAGATTTATGCTCTCCTGCTCAGGAAACTCTAATTAAGTTACCTCACACTTTGACGCAACTTGCGTGATGGCTTCACGCAACTCACTTTGAATTCGCATAAACTTGAACCGATGTTGCGTGTAACTTGTTATGATTTTCGGTCAAGGTCACGTGTAACTTGTTTCAATATTACACGTAACTTACACAACACTGCGAGTAACAATGCTTATACATGCAATTTGGCATCGGCCGGCATTTCTACACGCGACGCGGCAGGGATACCGATACGCCACACTGCCGGCTCCCCAAGCGCTACCTGAGGCCGCCAGCAGTTAGGCGGTTCCTCCAGCCGTAATGCGGGTTCAGCTACCTCAAACTTGGGTAATTAAACGGCGATGGTGTAGACGTCGGAAGCCTGCCTCATGTGTGCGTTGTATACTTCCCTTTTAAATGGACTGTCACGTCACAGTCAGATTAGAAAAATATATGTTGCACGCAATATCTAGGAGAAAGTGCACGTCCACAATCTAATTACATACAACTTTCTACAGGCTAGATAAGTTACATGTACGACAAATTAACATATTTGAGTTACACGCAAGTACTTTATGTCACACGTCAGTGATCTCACACCGTTCAACATGCTTTCCACTTCAAAGGTCTTATGTAACTTAAAGTCATGAAGATAGGTTGCAGTTAGCATGTTTAGGGTCCATAATTCGCATGTAACTTAATCAGAAATTCTTGAAGGGTGAAATCTTGACTACACTGGCAAAGCGACGGCATTTAAATGATAGCCAGCTTGAGCAGCGCAAGAGTAGTGAATCTGTCTTGAGCCTGCTGTGGAGCTTATCTCCTGACCAGAGTGGCAATCCAAAGAAATCTCCCAGATTCCTTCTTGAGATCAGCTAGTCAGATGCTCGGAATATATATTTCGAAAAAGGATTCCTCAAAGTTTTTGTTCTCTCCACCGTAGTCGAAAACACTTGCGCAAATTACTAGGATTACTGAATAGTCGAGAAATTTATTGCGCTCGCACTAGTGTCTTCGGAATGTATCCCAATGCGTAGTTTCATCAGAGATCGTGGAGGAACAGCTGCTTCGAAACCCAACTTAACTTTTAAAAGTTCTGAACATCGTTTTCGATCTCCCTTGAAAATCTTGTAGTTATTCGAAGAAATTGGTATGCTCAACTAATTATAAGTAATTTAGGCAAGGCAAGGTTGATAGACTTTATTATCATATATGGAAAATTTTCGAATTTGAGTTTAAATTGGGTTCTCTTGGTTTTGAACGTTCCTAATCGGACGAGCTGGTACTTTTTGTTGTGAAAATGAGTATGGCACAAAGTGCACTGGAAAGTCTTAGCCTACATAAGCATAAAAATCACAGCCATTATTTAAAATTGGAAGCGAGAGTATATTTCAATTCCCTGTATGACTCATAAATAATGAATTGAAGGCAGCTAACACACGGCTTATTAATCGTCTTTTCAAAAGGCTGAGGAGACTATTGAAAAGAAGCTTTAGAATTCCCATGCAGTTTAGATACCAATCATCTAATGCCCCTGGTTGTCCATTCCCTCTTTCATTGCGTGGAAATTTCTCTTTGCTTTCACGATCTTGGTGCAATAGGAGGCCAAGGGAAACTCAATAAAATTATGGGGCGGCATGCACAGACGCGACGGGTTAGTTTGGGGTTGTGCAGGGTTCGAGGCGTCGGCGAGTTTGATGACTGCTCTGCGAGTGTTCGAGATAATCAACAATTGGTGTCTCACGGGGTTTCGGCTGCCCCACCCTCCTAGGTAGGGTTGGCGAGGGAACGATTTCTCAGTTCTACCCCACCCCTCTTCAGCCTTCGCGCTGCTATCATCAAATGCGCCGACGCCCTAAACCAACCCCAACCCCATATTTACCTGCCGCGCCGCTCCTGAGTGCATCAAAGTATCACTTCCAAGCATTTTTACAGCAATGGAATACAGGAAGCAAACCTGCACGGGGGAAAGCGTTGGCTGATCTCGAACAGGTGTTGAAATCCCGACAACATTTTATCCATGTAGACAATCATTCATAGTCTCCGTTCCTCGACTATTATTCTCTCAAACTTAGTGGCATGGTTCGTGGATGGCATGCAAATACGCGGCGGGTAAGTTTGGGGTTGGGAGGGGTTGAGGGCGTCGGTGCGTTTGATGATAGCAGCACCAAGGCTGAAAAGGGTTTGGGGTAACATCGAAAAATCGTTCTCTGCTCAACCCTATCACGCGGGACAGGGGCTTTATACACACCGAGGGTGGAATTGCCCCTCCTTTCGCGGCTCTAATTCCACTCGGGACCATTCCGCTCGCGTTGAGTGGCGTTTCAAAATGCAATAAACTGGACAACTCCTCCCTCGGTGTGTAGACAGCCCCTGTCTCCTATAGGGGTCTGCAGTTGCACCGATCAGCGACTGGTCGCTCAGCGTCAGCCTTGACGCGGCGACAAAAATGTTTCCGAACATTATCGTTGCCACGTCGGTTGCTGCTCGCTGGCAAAGACGCAGGGACGTCGTGGCGTCAAATCACTCTGCGATGCCTCCTCGTCGCCCTTCACGCCGCGTCGGTCGCCCTCGTCACCGAATGTAATCGATATTGCATCACCCAGTGCTGTTCGTCGCCGCGAGCAACGCCGCGACGTCAACTCTGCAGACCCCTCATCAGGAGGGTGAAACCGCCGCTGAGACACCAATTATTGATTAACTCCAGCACTCGCAGGGCAATCATCCCAAGTGCCGACGCCCCAACCCTGCCCAACTCCAACCTAACCCGCAGCGTACGTACATGCCGCCCCCGGTCGCATTTTGACTTTTCAAAAATTTGGGTTAATTAGGTCGATTTGTACTGATTAAACCCTGTCTAGAGTCGGTGTGCGATAAAGAAAATGCAGAGGTACATTGATCTTGTTTAGATCAAAACTTACGCTTTGTTCGCCTAGACCACTGAAGCTGCATTGAGAGCGGCTCACATAGCCCCACCCGTCGGCCATTACGTCGCCGGCGAATTGGTCAAGTGGATAGCGAAGCGGACTACGAAAGGACGACTTGGATGGGTTGGCTTGCCAGGAAACAGATTTTAGAGTTTTATCAAGCGTTACCATGACTGTAAGTTACGTTTTCTAATTTGCAAAGTGTCGCAATCTCCATGGAATCGCCAAAACATAGTTTCACAGCGAGTAGAACGGAAAAGGGGGAAGAATCGAACAGAACCCACATGCAACTCGAACATTCCTCTCAAACGAAATTGGACAGAAAATTTTAAAAAATGTTAACAATTCAAAGTATGTGAAGAGAAACGTGTAGATCTGATCAGGATCAATGCGTCAAATTTTTTCATCATCCTCTCTGCACATATCTGAAGGTAATTCAATCTTTGAATCAGCTCTATTCCCTTCGGCCAGGCCAATCTAATCTTGTTAATTTTTTTACCTTTTTGAGGACTGCCTGAGGAGTTTGGCCGATTCTGATTATGACTTGTGCTAGACACGCAGATCTGGACTAGGTGAACTCCATCAAGAAGTTGTGTAAGCTATGAGCCGTTACTTATGAAGAAAACGAAAACGACATTCATTCTAGCGGGAGACGATTTCTACCGCGCGATTTGAAGAAAGCGCGGACAATGGCTAAAAACCTGGACGACTGTCACATTTTGAAGATCAGTACTTCAACGAAATGGCTCAAATAAGTTGACGAAGAGCGTTTTTCCGCGATTCTCGCAGTTTTTCTGGGATGACCTGTGGCCTGCGCTCCCATTTAGGTGAAAATCCCAAAACTGAATTTCTGCGCGGACGCCGTTTCCGAGATGATTGCATGATTCGCTCTTATGTTTTCATTCAAATAAAGCAGCAGCACATCGCTATCAGCCGAGAGGATAAAGAAGTGAATTACAAGGCAACGAGAATGGAGCGCTATCATGGGTTGGAATCCAGCAATAAAATTCCCGCACCGTAGATTTTTCCCTGTTTGTTCGTTCACCTAAGATGCCTCTTTTTTACATTCCGTTTCTTTTTTTTAGCATTTGTGCTTTCTTGTTTTCACCTAGGCACTGTGCCCGGTGACTGACATGTGCCTTCTAATGGTAGAATATCTTTCCGGAGGAACGAAATAAATTCAGTGTGAGATCGTGTTGACTATGAAGCATGGTGAAAAAACTCAAAAAAATTTCTTCCAATATTTTTCGGTATGGTGTTTTTCGAAGAAGGGCTGTTAGCTGCACATAGCCGCCAATTTTCGCTCGTGGAAAACAAGAAAGCCATGGTGGCCACTTGTAGAAAAGCTGCACCCGTTTTTTTGTCGTTGCGTTTTTTTTTGACCTACCGAGTGGTCCATTGGGAAAACGCAGCATACATGTTTGTTACTCTATTCATCCTTCACAACTTCCAGTAGGACGTTTCTCAAAACGTCGCGGGACTTTCAAGACTTTTCCTAGTTAGTTTAAAATGCCAGTAGGGAGATTACTCCCTACCCTTTTGAGAAGCTATACAGGAATTATGCAAAGTTTTGCCACAAAAGCCAAATTTCCGAAATGAGAAAGCGTGGATACCCCAGCAAACTACGCGACCGCCAGAAGCTTATTGCTATTTAACATAAGCCTTTAATTAGCAGTGTTTCGGCCATACCTGTTACCAGTTCGGTTAAATTCAGGAAAAAACAGGCAGATTAAGATGTTATCCTTATAAATCGGAGACAGAGAAGAAGTGGAAACAATCCGATAATAAGCCTGAATCCGCCTGGCGACTGAGCCGTCGGCCCCCATAGATGTGCCGTACGTCTAAATGAGGAGCAAATACGCAGCTCTTTACGTCAGTACAAATCTGAATAGAGGATTACGTCTCACTGGAAGAGTTCAGGGGGTGTAGAAGATGACGGCAAAATCCAAAAGCTGTGTACAACACCTAAAGAAGAGAGATGTTAGATGCATGTCTGACCCACTCAGCGTCTTTTATAGAAGAGAGTCGCTGAAACCACAACGTGGGCTATATCGTTAGGATATGATGTGTTCGCCAAACGGAGAGGACATCATTAGGGGACTAGAACGTAAATGCTACTTTTTTACGCGTGAAAAATGACGCAGGATCGACACCCCTTAGAGAAAAGGGGGACTCGGACTGGTTCTGAGTGCATGTCGAATTTCACAACAGCGAAAGAATGTGTCTACACAAATCACAACGACCTTAGCGTTCAACTGTTTTTTTTTCAATGACTTTTAATCGTGCATAGATGGAATGACGTGAGAGCAGAGACCGTATTCGCCAATTTTACATACGTTCCGCTCAAGCCGATGACAATTCCAACACCCATATCTATGTATATATCTGACACCACCAATCGATATTCAGTATGATTTCTTCTTTGTGCTTTGGGTTGGGCATTACTTTACTTAGATTTCCTCGTTTTGAACTCAATCTCCGCGTTTCATGGCTAATTTAGGCATCTTCTACGAATACGAATGAACATGTGCTGCCGTCAACAGCTTCTGATTAACACTACTTATTCACAGCAGTGGAGTAAAACGCTGATTAAGCATAGATAAGAGACCAGAAGTAAACACTATTGAAGAAAACACTTGTAGAGGCTAGAGCATCCAAGAACTGAGTGTAATCAAAAATTCAATTTTTTTTTGCAAATTAATCTCTACCCAGGCAACAAAGAAATGCTTTCATCTCACTCAGTTCATGTTATTTGAAATTCAACAAAAAAAAAAGACCACAACCAACAGAAGGACTAATCTCAAAAGAAGAGGAAGAATGGAAGTCTTACATAGACATGTGTGACCGAAGTTTTCACTCTGATGTTTTGAGAACAATTATTGACAGTTACTTTTCTTGATATGAGAGCAGTGTAGAGCACGCATGCCGTATTTCTGTATGATGACACCTAAATGTTTTCGGATCGGTCGTTCTCTCTTTCCATCTGGCCAGGGTCGTCATCAGAGTTGTCTCTCAATAAAGAACCTGATGTGGAGCCTGCTTCTTCGAATACGGCCTCATTTCGGGTGCAATATTTGTTGAGAACCATTTGCAACCTCTCGTGGCATTCTCGATCATTGGCGGAAGTACTATTTCAACCACGTGTGGTCAGGACTCAAGAATGACGTCTTCGATTCGAAATGGATTTCCTATATCGTGTGCTGCTTACACTACGTTTTTCGTGCGTATTCGGCACAAGCAAAATACGGACTCGTTTCTCGCAAAACCGCTTCGCTACTTCCAAGGGACTGCTTTAAATTTGCCGCGATGATTTGAAGAACCAATCTTTGACTGAATTTTGCTATTTGCCCCAGGGTTCTGAAGAATGGCGTTTTCATTTCCAACGATACACATAAGGGAATTTTCAGGATGCACCAGAAAATTTTTCGAATTCGAATCAAAACTTTCACCTGGGGGCTATTTAGGGCTTCACAATTGAGCATTACGGAGAAATTCTGAGCTTAATCTGAAACTTCTACCATACTACCGTATATCCACACTAGTATCACGTTATTCAAGAAAAATCCATAAAGGAACAACAGAATTGTGTTGTGCAATTGAAGGAGTCCTTACTCTGAGAGCAATTACCGCGGCGGCTACGCGACAGTGCCTCCGCGGCACCAGGAGAGTATCACATATGAAGTCAATCAAGAATTATAATACAACTGACAGGGCCTAAAATGAAAGAGCGCACCTGTGATTGTTACGTACTCTATCTAATAGGGACGGAGGTTACCGCCGTTATTGCGTCCAAGGAAATACGGGATGGACCTCAAAATTGGGTAATTGAACCAAGGTCAGGCGTAGCAATGGGATTGGTCGTTGAAGAGTGCGCCCCCCCCCCTTTCAACGGGTGTCTCGTCTCTGTGCCTCCCCCCCTAAGCAAGCAAGCGAGCAAAAACTCGATTTTTTCTCATTCGTTCTCTGCTTTGATATTTTGTTTTGATCATATATGTATACGAAAATTACCGAAACTTTTCTTGGTTGCTGGCTCGTTTTAGGCTCAGTGAAGAAAGCAGGGTCTTGAAGTCGGATTGTGAGTAGTACTAGTGAAAAGCATCAAAACAAACTCATATGGACAGAATCTATGAATAAAAATTTTTTTCATACCTGACGGTTACAAGTCCGGAAGAGATTTTTAGCAACGTTGAAGCCGAGAATGACACATTTATCAGTTTTTTCTCCGTCAGGTGGCAAATTGTTCCCCACAGAAGTTGTCCTAGAAAATATCGCGCAGTCCCTTTCAAGAGGGCTTACCAAAAATTTTAGTCAGTGGGATAGTAGCAGTTTTAAGGGTCCAAATCCCATTGAGCGAATTAGTACATCCCAGGGGCTCGTTCTCGGCTCAGTGAAAAGCTAAGGATACCGAACTCCAACTGTGAGTAGTGCTAGTGAGAGGCTGCAGAACAAACCCCATATGGACAGGGTCTAAGAAAAAGTTTTTCTCTTACTTTTACGTCCAGAGTCCAGAGAAAAAATCCGAGAAAAAAACTTCTTGGTACAAAAAAGTAGGTCCAAAAATGTCGCGAATGTTTCAAAAATCATTTCTGTTTAGATGAGAAAACGATATCTTCTTTGACCCTAAAGGCAGCGTTCACGATGATCATCCTTGTTGACTTTCCGCAGAGAAATGTTGGGCGAGAAGGATCCTAGGCTCCCAGTGTCGAAAGAACGGTAGAAAACTAGCCTGGAGCGGCAAGATAACAGCTGCAAACAGGCGTTTTGGTGTCCAAGAAACGCCCCGTGCCCCAGATAAGGCCCCTCAAAATTAACAAATGAAGACTCAAATTATAGGAATGGTCAAGTGAAGGAAGTGCTGATAAGTAAACTCTGGTACCGCCGTAGTGACCTGTTGATTTCGATTATCACAGCGCGGAGCGGTGGCTTTTTCGTCGGAACCTCCTTATCACTAGTTATATTTCACCGAGGCCCACCGCTCCGCTGCTGGTATTGATCGAAATCAACAGGTCACTACGGCGGGACCAGAGTTTAGTGAGCTGATCGCTTCATTGCACAGATAGGTGTCATCCTTCTAGTGGTCAATTCCTCCACGCTCAAAAATCAACGTAAACAAGCGAGGGCCTATTTCGGCTCAAAAACGCCTCTTCCGTGTCCTTTTTAGGCATTCCTTGCTATATAGGGCACCAAACCTCCCGTAAACCGTGGAGATATCGGAAGTGAAAATTATCGTGAGCACTGTCTTTAACTACCTCTGGGACGCTAGTAATCCATGCAAAGCTACAAGTTTTATGTTGCGAGCTCGTACTCAAAACTTGCAGAATGAAGTTATTGAAACCGGGATCATACAAGCATCATCATGCGAGGTGTTGGATTTCCTTGCACAACTTCGGAATTCTAAGGAATTGAACCGGAAGGGCTAGAACTGTAGCGGCCATCACTGGCATTGCACCATGATTGCATTATGACAGGTGGATGCTATAATTATAGGTAGCTCTTATAGCAAACACAGCATTGTGAATTTGACCACCGCCGAGATTCCATCCAGTAATTAATGTTATAATAACAACTTCAATTGTGGAAACGATAGAGGAAATACGCATTTAAAATTATTTACTCGTATGTAATGAAAAGACTGGTTCAACAGAACTGAAAACTCGTATCCTACATAGTCACATGTTTAACATATGTTGAGAAACTATTCTAAGTGTACCTCTTTCGAGCGAATTCTGTCCTTCACCTTCTAGACAAAACCACAGGGATCTAGATAACGTGACACTCTTGCATATTCATTTTCCTCACCGTTCTTCGACGGATTTTACTATACCGTAAAAATTATTGCTGTTATTTCTCTCCACAGTTTTCACCTCACGATTTAACGTCGGCATGGATCGTGAAGAGACTTCGCGTTTACTGTTGAAGGTTGGCGCAAACTCGGTGCCATGTGCTATAACATAGGTGCACCGAGGTGGCGCCAACTTTCAACAGTGCACGCGAAGTCTCTTCCCGAACCATGCCGACGTTATGTGTGAGACCAACTCTAACCATTTTTATCGCCACCCTTAGACAAACGAGATTTTTTGACTTCGTTTGCAACAGAATGATTGCAAAAGCAAAAGTTTAGATTTTTGTTGGTTTGAACAAAAAAACGTTTCTTCATCCTTCTTGGATTTCTAGGAAGTTGTTTTCTGGAATTCGGGACGAAATTCTGGTCAGCAGTTGCGGACAACCAATGTTGCAGGACACAGCTCAAAGGCAATCGTGCTAGGACCACGGGGTCCATCCCTTGAAAAATTGGAAAATGTTTCACATTTACGTAGGATTCACGCCCTCCTGGAGTCCCACCCCCTTGAAAAAATTGATGAACGTTCCCATCAATACAATAGATGTATGTATACCGTAAAATCTAGAGCTTTGCTGAAGCCAAAAGCCTTATTTCACTGTCTCAGGAGTTGTATTTCTTGTTGAATTGCACGCTCAAACAAACGGTGATCTATATGCATGACCTCAGTCGATCACCAATCATCTAGGGAGGTATCGATGTGTAGCGAGGACGGCTCCGCCGAGCGCGACGACTGCCGCCAGCCGGGTGTCGACAGCTGGCTGTCGCTCATGTAGTCTTCAGGGGTCTGCAGATTTGCACCGACCGGCGACTGGTCGCCGAGCGTCAGCCTTGGCGCGGCGACAAAAATGTTTACGAAAATTATCGTCGCCGCATCGGTTGCCACTCGCTGGCAGTGGTGCAGGGTTGAGGACAAGAATGTAGTTGTTATGGAATGGCCTGCCTGTTCTCCGGAGGTCAACACCATGGATAATGTATGGACATTCCGTATGACGTCTACAGTGGAAGCTGCACATACGACAACGTTGAAGGTCTCAAATTAGTCATGACACGAGCTCCAACACTTTGGACTGGCAGATATTAAGAAGGTCGACTGAATATCTAACCGTGTTTTCGGAAGAATTTCCAAACATGAACTTCTATACCACCGATGAGCCTAATTACGACTAACGATTGACGAATCTGAGGACTAACGGGTTTTCGTATGTTACGTCTAACGACTGACGAAATGAAGAATATTTCCGCAAACAATCCCAGAAATCGTTAGAAAATCAGTAGTCTTACACATTCAACCCAATGATTGCACAAGGAATTGTACGATTTCCGTTTTCGAATTAGTCTGACGCATGGACCAGGCGGCTGGCCGTGTGGGGCTGGCGGCCTCACTGGAGAGTGGGGTTTCGATTAGCGCGGTGTGATCTACCGTAGAAGCTCCGTTAATTCATCAGGCTGAGATTATTGGGCGAACCCTACATATCGTTGGTGTCTCACAGGGAGATAGCCGCGCTCAGCAGTTGGGCGCGAAATCGTTCGATCAATAAACACTCTCCCTTCGTTTTTCCGCGTGCAATTTTTCCCGCCAAGCAGCGTCGCGGCCATCCCTCATCCAGTGATTGACGATAGCTCCCTGTTGGTTATTCGAGGTGGATGGTACAAAATAACCATAGCCTTTGGTATCGTCAATCACTGTTTGAGGGATCGCCGCGAAGCTACTTGGCGGGAAAAATTGCGCGCGGGAAAAGGAATGGAGAGTGGCTATTGATCGAACAATTTTGCGGTCAACTGTTGAGCGCGGCTATCTCCTTGTGAGACCCCAACGATATTTATCATTTCTACTGACACTGCTTCGCACTTCTGAATAGAGTTCGCACAATAACTTTAGGCCTCTTTCAGAGTTCGATCGCTCTGCGACGCGACCGAATGAAAACACTGTGTATCGATCTGGTCGCGTCGCGCGATCTGGTCGCCGGCCTTTCAGACAAGATCGCGGGAAAAGTCGCCCAATCGCGCGATTGGGCGACTGAGATGGCCAGATCGCGTCGCCATGCAGTGCACGGCGACGCGACCGCTTCATATGTCCTCGTTCAAATTCCTCTTTTTTCACGTTGATTCGGGCAAAATCAGTATAAGTAGGCAAAACAATCATTATACAAAACAATTATTATCACAAAATGATTATTATCATTAAATAAATCTACGATACACTTGAGGGTGACAATAAAACTAGGATCGAAATCACAATTGACAATGTAGTTCAATGGTTTAAACGAAACCTTCTCCCTCTCTTTCCACTCAAAAAAGTCAAGTATGGTTTCCGTTCTCATTTTAGTCTGACGCATGAACCAGGCGGCTGGCCGTGCGGGGTTGGCGGCCTCACTGGAGAATGGGGTTCGATTTGCTAGCGGTGATCTACCGTCGCAGCCCCGTCCATTCATCAGACTAAAATGATTGCGCGAACTATACTACACCTGGGTAGAACTACTAATCCGGAAGGCGGGTACGATATCGATGGTTCAATACTCCAGCATGGTAACTTAGTTAAAGATTTAGAAATTCTTGTCGATTCGAAATTGAATTTTGATAAGCATTTGGATAGTATTGTTGCGAAAGCTGAACAGAAACTTTTCCTTCTGTTCAAATCGCTGAAAACTAAAGGTCCATTGCTTTTGGTTACAGCCTATGAAATTTACGTTCGATCTGTTCTGTAATATGGTACCTATATCTACTTTCCTCATTAAAAAACCTGCGTTGCCAAACTTGAAAGAGTGCAAAACAACTTCACAAGGAAGGTCTTCATAAGGTCTCTTGGCTTCACGTATAGGAGTAATCCCCATGGCATAGTGAGGAATCGTATGCATAATTTGGATACTTTACATTACAGACTCATTTTTCAAACTAGTTGAATCAAATACTAGGAGAGAAAGGTTCAAGCTTAAATTCCGTCAGCCACGCACCTCTTTGGGGCGCAGCTTCTCCATCTTCAGAGACGGCATGGAATACTTGAAGATGAGTCATACTGTTCAGATACCGATCAACTTCATTAAACTCAAAACACTTGTTAAAAATTACCTTCCTTGTCAATCGTTTTACGCTTTTTCCTTTCGAAACTTGTCATTTTTCAAGTTCCTCGATGTTTTAGTTGTTTTTCTGCCCTTTCTATGTTTCCACACGTCTGCAAGGGCGTGTAATAAAGTTAAAGTTAAATGGCAAAGCACAATGCAACTTTTTATCATAAATGACTAGCCAATTGCGCGACACCGCGAACATGAAACAGGCGTCGATTAGAATGTGTACGTAAAAGTGCGTGGTCGCCAACTTCCACGATTGGGCATTCACACTTCCAAAATGTGCGATTTGCACGGCGACGCGACGGTCGCGTCGCCGTGCCCACGATCGCGTCGCAGAGCGATCGAACTCTGAAACAGGCCTTAGTCTGATGAATGGACGGGCTGCGACGGTAGATCATCCCGCGCGAATCGAAACCCCATTCTCCATTGAGGCTGCCAACCCCGCACGACCAGCCGCCTGGTTCATGCGTCAGACAAAAACGAAAACGGAAACCATACCTCACCAAATGACCCCAACGGAACGTTGCTCGAGGTTATTTGCAGCATTTATGCGACTTTGTGTCGGTCGCACGACTTCATGGTAGGCTCACTGAACCGGTTCCAACACTGACCGTCTCTAGCGGTGATCTTTATAAAGGACAATCAGAGGTGATAATATGAAGCGGTGCCTGCATGCCACAACTGCGCACCACCAGGAGCTGTATCCGATGATTGAATTGTAAAGGGCGCCATCCTCCGATTATCAGTCATGAATTCGAGTTATGGGATTTCTACGAAAAGGTGCTGGGACCTCCCATTGGGTGAATTTTTTGTGTGGGTGCTAACTTCCTCCGAACTTCACCCCGTTATGGGAACAAGCTTAAAACTACGCGCGGGCTCAACTTGCGAAGCGAAGCTGGGAAAAGAACAACTGGTGCAAAGTTGGTGCAGTTCTCCGTATTGTCACCAAGAGGTACATATCTAGATCTCATATAACATCATACAGCGCCGAACGGCAAATTTCGCCCTGAAAAACAGCAAAGAGCCCAAGGTTTTTTCGGTTGCCCATATTGCTTTTCTCGCCAAAAAAAAAGCAAAAGTCGACAAACGCACACTCTCGAGTATTTGGCTTCCATTCATATTCTTGAATATGTGTATGGAGGTTTGCAGTTTGAATCAGAATCTTTAGCGATGAGGGTTTTGTGTGTTTAACGACCATGAACGTTTTCGAAAACATAATTCTCTTTATGTCTCCCTTCTTTTTCTATCCATTAGAGCTTTTTTTTTGCATAAACTGTGCTTTCGAAAAAAACTAAATTTTAACGACTGACAACTAATAATTAACGTATTACAGAATTTTCATTACGCACATCCCGGTTGTATACGTTTCTGTTATTAATGTCGTTGAATTTCGGTGGTGCCCCTATACACATGAAACGGAGTAAATTAAGCTTGAAGTCCTAATTTACTCATTTTTTTCAGATTTGTCATTGAATTTATATAGGCTGCGGTTTTCAGGTGCTTCGATTCTTGTGTATCCATATATATTCGTAGTTTTGAGGGTTCCCTATACTGATGAAACGCACTGTACATACACATAGGGCTTGCGTCTATTCAGTTGTTCAAGCAAGGGCCTTAGAGAACAGCTCACAAACCCTCGAATATCGTTTTTCTGTGAACTGCAGGCCCATGCAGGATAAGCCTTAGGAAGCAGCCTCCCTCTTCTTTATTGTCCGCAGCAAAATGGTTGAGTAGTGCACGTGAGCTGGTGCAATGTTGATCGTTGAAGCATACGATCGGAAAATAATTGCTTTTCAAGAAAGGATTGGGAAAGGCTATCACCCATTAGTTTCTAAGTGTTAATGTATCACGTTGAAAAGATTTTCGTAATATCACATTCGCTGACCAGAAGTATCGAAGCAGGCGTCTTAACAGCGTCCTTGCCATACAATCAAAGATCTTTTCATCCGGGTCTCCGCTGCTGCCCTTGTCTCGAATTCATCATCTTGATACAGCGGACAGCATTCGAGCAGAAGAGCAGCTAAACTTTTTTCTGAATTAAGGCAGACTGCGAACATATAATACGGTAATGAAAAGGTACTCGTATACAGCAGCTTCACTAGAATAGCATTTCACTGGAAGTAGGAGAACAACAGCCCTGACTTCATAGTCAAAATCATCTACGACGCTAAGAATAAAGTGGATTTTTGTTTCGAATCCTGAGCATACACCTGTGGAGAAAGATTTTTTCTGACCGCGTAGCTCATCGCTAAAATTTACTTTTACAGTGGCGGCACTAATCATCGTAGTTGGTGCGTTCTGGCGTGCTGCGCCAAGAGCAAAACTTTACTATAGCTCCGCTGCATCTATCGCCTTACAAGAGGCGCGCTGTCATCTCCGTCTGAACAGTAGCACAAAAAAGCGCAGTCTCGGACTCAATAGCGGCTGGATCGACAGATGATTTCAACCGCGGGTCCTATTTTCACTCCCTTGTCGGTATGTCTCTTCATTTTGAGGAGACTGCAGAGTTGCAGCGACCGTCGGGTGGTTGCCGGGCGTCAACCATGATGCGGTGACAAGAATATTTCGAATATTATCGTCGTGGCATCGGTTGCCGCTCGGTGACAGTGACGCACCACCAGGGTCAAGCAATGCTTGGATTTTTCCAAAGTGGGGGTCGCCACAAAACTTGAAAAATTAGAGAGGGATGGGGGGTGCACCGCTGGACTTTTTCAATCCGTTTTTTGTCCGACTCTAATTCAGCTCAACCACAGAATATTTCTCACACGACCGCGAATTGTTCAGATTTGTTTGCAATCCGGTGGTAACCTAAATGCTCGAAAAAAATCGTCAAAAAATAGTTTTAGGCCCAGTAGTAAAGTGGAAAAAAGCAAAGCCGCTTGTGTAAAGTGAGAATCGCTTGCTAGAAAAAGTGCTGTGAAAAGGCGGTTTTTTTTAATGGCCTTTTCAGCCTTGCGTTTTTTAGGGAGCGGCGGTTCAACGGAAGGTTTATCTGCTGAATGGGTATGAAAAAACAAGTAGTAAGCTGGATTTTTTCAAAAAACCATTCTCGTGATTTTCTACCTCTTTACGTGAGAACAGTGAGGTGAGAAACAGCAGAAAGAAAAATTAGAGAAAATCCAGCTAATGTATTGGGTTGGAGAATAGATTCGTTCAAGTTTTTCAAAGAGCTTTATTTGAATGATGTGTTCATTAGAAAGTGCTTCTTTCTGCTCTTCAAAACTGGTCATGATATCATTAAGTTTTTCGTATAAGTTTATTTTTTCCAATTTTTCAGGCTGGGAATTGGAACTCCCAGGTGGCGAAAATCAGCATTTTCGACACCTACTTTTCTTCACTTTTCGTCGCGGTCAAAAAGACCTGGGGTTGCGAAGTTTGTGATAAAAAAAAACAAAAATGGTTTGCGGAGTCCGAAAACGGCTACTTTGACCTCGAAGACACGCCTCGCAGCGGACGACTTGCAGAACTCGTTGAGGAGCATCTCAAGGCGCTTTTGAAGGAAGATGGTCGCCAAACAAGTGAATTGGCCCGAAAAATGAACTGCGTTTATATACAAACCTCAATCATCTTCATTCAATGGGATTAGCTGGAAAACACGGAGGCTGGGTGCCTCACAAGCTTGACGAAATCAACAAAGGGAATCCGTCTTCAAATCACTGCTCAACACCTCGTGCGCCACCGAGCAACAAGCGGTCATAAACAGAGCATTTTATACCGAATCGTCACTGGATATCAGAAATGGTGCCTGTACGTTATTGCGAAGCAAGGAGCAGTGAGCGCCTAATGTTGACCGCAATGAAAAGCAAAGTAAAGTAGGTGTCGAAAATGCTGATTTTTGCATCCTGGGCATTCCATTTCGAAGCTTGAAAAATAAGAAAGAATAAAATTACACTGAAAAACAAGTAACGCAGTTTTGTAGAGCAGAAAAAGCACATTCTAATTTGAGACCAGCAGTTCTCCCGATAAGAACCAAGCTCGTCGCACCGCTGCGAAACTCGGACGAGTTTCCTCTATCGTGATGATTATAATTGGAGCACGTTACCGCGTTTTCTGCTTACCGGATTTTGATGCTAGTACAATACCCACGCTAACTCTTCTCAAAACGGGGAGCATTTGCCAAACTTGGCAAAAAAGCGTCCGATGCATGTAACTTTTTTTGGACGAAGACGTTTTTGGATTCTGAAAACACTATCATATTCACAGCTCGAATCCCTACATAATAAGAAACCTTTAGTAGTAATTGTACGAGTAATAGGAGAGCAATCTCTATGTTTTCTTCGTGAATTGCATGGAAGTGGGGCTATCTCGAGATCTGTGCAAATTGAATTTTCGAAATCCTACACTGAACGCTCTCGCGAGCTTTCTGAAAAGTCGGACTTTTGTTGCGAAAGCCCCAGTCCTACAAATGGAGGATTTCGGAACATCAATCTGCACAGATCTCGAGATAGTTCCACCCCCATCTGATTCACGATGGAAACATAGAGATTGCTCTTCTATTACTTGTACAAATACTACTCGAAGTTTCGCCGCACTTTGCCGCGCGCGACGTTTCATGAAACGTCCGCAAAAACAAATTTACTCGAAAACAATGCTATTTTATTGAACTTCGGTCCACAATGCACTTATTATGTAGCGATTCGAGCTGTGAATATGATAGCGTTTTCAGAATACAAAAACGTCTCCGTTCAAATAAGTACATGCATCGGACGCTTTTCTGCCAAGTTTGGCAAATGCTCCCCGTTTTTACAAAACTTAGCGTGGGTATTGTATTTTTTCAGAGCTTCCTCGAATTAGGACTTTGTTTTGAATTTTTCAAAAAGTTTTCAAACTGTCCACTAGGTCTTAGGGATAACGTACTAACGTCCGCGAATAAGTATTAATGCGGAAAAGATGCTTCTATAGAACGTACTTATTCTCCGTGTTGATAAAAGCAGGTCTGGTCACGAAAATGCTAGAAGGAATTCATGAAAAAAACAACTAGAAGGGCTCTCAGAAACGGTCGTATTTTTTTTGAAGATCAGCACTTTTTTCGACAATGGTCTGGTAATTGTCGAAATCTTCAGGTGAACGCCTAAGTGATTGTAACGCTGTGAGTACCGAGGAACATTGTTTTCCGCGTCCATCCACCGCGCGCGACTGACTCTCCGCGTTGCGGCGGGAGAACTGCAGTACACCCATTCTAATGCATGCAGAAACTTTGATAAACTACATACAAATCATTTGAATAAAGCTCTTCGAAAAAACCGATTGAACTATTTCCCCAACCCAATAGTTTTCGGTAACCATTCAACAGATGCATCTTATGCTCGGAAATGCCGCCTTCTAACAGTGAAAACGAAGGCTGAAAAGATCATTAAAAAAAACTGCTCTTTCACGCCACATTTCCCTACGAACGATTTTTCCGATTTCTCCCTTTACACAGGCGGCTTTGCTTTTTCTTCTTCGTTATTGGGTCTATTTTATCGAGTCGCTGAGTTACGGCTCAGAAGAGAAACGTGTATGAAACTGTAAAGCCCTCAAAAAGCATTTTTTCGCTCTTAGGAAATTTGCAATTCTGACGAGTATTCAGGTGACACGCGGGTCTGGGCAAGCTGAAACTGTATAAAAACTGTTTGAAGTGATATCTAGATGCCTAATCATGCCGGCGTGAGAAAATTATTTTTCTGTCTTTTGGGGTCGCGGCAATTTAGCTTACGTTGGTTTCCATAACCATTCAGTAGATGCATCCTATGATCAACTGCCGCCTTTTCAAAGTGAAAATCAAGGCTGAAAAAACGTCCCTTTTACACCATTTATTCCAACGGGGATTTTTTCGATTCCTCACCCTACGTGAGCGGCTTCGCTTTTTTCTACTTCACTACGGGGTTTATTTTTTCTACCGTACCGCTGAGTTACGCCGCATAAACAATGTACATAACACTGGAAAGCTTCAGGAAACCATTTTTCGCTACTTGGACAATTGCAATTTTGAGGAGCATTCAAATCTTCAGCAAGGTAGGCGGGTCTACCTTGAAACCAACAGGGCCACTGTTAGGAAAGGGGTCGCTAAACTCTGTTCCGAATGGAGGGGGTCGCAAAAAGGAGCACCTTTTGTCCAACTGGTTGCTTGACCTTGCGGACGACTGTTGAGGCGTCAAAACGTTCTGCGGCGTCCCATCGTCGCCCATCAGTCGCCCCCCGTCGCCGGATCTAATCGATATAACCTCAGCCAGCACTGTTCGTCGTTCAGAGCAACTCCCCGACTTCAACTCTGCAGAACATTTTAGGCTCTCGTACAGTGACTGCGAATGAAGAGAAATACGGGCCTGAGACAATTCGTTCACCTAAAGTTCGTTCCTGAAATTCGGGAAAATTTGACAAACCATAATTCCGTTTGTCAAGAGCTTTCAACGGCTTCAAAAAGGTCATTCTGATCATTGTGAAAGTTCCTTCAAAGTATGCAGTGAATCTGTAAAATATTTTGTGGGTGTTTTGTGGCTTTGAAGAAAAGGCTACAAACGTGTCACTTGAGAACAGCCTTTTGAGTAGTACATAGAGCCATTAGCGCTCGCAAAGACAACAACCGTACGATTACTTCTATGGAAGTAGTATTACACGACAAAATATTTCAAGCTGCAATGAGTGTGGCTTATGAGCAACCCATTAAAGGCATCGTACGCGCTGAAAACCACTCACTGTTTTTTTTCGGTTCGAATAATTTCGTGGGCCCACCTCAAAACGTAGGAAGAGTTTGTTCTGTTAAAAACGCCCTATTAGGCAGGCTACAAAACGGCCTACGCGTGCTGGTGTGGAGCGGAGGTTAGAGACAGTGAGACAGCGTAGGGCAGACGGGGGGGGGGGGCGGCAAGGCTTCGCGCGCGCCGCTCGCGCGTTGAGTGATGTGAATTTTGACGTTTTATAGAGGGTAGAGATAAATAAGGTCGAATGTCTCAAATCTCGCTAGAAGAGGCCGGCCGTCAGTCATCTGGCTCAATTTACAGTCAGCCATCATATAAATAGCTGATCAACAATTCATAAAGTACAAACCAATGGAAGTTGATGGAATAAATTATACGATTACGTGAAGAATGAGTTCTCTTCACACATCGATTAACCTTTCCTTATCCACAAATCTCTTGAAAGAAAGATGATCTTCATTTCATCGTGAGATCCTTGTTCAAAACAGCGGTCTTTAAGATCGACTCTTCCTCAAACAAAAACAGCCCACTTCCCGCCGGCCAAGTCGGGCTAGTCGACTTCGCGCGGCCCCAATTTTGTGGGCGTCGCACAGCGCCCCACTTCCCGCGGAGAGAGAGGTTTTCCAGTCTTCCCGCGGAGTGTCGGCGGGCAGTCGGCTATTCCCGGGGGTCATCGAACACTCACTCATCGATTCCCACTTTGATATCGCCATTGAACCACCCACTAGGGTGGAGCCAGTGAACGATTGCTGAGCAGAGAACGCTGTGTTGAGACTCTTCCCAAAACCCTCGCTGTATGCGACGCTGGCCCTGGGCAGATGAGCCATTGTCTGCTGATGGCATCTGCGGATGAAAAGACTGCAAGCGCAAGTGAGTGTAGTAAGCAACCCTGTGTAAGCTTACTCCTTACTTGTCAGAACCAGTTCAAGATGAAGAGCTCAGAAGGGAATTTTTGAAATTTTGTTCCAACAGACTTTTATCTAAAGGGTAATTTTAGAGTGTGCCGCAAACTGCTTTTGGATGGTCTTCTGTCAGTCATCAAATTAGCCATAACACGATGGCAGAAGGGCCGCAGAGTGCTTGTTCAACGTGTACGGGCAGTAAACGAAACGGCGCTGCCGACTGCCCGCGATCGATCTATTGGCCTTCCGCGGTAGAGGTTATGAGACGAAAGTACTGGTACCGTGGGAAGTGTGATGTCTCTATCTGAGTTCCTTTCTCAAAAGTCGATGGAATACTTTCGGTCTAGAAAGGGAGTTCGTTTTCTGCAATTTTTTCGTGGTTTTTTCGACGTAGCTCTTATATAGGGTAGTATCGTCGTGAACGATGCCTTTGAGATACAGTACACATTCTTGTTTTTCTTTCCCAGCTGAAAGGCCGAGTGTCTCAACAAATTAGGCATTCAAGGTAATTGTGTGTCATCATGCTTTTCAATAGAATGCACTTGAGTGTTATTACGACTATTAGCTCATCGCTCGATCAACAAACAAAAAAAGGAATGCCATTGTCTTCATTATTGCAGTTGCGTATTCGGAGGATTATCCGGAAGATCGAAGCTCGTTGAAACGATGATGGAGAAAAACCACGCCTTCAGGCGGCTCGAATGCAAGAAAATGATAAGCAGTTAGTTAAATGCTCTCATCACAGCGCTAGGCTTGCACGCGCAACACCCATGCCATGTTTTGTAAAAACGAGGAGCGTTTTCCAAACTCCGCAAAAAGTACCTTATTCTTGCAACTATCTTCGAAAAGACTTCTTGGCTTTCTGACGACACGAGTGAACCAGAAGTTTTGAAACTTACTTTGTCTCTAAACAAAATTTTTTTTAACTGATTTTCCATTAAGTGCGAAAAGCGTTTATGAGTAATCGTACGAGCATTGGAAGATCATAACGTCTGCTTTCTCAGAATCCCCACCTATATACACAGCACGATCTTTAGATTAGCGAGCAATCGCCTTTACGTTCTTCTGGAGGTATCAAAATTAAAAGTCTTCAAGTAATAAACATCTTCAAGTACATAACTCTACAAGCCTACGAAGCCCATGTTAGACGCATCGTTGAGAGTGGACTCAGGTATTCGGTCCAGGAGTTCGTAGCATTTGGCACCCGATGGCTCATCACTGCTTCCTGATTCCAGTGCTTATCAGTGAAACTACAACATGGGGTGCAGCCTACGGCTGCACCCCATGTTGTAGTTCTCTTAGGGAGGAAAACCCCGGGGTGGGGGCCGTCCTGCCTGGGTATGAGATTTTTCGAAATCCGTCTTGCGGGTGCCAAATGACAGCCCCCCTTCGGTCCAGTCAACAAAAAACCGTATGGATTTCTCCTAAACAGTTTGAACTATCTATGTCTTCAGCCAGTGTTCTGACATCACATATGCCCAAGTACGTACACAACTGTGTCCGAAGGGCCGGAATTCTGAATTTGCCTGCTCTTCATGGAAGAAAAGGAGAAGCTGATGTTGCAATGAAGTCCGGAAATTCACTAGGGATTTCCCTCTAGGGAGAAAAGTGCTTTTTCTCGGAATTCATACTACAAGAAGTAATAGAGGAGACCCTAGGTTTTGAGTACCATTTCCGAGGTTGCGAATCAGGTACAACCCTTTCGCGTACACTGCCACCTGCTAGATTTGATCAGAAAACGAGCGAGGTAGGGTTTTCGCATTTTCTCGTCTATTATTTGTATTTTTTGTAACTCGCTTCAAAGTACACTTTTAGCGAAACTATGCTGATATTCATGATCCTGGCGTTGGGGGCTACTCACTTGTCTAGTCATTGCGGAGGTCACATTGAGAGCCATGACAGTTTCGCAATCAACCAGCTCTCTGTATACGATAGACACAGGGAGGCAGAGACAGAGGCGATCATGGCCCCTTCGCTGCGGTACCGTAATTACAAACCTGACTGATTGCGAAACTTCTATTGATCTCAACGTAACCCCTAGGGCTTCCCAACGGCCCTCAACGCCGGGATCATGATTATCACCCTAATTTTGCCTAAAGTTGAGATTGAATCGAGTTAGAAAAAAAAGACAAAAAAGACGCGAGATTCCGACCCCACTTGCTTTCTGATCAAATCCTACGAGTGGTAGTGTAGCTCAAAGCAAGGAAATTCAACTAAATCTGTTTTTCTTTCTGTTTGTCGAGTACTTGTTCAAGCATCTATGACATATCTGAAAGGCATCCGATAATCCTAGCTGGATAGCTCCGAAGTGATCGCTCGCTTGGAACTATAGTGTGGTCCACCAAAAGTTGCACATCTACTAATCAAAGAGATACGGTTGGATCCACCCAATCGATCCCAATGTGGGTATCTTTGAATGTGCTGTCATTATCAATGTGCTAGTTATTCCACTATTGCTTCCAAAACTATCCGCTCCAGTTTCCCATTTGCCTTCCTCTTTCTTTGTAATAAAAGTGAACGCACGACTTTTATCGTGAACTACATATACCAAAAACTGGGAACTTTCCGACACAGACGCTCACTTTTTGCGGATGCCAAAGAAGCCAACAAATAATCCGTGTTCTAGGTTTTTGATGAGCACTTCTACCCACAAACGGTCTAAATTCTCCAAAAATCAATGGGAAGCGCCTCGAGAAAAGGCAAGGATGAATATACGGGCTAAACCCTCCTCCTTCCATATTAAGCTATTAGGATGTCTCATGAGTATCTTGACAGATCAGGTCATACTTTCAACAATTTGGTCGCATTGTGGGTTTCTTACTCAACATATATGCACCTACACATGTATTGAACATTTTCACCCACATTTAATTTGCCACCTCATGTTCATTCACCCAATACTAGCTGCATTTCACCCGATCTGAGAGTCGATGTTTGTCAGCAGGGCCCGTACTAAACCTCCATCAGCCAAACCAAAAGCTAGGACGATTCTCGGTGGAATGTTGCGCTGATCTGCTCGTTCAGCCGATGAGGCGTCCAACAATCAATGATCAGACGGCTGTGTAAGGCAGCGTCCATACATGGCGAGAGCGGGCGCTCCCGCTGTTGTGCGCCTCTCGACGCTCCTCAACGCTGCCTGCAAATTAACACAGGCAAACACCCCTGCCTTGTGTTGATTCGATTGGAAACGTTTGATCGGGTGATCAATCGCTGGAATCGTCGCAACGGCTGATGATTTCCCACGGTTTTCATGTCCGTGATGGGATTGTAAAAAACAAGGGGAGTGCTTTTGGTACAGGTTTAACGCCACCTGTTTTAGTGATTCGCTGCTTGCTTCGTGGCGCTGGCGCAAGCGCGCGAGAGCGAGCGGGCGAGGGCGCGCGAGAAGGAGCGCCTGTGAGCGGCTAGCGAATCGTGTGCCCACGATGACCATCGATTTTGCGTAATCGCACGCTCTCGCCACGTATGCCTAAGAGCAGAACTGTTTGGTTAATTGGAAATGGGTTGAATAATAGCAACAAGTACCGTGGCGCAGAGGTAGATGATTCAGTTTCCGAGAAAC
This sequence comes from Aplectana chamaeleonis, assembly GCA_029168955.1. Taxonomy (NCBI): domain Eukaryota; kingdom Metazoa; phylum Nematoda; class Chromadorea; order Rhabditida; family Cosmocercidae; genus Aplectana; species Aplectana chamaeleonis. The sequence continues at coordinate 781,050 of JAPDOI010000241.1, read as the reverse complement.
CTCCTAAAGGTTTGAGTACAAGGAAAGGCGAAGCTTCTCCACAGAACGTAACACGCTCCTTCTTCACTAAAAATTATCAGAGCTTGCTACAACGTACGGATTGGTGTAGTGGGACGATTGCAAGCTGCTGCGCATTCGTCCAAGGTTCGGATCTCGTGCATGGAAATTTTGCGTCACTTCCCAAATTTTATTTCGATATTCGTAACGTAAGACTTAGGCTGGAATGGCAGTGCTATTTCGCAGCACGCTAGTTTTAGGATAATTCGATAAGTCCATCTGGCTTCTGCCTGAATTGTTGACCCCGTCAGGTAATGCGAGGTGCCCTATCCTTCAACGTGCGTGTTGACACTCGGCCGCCAATTTAACACTCAGCATGATTTAATCAGACGGACTGGGGGATCACAGTCATTTACGTGGGTCATAACCCACCAGTGGAAACGTGCTGGCACAATACAACAAGACTCAGAGTTTATTATAGCAAGACAACAGCGAATACTCCCAAAGGGACCTCTGTGGAGGCTCCAGGGCGGACAGACGAGAACTACATACGTTGTGGGATCGGGGCAAACGGCCCATGGATGACTCAGGTCGGGTAGCACTACAGCACGGCCGATGACCAGTCACTAGCCGCGAGTCGAACTCTTGTCGGTCGAAGGCTGTTCCCTCCTCAAGTAGCGAAGCCGGGGGCGAACCATGCGCGAGAGGCATCCACCCTGGAATGCATCAGATGTAAACATGATAAGACGGAGACGGCACGTCCCCGCTATTCATCCGCGCTAACCCCGGACACTTACACCAGTAATTTACGTGGGTCATAACCCACCAGTGGAAACGTGCTGGCACAATACAACAAGACTCAGAGTTTATTATAGCAAGACAACAGCGAATACTCCCAAAGGGACCTCTGTGGAGGCTCCAGGGCGGACAGACGAGAACTACATACGTTGTGGGATCGGGGCAAACGGCCCATGGATGACTCAGGTCGGGTAGCACTACAGCACGGCCGATGACCAGTCACTAGCCGCGAGTCGAACTCTTGTCGGTCGAAGGCTGTTCCCTCCTCAAGTAGCGAAGCCGTGGTCGAACCATGTGCGAGAGGCATCCACCCTGGAATGCATCAGATGTAAACATGATAAGACGGAGACGGCACGTCCCCGCTATTCATCCGCGCTAACCCCGGACACTTACATCACTACGGAACCGGGATCCTTCGTTAGTCCCAACTCCCGCTTACGTGGGCTGCATAGTCACTCAGGATGAGCAATAGGTGCTTTACTTCAAAGATACCGTACGCACCGAAAATCACTAACCGTTTGTTCTGCTCAACCCTTAGTTTGGCCCGTCTGAGAAAGGAGGAGAAGTTTGTTGGATCAAAATCGTACCGCTGGAAATTTGAAGGAAGACGAGTGCATGGCATCCCGTCAAAGGTGGCCGGCCTTCGTCAAGCCTCCATCAGACTCTACCCATCGCCGTCATATGCTGGTAGGAGTCCCTTGCGATCCAGTGCACGTGTTCAAAAACGATTAGGCTCAATTTCAAACGTCATTGACGACTACTAAGAGGCCCGGTTTTCATCACGAATTGCTGATTGCACTGCTTGAGAGGCTCTTTAATCATTTTGATTCACTAAAGGGAGACGCTGAATCACAATATCAATAAAAACTAGAATATGGATTCCAGCGCGTACGTTGCCTTTGACCTCACCACGTCCTCCGCGTCTGCATCTTCTCTGGTATTCCTATGCCAGCAATCATTGGAAAAAGTAGGCAAAGGAAGGGCTTTCTTCGCTCTTCTGGTTCCGTGCCTTAGTGGAGGGCCCTCCCTATGGGAGGGAAACTTCCGAATTCCTCTCCTTCGTCCGCGACAACTCAAAAAATATCTGTTCACACAAGGTGCTGAGTTGATCGCAAAACGCTTGGCTCCGGGCGAGATTGAACCAGCATGTTCCCTTTCCGGGGGAGCGCCTTATCGCACTGCACCACCGAAGCCCCAGCGCCGCTCTCACTCAACTGCTTGGTAAATCTTCACCGAAGCAATCATCCTTTCACCCGCATAACGGGATGAAACAGGAATACCGCCAGAGACTATCTAACAGTCGTAGACCTGTCAAGATGATGCCCTAGTTGAGTCTTACACGACTTTTGGATGTTTTTTTTTGAAACATCAAAAACATCAAAAAATATCTGTCCGGCAATGCTGGCCCATATGTGAGCAGAGTTACTCTGCATCAGAGAAACAAGGTGGGATTCGCCCTCATCCAGTATGTCCCTGACATTTCTTTCTGCGACCTCCATGTAGTTCTCAGTTTACACGACTTCGTTACTTGAAAAGACCTCAACATCCTAGACGAACTCGGGGCCGAGGATCGGTTCACGACCTGAGGGTTCCTGAAGGTACGTGGTCCGGAGGTTGATGGAGGAAAGACAAAAGTGTTATGCATCAATAGTGCAAACGTATTTGAAAGAACATCATCGGTTGAGGTGAGAGATCTTTTTAGAGAAGAGATTGTATACAAATAGTAATGGAACATTCTTACACGTTCAGAAAACGAATAAATAATGCCTGTAAGTTCTCCCATCCCTGAGCCTTACTCCTTATTTCTTGCCACCAGATGCAAGCTTTTGATTGCTGGATAGCATACAATGTGTGAGGAAAGCCATCCACGACTGCGCGCAAAGCTATCAAACACTATAATGTTCGTGAAGTACCACCGAGAGCCCTGATCCAACTGAATTCGGTGGCGAAATCAAGAACTTCGTGACTGGATAATGTTTTGGAAGTGCACTTCCTACCCTTGCATACAACAGGCGTAGTCAGAATTACATGCATATGTAGTCAACTTGCGGTTGTTCACAGTGGTTTTTTGCCGCTGATGGATGAATCACCACCTTAGACCCGTGCAGTACAAATAGTTTCGGATGCGTCATTGAGATCAATCAGCAAAACTTGAAATACAGTTCCTCCATTTCTTACATAGAACACTTGCTGAACTGTCGCCACGTTTCTCGCGCGTCTCTTTCAGCGCGTGATGTTCTAGCTTGTACTTCGGCGAAAAATGAACAGGTAGCAACAGTTAGTAATATTCCGGTTTGGCAATATGTTCAAATAAGCAACCGCTGGTCCACTCGAGGCGTCATTTTCAAGAACACCATTGCGTTTGCGGTATATAGTCATTTTCACATATCACAGCATGAACTTCCTGTAGGATTTCTCAATGTTTTTCATTTGGGTTTATGTAGCTGGGGAGGGGATGATATGCAGGAGCCTTTTGATGCTTGTGAAGAGCCATCTGGCCACTTTTTACGAACCTAATTGATGTTTATGTGGCTAAGTTAACAATGAGAGGTTGAACGCAATGTGGGAAGCGCCGTTTCCGTTCGTTTGCATTCGTTCGGAAATCGGTGAGGTTCCGGAAAATTCTGTTTGTTCAAAAAATTCTCAAACGAACTTTTAAAATCTGCTCGTATAGAAAGCGAAAATTGAAATTTCGTTTTTCAGTCTTCGTTCAGTTTTTTCGCAACTTCACGAAAATCAGGCAAGATAGTGCACAATATAACTGTGCCATCAACTACCACGGAAAGTCCTCATAGCGCCCTCGAGCTTAGTAAAACAAAGTACCCTGCGAGGATATCCGCTTGCAGTGAGAAGGGTTTGTGACTTGGACCATGCGCATAGTTTCAATTAGTTATGTATAGGCTCGGTAGAGGCCACTCATTAACGTAAGGTCGCAGTAGTGGCCAAGTGGTAGCCCGAAAGGGCCACTGTACGGACCCCTATTCTTGCTTACAAGGGAAGTGTTTAGAGTGGTAAACGCATCTGCGAAAACGACCAGTATCGTTAGTATCTCTTCTGGCTCAATAGTTAAAATGCGCAGTATCCCGCCCCGAGCTGCAGGTTCGAACAAGTTATGAGCATTTTTTAGGCCTCGCGAAAAGGCAAGGGTACCCATCAGCCATTTTTTTGCGAGTTTCAAAAAATTTTCTCGGATTTAGCTCAAAACTTGTATGTAGGGGTAATCTAGGGTGGTGAACACGAATCTGGAGTCCCTTTGTCGAAGTTCCGAGGTTTACTGTAGGTTACGGTAGAAAACCTAAACAGGCAGCAGCGATCGTTTATCCATACGTGTCCCACCACAATGTTTTGCCAGTGGAAATGTTCTACAAGTTTCTTCATGTTTCAACGTGCCAACTTCTTGAGTATTCAGCGTGATGAACGGTGTGGATAAACGGTGGCTGCTGTCTGTTTGGGAGGGCCCTAGGTTACGGTAGGTGTCATTTAGGGGGCAAAAGCCACCTTAGTACTTTGAAAATCGACAAACGGACGTTAAATTCGTATTCTCCATCCCGAATAACCCCCGTATACAATTTTTGAGTAAAATATGAGATTTTGACCAAACTACCGTATACCCACCGTAATCTACCGTAATTTGCGGAAAATCGATAAAAGGACTCCAGCTTCGTGTTCAGCACTACAAATAACCCCCAGAGGCACATTTTGAGCAATATCTGCCGTAGCACTCCGAAAATCTCGAAAGTGGCGTTTTTCCCTCGAAATTTTCCCCGGTTGGGAAGCTTTGGACGAAATTAGCCGAAAACTTTGGAAAATCGACTAATAAACTACAGATTCGTGATCAGCGCCCCATAACCCCCCCTCCGTGGGAGAATTTCAAATTAAATCTGGAACATTTTTCCTAAACGCTTCCAGAGTCCTCTAATCGGTATAAATAAACGCCCAACCGAAAATCCGTACAAGTCTTAAACGCTGTCAGTTTGGACAAAGTATGGAAAATGCGCCTTCACCCAAATTTTGCTCAGGGGAGTAGTTTTGGGCGCTGAACACATTTATGGGGTCCACTTCCAAAATTTCAAGAGATTAATGCCCTTTTTGGAGGGTACAAAAAGCACAAAAAATAACCTTTTTAAGCTTGTAACTTCTTGAAACCTGCAGCTCGGAGCTGGATACTGCGCAGTTTTACTATTGAGCCACTACAGATACTAACGATGCTAGTCGTTTTGGCAGATGCGTTTACCACTTTAAACAATTCCCTTGTTAGACATGGACTCCGTTCTGGCGATGCTTTCGTTCATCGAAACAGTGGGTAAAAATATTGCTGGAATTTCAGGATGATGACCTCCATTGCATTATTCCTTGTCGTTTTCATTTCAATCATAAGTTGCTTAGAAAGTGAGCCTGTACATCTCACACCCTTCGACAATCTTGGAGAACTGTTTCTTGTAGCTGGGCTAGGAAGAGATCAAAAAAGGTAAGAGTTTGATATTAGACGTCTTTTCAATGCCGCTCTCAAATTTCTAAGATAAAAGAATCCTTTGCTTGTATTATTTAATGCACACTCAAATCCTGTAATTACATTCAATCAACCATCTTCAAAAGCACACTACACCATCAGACATGAATTTCGTGATCTTCGCCTAGTTGTGGGGTAGACTCCTCCTCTATAACATAAGCCAAGCGCAAGATCTCAATGCTTTCAAATCAGCGGTATAAGCGACCAACACGGGCAGACCCCCCTCAATCACCACCACGGGTCGCGCTCCTTTTCTTGATTCCGGATTTCGATAGCTGGTAGATGGATAAATGAAATTCTACTGCGCCTTCAATTCTTTCCCGAATGCCGGTCTGTCTCTTTCTCCCGGTTTGCTCTAGTGCAGCAACTATGAATGAAAAGGGAAACAGATCCGAGAAAAGGGGGAATCTCCCCTTAGAACATAGGCTTATCTCGTGAGTCATAGCTACGTCTGAAGAGAACATTGAACGATTTTGGAGATTTCTTTAAGATCAGCGAATGATTCTCACCATGATAAGCATACAATCTAGAATTAATTTTTGTCTAAAATTGATTATTTTCTCTTAAATCGGCCGATTTTTCGCTAGAGCACGACTCTAGTGATGTTTTGCAGTATGGGGGGGGTCATCATCTGGCTTAAAACTGATTTTCAATAATGGACTTCTGGTCCTCGACTTGGCCTTTATTGAGCTTCATTGTTCACATTTAGCTGGCACTGATACTTTTGTTTGTTTTTTTGTGAAACAAATGTTTCTGTGTACTTTGTGAGAGAAATGTTCCTGTATACACTTGAACTACTTTAAAGACGCCGTTCACGACGTTCGTTTTCGAGTTTTCCACATACAATGAGAGCTCTAGTACCCTATATTACAGCTACGTCGAAAAAACCGCGAAAAAATCTCCGAAAACCCCTTTTTCAGACTGGAAATATCTCAATCGACTTTTGAGAAAGGAAGAGTCGATCGTTAGAGATCGCTGTTTTGACCTACGATCTCACTATCAAATGAACTTTATCTTTCTTTCAAATGCTCTGTGGAGAAGGAAAGGGTAATTGATGTGTGTAGAAAAGTCATTCTTCACGTAATCGTATAGTATATTCCATCAACTTCTCCTCAGTTATACTGTATGAATTGTTGATCATTTACTTTTATATGATGGCTGACAGCAAATTGTGCCAGCTGACTGATGGAGGACCGGCCTCTTTTGACGGAATTTGGGACATTCGACCCTATCCATCTTCCCAATGAGGCGTTTTTAACTGAACAAACTCTCCCTGCGTTCTTAGGTGGGCCCAGAAAATCATTCGTACCGAAAAAATGGTAAGTGGTTTTCAGCGCGTACGATGCCTTTAATAGTTGCTGTGCGCGTCGCAGAATTTTGACCAGGCAGAGCAGCAAATTCCACTTTCTATGGACGGCGCTGTGCACCTGTGCACGGATCGGCATCTTTGTGCCGTAAAGTCAATGGCAATTCTGAAAAACGTTATCGAAAAAACTATAAAAACCAGCTCAGATCGAAAACAGCCGAAAATTTTGAAGGTAGCGCGCTAAAACACGGGTTAGAATTAGAGTCTCTAGGGTCCCAATATGCCAGTTCGTGCACTCGTGCGCAGCGCCATCCAAAAAGATCGCAGCCTCATGCCGAGCGGTCAAAAATCATCGAAATTCAAAGGAAGAATTAAATGCAAATTTACCTAATAAAAACAGTGGAACAATGAAAGCAAGCACTTCTGTCAATGTTTTTGACTAGATGAGTCAATGTTCATTGATTGAATTTCAATACCAAGACAGCTGATGTTCTTGATAGTAGAGATCATCGATGCGGATGATGTGGAGTGAGCTCGTCCACCATCAGAAGACAAGAAAGTTCAGGCTTCAAATTTGGCCCAAAACAGCGGTTTTTTCGCGATTTTTTCTTATAGGTCTTACTACTCTAACCCCAGACAAGGTTTTAGACAGGATAAGAAAAGAAGCATATTTCATCGAGACCACTGCCTTTAAAGGCAGTGTTCACGATAAAAAAAGTTTTTCTGTTTTACTATCCTGGAAACGGTCCCACGCCGATCACAATGTCTCTGAAAACGTAAAAGACCCCCTGGGAACGGAGGTATGCCCCTCGAAAATTGAGCTGCGAAAGTATGGTGGACGAGTTGTCCGTGGCTTGTAACTTCCGTCATTTGCAACTGACGTATGCCAGCAGACCCGAGTAGTGAGAGAAGTTGAGAATGAAAGGAAGAACGGGGCTATTGATCGGGAACCATCGCTCAGATCACGACCTCGAGTTTTCATTTTACACGTCTTGCAAGGGACCACTTCGAACATAAAGTAGAGTTTCGAAAAACGGTCTTTTGAGGGTTGTAGAGGCGTTAAAAAGAAACAATTTGAGATTTTAAAATTTCACTCAGTCCTCACGGGTAGATCAAAAACGATCAAAAAAGGAACGAAACCAGAACGTCGAATTGGGAGGACGTAGCACAAATGTGAGCTATACAGTGGCCTTGAAATCATCTGAAAAGGTTCTCCTAAAAGTTTGAAGATGAAATCTAGCTAGGTTTTCGAGTTATGACTTGTTCATTGATTTCCTGAACAATGCTCGTTGCATTCAAACCACCGATCACTGCAATCTGATAGTCGGGGTGAGCTAGCAGCACAGCGTGGCTCAGTCGTTTAGGCGTTGGATTACGAAGCAATTGAAAGATGGTTCGAATACTGTGAGATCATTACTGCATTATGGCTGGTAGTAATGACATTTCTATGTGTTCACCTTTCTTGTTTTGAGTTTTAACAGTGTCTCTTGTTTTTTATACCTCTTTTCTTATATCGCAGAGGTAACGTGATATAAACGTAGAACGGTTCACATCAATGTCAGAAACTATAGAAATTCCGAGATTTCGACAATTCGTAGTAATTGTGTAGTTGAACCGGACCACGAGGTTGATATACAGTTTATTGGCTTACGCACGTTTCGGCGGAATCGCCTTCTTCAGAGCCTGAAAGGAGCAAAACAGAAATGTGATCACCCGGCCAAATGTCGGCCAAACCTTACTGAGATTCGAGAGAGATTTTTTCCAAAACGTAGTCAAAAACAGAGAAATTAAGAAATTACCGCACCTTGGCGGGAAACTCGCTAGATGAATCAGCACGATAGAACGGTGGTGGAGAGCGGAGCACAGGACGAGACCGCTACCTCTCGACGTTAAAATGCGAGTCTGAGGTAGGTCTTGAGTTCTCCAGCTATATATAAGCATTCCCCTTTCCGATTGATTTTTTGGGTCGCTCGCCTGGATCCAAAAAGCTTCCAGGGTTTTTCTGGCAGGGGTATCGTTTTCTCGCCCCAATATCTCGACCTTGACGTGATAATTATCGCCATTGTGCGCGTTAACACGGTGACACCCCAGAACTGTTGATACCCGGAGCTTATCTTTCGCATCTAAGTGCCCTTTGACCCTAACATAGAGCGGCCGCGATGTCTCCCCAATATATTACTCGCCGCACAGTTGGCACGAGATCCTGTAGACTACACCGCATGCAGTGCAATCTCCCTCTCTACCAAATGGGCAAACCACACAATTGGGAGTAGTGCAAATACGGTCATATAGACGGTTTCGGATAAGAGCTCCGTCGCAATCGTCGACATACCCCCTAACAACCTCAGAAACCGTCTTATCCGAAACCGTCTATGTGACCGTATTTGCACTACTCCCAATTGTGTGGTTTGCCCATTTGGTAGAGAGGGAGATTGCACTGCATGCGGTGTGGTCTGCAGGATCTCGTGCCAACTGTGCGGCGAGAAATATATTGGAGAGACATCGCGGCCGCTCTATGTTAGAGTCAAAGAGCACTTAGATGGGAAAGATAAGCTCCGGTTATCAACAGTTCTGGGGTGTGACCGTGTTAACGGACCGTGTTAACGCGCACAATGGCGATAATTATCACGTCAAGGTCGAGATATTGGGGCGAGAAAACGATACCCCTGCCAGAAAAACCCTGGAAGCTTTTTGGATCCAGGCGAGCGACCCAAAAAATCAATCGGAAAGGTGAATGCTTATATATAGCTGGAGAACTCAAGACCTACCTCAGACTCGCATTTTAACGTCGAGAGGTAGCGGTCTCGTCCTGTGCTCCGCTTTCCACCACCGTTCTATCGTGCTGATTCATCTAGCGAGTTTCCTGCCAAGTTGCGGTAATTTTCATAATTTCTCTGTTTTTGACTACGTTTTGGAAAAAATCTCTCTCGAATCTCAGTAAGGTTTGGCCGACATTTGGCCAGGTAATCACATTTCTGTTTTGCTCCTTTCAGGCTCTGAAGAAGGCGATTCCGCCGAAACGTGCGTAAGCCAATTAACTGTATATCAACCTCGAGGTCCAGTGCAACTACACAATAACTACGGATTTACAATGCCGAGGTTTATGGAGAGTCGCACCTGGAGTTTCGACAATTGCTAGAATATCAAGAATACCCTTACCCTTCTCCCCCACATATGCCACAGAAAAACCATCCTTAATTCGGAAGTTATAGTCGTTTTTCCAAGTCTCGCGACAAGGCAAAGGTACCCATAGAGGAATTTTTAGGGTGGTTTGGAAAAAATTTTAGGATTCGGCTCAAAACTTGTATGTAAGGGTAATCTAGGGAGCTGAATACGAATCTAGAGATCGTTTGCCGAAATTCTGAGGTTTACTGTAGTTTACGGTAGTTGCCGTGACATGGAGGGCCTAAACCTACCTTAATAATTTGAAAATTGACAAGTGAACATCAAATTCGTATTCAGCACCCCGAATAACCGTTGTTCAGAAATTTTGAGTCAATTCTGAGACTTTCACCCAACTACCGTATACCCACCGTAATCTACCGTAATCTGTCGAAAATCGATAATCTGACCTCAGATTCGTTATGAGCACTTCAAATAGCCTCCTAAAGCGAAGTTTGAGTTCTAAATTTTTTCTCGACCTCTGGAGCCCCATGAGGTAAGAAGCTCAAGGCCATTTTTGAGGGTTCAGAGGTCGAATTTTTTTCGCCCAAACTAAGCCCCAGGGGGTAATTTGGGACGCTGAATACGAATATGGGGTCCGTTACCTGGTTTTTTAGCAGATTTCGTCAGGTTAGGGTGCATTGAATGGCATTTTACCTACCGCAACCCATTGTTTTGGTGGTTTTTGATCTACCCCTGAGGACTGAGTGAAATTTTAAAATCTTAAATTGTTTATTTTTACGCCTTCTACAACTCTCAAAAGACCGTTTTTCAAAACTCCATTTATGTTCGAAGGTGTCCCTTGTTAGGGCGGGCATTACGCTTTTGGAGTTTGCGTTGCGCTCAAAGTGGCAACTTCGGGCTCTTTTGGGGCTCTTCCTGGCTCGTTTTCATGCGTTCTTTCGACGTCAGCCTTACAGTGTGGCTCCCCATTCCTAATGAGGACACGTATTTTATTGTGTACACTGCCTTTAATAACTCTAATTTAGCACACTTGTCGCCGCGGAACCCTCGCCGCTCTACAGCTGTTTTCGACAAGATAGACTTTTGCAGTTTTCTCAATTACTTTTCCAATCTTGAACATGACCTTTAAGAGCAGTGTTCACGATGAAACATTTTCAGGCTTCTTCTTATCAGGGACATAGGCTTTGGGTCCATTGAAAAATAGCAAGGACGAAAGTACGGCAAAAAAACCGCCAGGGAAAGGGTGAGAATCTCGTGGATCAGTCGACCCATCAAATCACCCGTCCTCAACATATACTGTGGTTCTCGGAGCCAGATCTCGGTCCGCGATTGCGAACTACGGCTGTTGCATCACGCGACACGATGATGATACTGCTGGGAGAAAGGTGAATCGTGCCTGGATAAAGTGCTTCCAGCATGATTATCAGCCTGTTGCGCGATGCAACCACCGTTGTCCGCAAATGCGGGCTGGGACTCCGCTCCGACAACGACAGTAGCTGTGGCCCACCCAAGGGATCAGTTTTCTAATTTTCGACTACTTTACATTTCGGAAGATTTTAACATCTAAACATCTGGACTGAAACCATTTCATTTTCCAGAGTTTTTGGTACGAGAAACAGAAAACAGATTCCCTCACCTAAGACGTTTCAAGCGCGAAACTATTTTTGCCGTTTGGATTTTCGGAATTCCGTAGTGTAACAAACACATCAAATGAATATTTCAGAGGTTTGTACAGACAGCTTTCTCTACAGAGTGCGAGAGTTTTGTAGGAACTTTTACTCATGGTTCTCTACTAAGTAAACTTACCTGCGCAAAACTATCGAAGAACAGAATTTGGTTCCCGAGTCTAGTTTCTACCGTTCGATTCGTTGGTTTCGATCGCGCGCGGCGATCTACCGTCGCAGCCCCGTCCATTCACCAGACTAAAATGATTACGTAAACTCTATTTTGCGTAATTCGCAACCGATTTGCGAAAGAAGAAAGAGAGAGAGAGAGTCTGAGAGTGAAGAGATGAACAGGGCTATTGATCAAAAAACGTCGCTCATCTTGCCACTGTTGAGCTCGTAGGGTTGTCGAATGAGTCGTGCCAAAGTGGCTTCTTGCTATATCTCGCTTATTTGGGGGAGTGGAGAGATCGCACTTGGTCGGTGTTCTATGGGATGGGTTTGCATCACAATTATGAAAAACTCAGAATTCGTCACTAAGCTGTGCCTTAATTTGAAATTGCACCAGCTCAACGATTTTAATAATGAATTTTCAATGGTTCAGGCATCGAGAAAAACGCCAATGGAATCGTCCAGCTACTCTGCCGTCATTTGGAGGCAGACCTGTGAACTCGGGACCATCGTGGGGAGGAAGACCGGAAACTTTGCCGTCCTTCGGCGGTAGGCCAGTAAACCCAGGACCATCGTGGGGAGGAGGCAATCGACCAGTGACCTTGCCGTCCTTTGGTGGTAGGCCAGTAGGACCATCGTGGGGAGGAAGCAATAGACCCGTTACATTACCGTCGTTCGGAGGTAGACCAGTAAACTCAGGACCATCATGGGGTGGAGGCAATAGGCCATCTACATTACCGTCGTTTGGAGGTCAGCCAGTGAACTCGTGGGGCTAAGATTTTGCACAATTTTCATTACCCTTTTTCATGTAAATTTATTTGGAATAAAGTTTAGTAAAATTGTATTTGTTGTCTAACAAATTATTCAAAAGGCATTCGGTAAAATCAGATATGGCTCGCTCGGGCTAAAATCGCCCCCATCTACATTGTTTCAGCTATCGTGAACTGATAATAATCGCCAGAAATCAATCGAAACTTTTCAAATCAATTCAGAAAAAAGCGTTCTGTATCCTCGATTCTTTCTTTTCATTCATTCTATAAGTGATTCACAGACATACCTATTAGCTCTAATCTTTGGTTCTTCAGTCGTACGACTGGGCTGTTTCACCGCTTGTACAGTTGACCGCAATGTTAAAAGGACATGGTGCGGTTGCGGTCTCACACTAAAATTACGGTAGAATCTGGCACTTCGCCAGATTTCGTCATCGATCGGCGCCAGCCGTCGTCTCTCTGCTCACGAGAATATCAGCTGTGACGCCAATCGATGACGAAATCTGGCGAAATGCCAGACTCTACCGTAGTTTTAGTGCGAGTCCGTAACCGCACCATCTCCTTCTAACATTGCGGTCAACTTATTAGGTTGCCGGAAAAGTTTTTCGCCGCTCAAATTGATCGTTTCTGAACGTTCAGCATTACTTTTCTGAATAAGCGTGATACACTTCTCGAGACATTTAATGCATTTTTACACTCAGAGAAAAATCTGGTGATTCTGGAATCATATACTAAAATTCAGAGGACATCTTTAGCACTAAGCAGTATTAAGTATTTACATTCAATTTCAATCGAACCACCTAAGCTCAAATAAAATTGATAGAACATTTGAATCCTTCATGGGTTGAAGAAAGTGTTCACAATGATTTTCGTTTCCGAGTTTCCGACTTAAAACAATGCGTTAGCCACCAAATGTTACCATAATGACGAAGAAATGGCGAGAAACGCACTAACACGCCTTATTTCATAGATTATTTTCTGATCTGGACTGATTCTCCGATTAAATGAACACGTTCTCGGTGGTTCTGACCGGGGCAAAAAGGGGTCACTCGGAAAGGGTAAAATATTTTATGAAAAATAGTATCAGTTAAGGTCCGAAGGTATGAACGGAGCCACAGAGAACATAGGATTTTTGATGATGGGTTCACAAAAGATACAATTGACGCAGCAAACAGCTTCAATGAGGGTGCAGGATTTCGTGTTCGTCTGATGCGTTTTTCCCAATTTTTTTGTCATTTCAGCCCTAAGAGGAGGCCAAACAATTGTTCAGCAGATAACCTCGAAATTGAAGATTATCGCGAACACTGCCTTTGAGCAGTAATGGTCACAAAAATTCTTGACGGATCGTATCTTCCGATTTTTTTTTGCGAAAATCGGGAATCTGTTTCTTCAGCATTTTCTGCCTTACAAAACGAGCTTCGGCGAAGAATTCGTTTATTCTGTGATTTATTGAGCAGCAAATTTCATAAGAGTTAATTCTAAAAAATCCAAAGAATTCGTTGAAAAATTCGGATCCCACTACAGTAGGAAATCCCGCATGTATTTTCGTCTAGCCCATGAAGAGTTCAAATGCCCTATCAACTTCAGCAGCTTTGGTGTGTAGTATGAAAATTTTTAGAAACATTCCAATACACTTAATCGGCAGTTGAACTTTCATTATATTACGGCTTGAAATTCGGAAACCATCGAGCTTTTCTAGAGCGCGCAAGAACAGTTTCGTCAAAAAGATTTGCGCTCTCAAATTATGTGTCACCCTCTACTCTCCTTCTATCTGAACTTGGATCTGAGGTTGAAACTCTACTCCACCGGTGCTCCGCCGTATTCTACTGATCCGCGATCTCTAAGAGCTTCACAAAGCTATGAGGAAGGCGAAACCGCGGTAACATCTGCAGAATAAAGTCTTGCACTACCTCGTGCAGGCTTCAGTCAGCGTTCTCATTATTGCTCTGATGTCGAGGTTCTCAGACAAAAAGGAGCTCGACGCCCAGGCCAATTTGCATGTTTTTCCCGAGACACGCGTTAAGCACGTGCTCGCCCTTCTGACACGAGCGCGTGCCTATAGCGGAGATAGGGGCGAGATCGTGTCTACCACGTGGAAGGCACACATCAAGAAAGGAGCTCGACGCCCACCACGTTCCGCCCACTTTCCGCAAGGCACGCGTTAGGCACGTGGTCGCGCAATGCACTTTTCAAGGCCAAAGGCTGAAGAGAGTGTGCTTGCGTCGGAAGCGCAGACGAATAGGGCAAGCAGCAGTGCCTCTCTCTCTGGATCCTCTTTATCGACCGAGCAGTGATCGTGTTGGTAACTGCTGTGTTTTTGATCTTTCATTGCTTTCATTCTCTACTCCAACTTCACTCTGTTCTTCTTTTTTGCGTCCCTTCTATACTTGTTATCCGGACGATAATTCTTCGGATAATGGATCGATTCGGATAATGCCGATTTAAATTTTTCCGGATATTGGTTCGATTCAGATAATGCTTCCACTATTTCCACTACGAGTTTCCACTATTTGAAGGATCGGAATGTTCTGTAAAAAGGTCTCATCTGAAGATTTGTAATCAACAGACATGAACATTTTACACTTGTTTCCGAAGGAAAAAAATTCTCCTCGAATTACCCTAAAATTCAAAATGAGTGGGTTTTTCTTGACACTGTTTTCGTATGAAACAGATTTTCGAATTACCCCCTAATGGTTGTATTCGTCTAAAAAAATTTTTGTATTTGCCGTATACTAAAAGGCCTAAACAAGTGTTTTTTTTTAATCTGATCTGGTGTGATTTTTTTGAATTTGGGACTTTTTCGTTTTAAAATTCCTGATGAATAAGCACTCCCGACTTCTCAGGCTCGATTTTCCGAAGAGATGTTTTTCTTGGAAATAGACGATGTTTTAATGATCCTAGATGAATAAGTTTTTTTCATGATTTTCCAGATACAGTTTTTTTTCGGACTATCCATTTTTCAAATTTAGGAAAGCGTCTCAATTTTATAAAGAAAAGTTTTTTTCCAAATTTCAAATAATTTTCTCCGGCTTGAATACTGGTTTTTTTGAGGAATTTGAGGTGGCCTACAAGTTTTTCTGAGCTTTTACTGTTTATAGCCTTGAAAGAAGTGGGTGAAGTAGTTTATCTGAAGAATTGTAATTACTGAACATTTTGGACAATTAACGCCAGTTTCCGAAACATTTGAATTTTCTCCTCAAATTACGCTACGTTACGAGAATTTAAAGTGAGTGTGTGTTTTTCTTAATACTCATGTTCTTTTATGGTAGTATAATAACCTTTGTATACCCTAATGCTTGTGTTTTTCAAGTCTCTTGTTCATTTTTTGTTTGAAAAATTGGTTTTTTGTATTTATCGTAATTTGGGACAATCCTGAAGAAGTTTTTTCAAATTTCACAACTGATTTTTGTTTGATTTCCTGCTTTTTGTGTTCCCAAAATCGTAGTTGAATATGCATTTTTGATTCTCCAGATTCATTTTGGATGTTTTTATCTTCTGAAAACGGACTTCGTTCTGAAGGTTCTAGCTGAATAGGTTTTTTATTTTCCAGGTCCAGTTTTGCTGAATTTCTACGTCTGAAAAGGTCCGAAACTCGTGAATATTTTTTTCAACATCCGAGTATTTTTCTCCGAATAAATGGTGATTTCATTCGGAAATGTTGGAGTTTCTAGCAGTTTGTCGGTGTTTTTATTTATTGGATCTTTGGAAAGTTTGGGTAATGTAGCTTTATTCGAAAAATTGTAATCACATGACATGGACTTCCGACACTAGTTTTCGAAATAAATCTTTCAAAAATCAAAATGATTGTTTTCCTTAATGCTCATGTCTTTCTATGAGAATGTTTTTTTCGTAAACAAAATTGATATTGTATTTCTTAGTGATAGTATTTGTCTGAACCATCTTTCCAAAGGAGTGCTTTTTGTAATTTTCATAAATGTTGCAGTCCTTAATGATTTTTTTGATTTTCAAGTGTTTTTATTTCATGTATTTTGCGTTTTTCGTTGTTTTGCGTCTAATCATGGGCAATCGACGCTATTTTTCGAAATACATGGTTTTTCTCGTCTAATCACACTTCCTTACGCAGGATTTCGAATGAATGTGTTTTTTATGTCTCGATGCTTAGAAGGATTTAAAGAAAACCTCTTAAGATTCCCAAAGAATGCCTTTTCGAATTATGGGGTTGAATTGTTTTGGGAATCAATGATATTTTCGATTGATTTTTTTCACTATGACCTCGTAGAAATACCAACTCAGGCGGTTCTCTTCCCCGAGCCGCACCGAATAGGAATCGGAGCCGCCTGACAGTTCGGCTCGTTCTCCCAATCTCTGGAGCTGCTGCTGTTGCTGTTCGGGCCAACCGGAATAGCCCGGACAGCAACAGCAGTGGCCCGTAAAGCAACAGCAGTGGCCCGGACAGCAACAGGAGCCGTCTCGCAGATTGGAAAAAACGAGCCGAACTGTCAGGCAGGCTCGGGGCCGATAATCGCCTGAGAAGTGTGTGTGCTTCTTTCCTAAGCTTTCGGACTTTTGACTGTTTTTTGGGAGATACGGCGTTTTGAAAGCTTCGAATGAGTATCTTATCTTTCTTTTTGGGCCAACAAGGGTCCAGACTTTCAGGTAACTGGACTGTATCAAACATTGCACACAGCTTTTTCTAACAGCTCTTCTAGCTTCCGAAATAATAATACATAGAAATATGTAAGGCGCCATAAAGGGGGAGGGGGCGAACGCTATGTGGGAGGGCGCGAGGCCTGGGCGCGTTCTATTATCACATTTAGTCTTTCTTGTTAATTCTTCGCCCGAAAGGAGGCAAATCGGTATTTTTCGAATTTTTCTAATGAATTGATACTGAAAAATGACTTCATGAATTAAGCAAACCCAAAATAATGATTACAATCTTCAATTCATACTCAATTACGTTAAATTAAAATTTTTTCTCTTGGTGAGGAATTTTCTCTTAGACCAACAACTCTTTCGATTTGACAAAGGAGAAACTCTGACGTTTGGCTAAGTTTGGGGTAATTAAAAAATTAGGCGTAGACATTTTGTCCGGAAGCCTTCGTAATCCAGTTAATCACACATGTTTAAATTGCAAGGTACGGAAAAATTTATTTGCATGCAATGTTCTGACCGTTAGCAGTCATCGAGGTTTCATCCGCCCGCAAACTTCATCCCAGTGCCCAAAATTCACGACTAACGCCCTGTTTGGATGGGCGTCGGGCTGTTTTTTCTTTTCAATTTTGCATATTCCAGCCCGCCAAATTTTTCTGGATGAATTTTAGTTGGGCTAGTGGTGAACTGCCGGAAATTTAATAAAATCGGCCTACTGCCGACTTTTTCAGGATGATTTATTATCGGGCTGTTTTTTATACAGTTCCAATTTTCTTTGATTCTAGCTGGATTCTTTGAATGAAAAACAATCAGTGAATTTTTTCTGAAGGGGTCGCTATAATTTTCCATATTTTGGGCGCGAACCGACTTTCGAGGGTGGTCAAAAGTATTTTGCGGCCTTTGCCAACGGGCTGCTGGACCCTGGCTGGACGTCTGGAAGCAAAGCCAGGTGAAATGGTCAACATGCATCAGGCAGTCGAGACAGCGCGCATTGTAGGTGATTTTGTTGGCTCACCTCGATTCTTTCTACCCCTTTATTCTGGAATTTTAGAGCCTATGTTCGCTTGTACAGAGAAGGTCTCAACAACCTGCTGCCGCGCATCGTGAGTTTTCGAAGTAGTAAAAAGCGGAGAACAGAAAAAATCAGTATAACTTGAAATTCTAGAAAAGAGGAGCTTCGACGAGTCCGTGCTTGATGAGCCGAATGAAGGTGGTCAACAATGATATTTGTTTTTGACATTTGTTTTTGTACTTGTTTTTCGCTGATTTCGCTGATACTCTGATATTTGTTGTTTTTTTATACACCTCATTAATGGAATCTCCAATCGGTTACTGTTTTTTCCTATGGTGCTATGTGTTATAGAAAATCTCGTTATTGTGCATTTATGACAATTTTTGTGCAAGTATTTGTTTTTCCACATTATGAATGAAATCTGTAGAAATAATTTTGCTGGCAGGCGGAGGCAGCAGTACAGTGGACCTAGAACACTAAAAAGTTTCTTAGCGGTCGTAGTTTAAACAAAATAAAAGAAAAAAATTAAAAATAAATAAAATTTAAGTGGGGGCATGTCCATAGGCATAATTAAGTGGGCGGGGCTCGTAGTAGGCTGGGTGGTCTTCTATATTGGTGGGCTCGACGCCCAGTCGATAAAATTCGAAGGGGCTCGTCGCCCAGGCTCATCAGAATCAGCGACTTGTCTTAAGAGCGGCTTGTTGCCCAGGCGCGAAGCAGCTGCTCTCCCGCTACAGTCACTACCTCGCCCGCAATAGCCACTACCGCGGGCGACAAAACTTCGAATTTCGGGCTCCACGCCCACTATCCCGCTGGCGACGCCGGCTTTTCGGCGGGGCGTGGAGCGGGTGTTTGTATGAGTTCCTCGAGAGTCGCGCATGGCGTTTGTTACTTTTGGCTTGAAAG
This sequence comes from Aplectana chamaeleonis, assembly GCA_029168955.1. Taxonomy (NCBI): domain Eukaryota; kingdom Metazoa; phylum Nematoda; class Chromadorea; order Rhabditida; family Cosmocercidae; genus Aplectana; species Aplectana chamaeleonis. The sequence goes on along the minus strand of JAPDOI010000241.1, from coordinate 762,179 downwards.
CATTGCCAAAAACTAAGACATTCCAAGAAACGAATGGCGCGGAAATTTTCCAATTTTTCAGAAGTATAAGTAGTGAAGCGGGACTATTACCCGGCTCCATTCGTTGTGTAGAGAGCAATTCTCAAGGAATTCCCGTGCAAATTATTTAAGACCGGGTGTGTGCCAAACTCGGGGATCTTTTCCTTTACCTGGGCCGTGTCTCGTTCGTAAATACGGCCCTCAGAGGAGGGTGGAAGCTCTACTCAGCTTTTTCTGCATCCAGCACCACTTCCCGCGCGACGAGGGTTAGTAACACGCGCAAGACAGAGAGACTCGAAACGAGTACGTCTTGGGTCTCGGTCAGATAACAGAAATTTTACGCCGTTTACGAGGTTACGTCCTTAAAGGCACAGTCCAACCTCAGAGGCAATTTTTAATATTTTGATCCGGTCGCCGTCTATGATAACCCTGCGAAGCGCGAAATCTCAATTCGCTCAAATAAGCGAGAAAAAGCTAGGAAAAAGTCGACCACGCCCCTTCAAAGGAAAAAATGGGCAAGGCCCACAGGCAGTTTTCCGACCTCCATATGGAAGAGACGCGCGCATTATTTTATTCAAAATCTATGTTCTTCCTTTGTTTCCGGTCTGGCTTGATACTGTGACCTGCTTCAGAATGATGGCTGCGAATAACGAGAAAATACAGGCTCGAGACAACTCGTCCGCGAACTTCTACCAGATTGAAATTCAAAAATTTTTGAGGACCCGTAACTCAGTTCACAGTGAATTCTGAACGATTCTGGAGACACCTTTGTGATCAGCGTGAAATTTTCTCCAAGAAAGGCAGACAAACGAAAAATCGATTCTGAGCTTGGACTGTGGCTTTAAAATACAGTCAATAATTCATTCAAACTTCGGAGTTTAATTTTTTCAATTCTACATATTTTAACCCCAACAACCCTGGAGCTCGCCCTCGTAATGCTCCGAAACTCGGAACATTTTCGTTCACATGATTTCGGCTTTGAAAACAACTTTCTGCTTGTCGCAGCAACTAACCACGACAAAGTTGTTTGTATGTGGATAACAATTTCAACCTCTCCAACTTGCCAAATACAACAATTGCCCATGCTGGATAAACAACTATATCGAATCAGTCGTATGCTGTTATCTAGCTCTTGATACCGCAGGATGTAGCCGACAAGGATAGCCCATCACCTTGTGAACAACACTTTCTTTTACGACGAGAACTGCTAGGGTTGAATGTAGCGATAGAACAGTGCTCCTAGGTGGCTCAAACCTCGTAAGTGGGACATTGAAGTACGGTCTGAACCTCATAGAAAGCAGCGATCTATCGATACAGTGTTCACTAATAGCCTTACTGAATAGAAAAAAATTGAAAATGGAAAAAATGCAACAATGTGTTTATCCTAATAGCACACGCAATGGATATAAGGAGAGGCAGCTTCATATAACGCCACAGCGTAGCAGGTAAGTGAATAGTGCTCAACGTGGGTAGTGTCATTCGAGAACTACAAGAAAAAACGCGAAAACGAATACGAAATTGCAGAACAGTGTAAGATTATAGGGATAACACCAACACTGCAAAGAATGCATCAGAGGTTCAGAGAGCAGGTGCACAGACACGTGAGTCTTCATGGTTTCAACGTTTTGCGACGTGTTCAGAAGTATAAACTACAACGGCCAGAAATTTTGAAAAGTGCTTGAGCGATTAAAACAACAATGGGGAGAGTGCCCTCAATCAAGTACAGTCGACACGGATCGCATTGATACATTGCGTTCCTTATTGAAGGTTGGTGTAAACTCGGTGTCACATCTTATACCATACGTGCACTGAGTTCGCCCCAAACTTCAATAAGGAACACCAGTGCGTTTCGCATCGACTTAGTTTTTATTCTTGCGGGATAGTGCTATTCCTGAGCCTCATTTTCATTCCCAATCAATGCACAATACAAAAAGCTGCTCAAACTTGATCAATTTGCAAAGGTATAAAAGTTATCCGAAAATAATTCTCCGGATAATGGATCGATTCAGATAATACCATTTTTTCAATGATTCGGATGAGGATATCCGGTCGGATAATTTCGGATACTTTCGGAACAAAGTTGAGGCAGAACGGTGAACAAAAACCGGGTACTCAAGGCAAGCCTTCGAAAACATCCATAATTGAACAAAGAGTAGTACTTCATTGCTGTTGCAGCATGTGAACACACAAACTTCAAGCTTCATATATGCATATTAATAAAAAAAAGAAAACAAATCTTCAATTACTATATCATCGTTGGGAGGCACAGTATCATCCATGCACAGGTTTAATTTAAGAAAACTAGCTAGTAAAAGTAATGCAAAAATACTATACAAAAAAAGCTTCCACACTGAATAACTAGCCACTTGGTCATCTCACTTGACCAAGCCCACTTTTCCGCGCCGCAACGACTCTTCCGATCTCTGAAGAAAGAGGAAACCTCAGGGTTGAAGTATTTAATGGGCGTTACGGAAAAATGGGCGTGGCCAAGTGCAATTTTATCCGATTTCATCCAAAAATTATCCGATTTTTTTTCCCAAAAATTATCGGTTTTTTTTCGAATTTTATTCGATTCATTGACCCTTCGAATAATAATTCGATTCAGATAATGCCGATTTTGAATTTCCCGAATATGGGTTCGGTTCAAATAATGCGTTTTTATCAAAATTCCAGATGTCAGCCGGAAATCCGAAAAGGAATGATCCGGATACTAACGTTGGCATGGATCGCGAAGAGACTTCGCGTTCACTGTTGAAGGTTGACGCAAACTTGGTACCGTATGCTATAATATAGGTGCACCGCGTTCGCGCCAACCTTCAACAGTGAACGCGAAGTCTCTTCACGATCCATACCGATGTTACGTGTACGGTCTACCCAGAGTGGGTCAAACAACAAGATTGAACACTTTAAGAGCAGGGGTAGCAGTAATTTGCAGAAAGAGAATCGGAGAGTGATTTAAAGAAGTTTCAAACTCATGGGAACTTAATAAAGCTATGTTTTATATTTCACGTGTATCCACAATACAAATACATCTGCGCGTAGATAAATTTCAGATAAATTTCATTATCTCATACATATTTCATTAAGAAACATTCGTTATTATTCAATCGGTTCATTCTTAGTTCTGGTACAAGTTGTCATTGATTCTTTTTGTTTCACAGGGTTCCATGCTGCCTTCTTCTCCTTCCTTTCGTCTTCCTCCAATTCTGGTCTGAACTACGAAGTCGCTACGAAGTCGCTTTCTTCCTTGTACAATTGATCGCTAGACATGACCTCCAAAGAGCATGTCTAGGGGGAGAGCTTTCGCGGGAGTGACTGGGCTTTTCACATAGGTTTTATTATCTCATATTTCATTAAAAAGCATCCGTTATTATTCAGTCGGTTCATTCTTATTTCTGGTACAAGTTGAGATTGATTCTTTTTGTTTCACAAGGTCCCTTGCTGCCTTCAACTCCTTCTTTTTGTCTTCCTTCAGTTCTTGTTTAAACCATACTACGAAGTCGCTTTCTTCCTTGCACAATTGATCGCTAGACATGCCCTCCACAGTGGAGAGCATGTCTAGGGGAAGAATTCTCTCGGTAGTGACAGGGCTTTTCAGATAGGTTTTATTATCTCATATTTCTTTGAAAAGCATCCGTTATTTTTCAGTCGGTTCATTCTTAGTGCTGCTACAAGTTGTCATTGCTTCTTTCTGTTTCACAGGGTCCCTTGCTGCCTTCAGCTCCTTCTTTTTGTCTTCCTCCAATTCTTGTTTAAACCATACTACGGAGTCGCTTTCTTCCTTGCACAATTGATCGCTAGACATGCCCTCCACAGTGGAGAGCATGTCTAGGGGGAGAGTTCTCTCGGTAGTGACAGGGCTTTTCGGATCATCGGTGTCTGTCTTGTCTTCCAGGTTCTGCTAGGAAGTTCTGAGTCATCATCTGGTTCCAATCTTCACAAAAGCCTTCATCTCCTGCCTTATCCACGCACCCAAACGTTCGCGGGCATCTACCACTTTTCCATACGCGTCTCCAACCCCCACTCCGTCTTTCCCTCCAATCATCACCTCTTTCTCAACCATCTCGCCATCTCCCTCAACATTTTCTGGAATCGCCAAAAAGCTTGCTCTTCGTGGTCTATGGAAAACAAAGCTCAGCCAAATATTAATTGGACGTCATCACCGGCGAAGGTGCCGGGCTTTGGCTGTTTCTCCAGAAACATTGAACTAATGAACCGTGTGGCCACAGCATCCTTCATTACCTAACCTGAAGGCCTTGGTCTAGGAATCCCGTGCTTTGACGCCGTCTTCATGATCCACTTTGTCTTCGAGATCAAGCGGGCCCTATTCCTCGCTTTCTCCGCAAGTCCTCATTTTTTTGACAACTGCTTATTCTGCAATGCAACTGAGTGCTCTCAACTGACACGAAACTGAAAAGCATTCTACAGGACAACCTTCAGAATGCAGGAAATAATTACTGTCCACCATCTGCCAAGACGGCGTCGTAGAGCTCCACACAGGTAAAAACCACCGGAAACCACTGAGGAGGTTACCTTTAATGCATAGACGATTTAGTTCCACATTGTCGCTGTTTCAATTCGTGTCCCTCACCGTTACCCCTGTCCATTCCTCTTTTCACTACTCTGCGAAAAAAACGGCGATGGATGAAAACATGGAGGAGCCTCTAGAGAGAACTTAAATGTGAGCGATAAACCCGTTAAAAAATAGGGCGCAGTCGACTTTCATACATAACTTTAAAAGCACACAACGCAAAAACATATACAAACAAGCACACACGAGCGACGAAATCGGATTTCACATGAAATCTCACATTTTGTCCGCAATCACAGAAAATACCAAAAAAACATATTTTTTGCAATTTTTATGTCTTCCTATTTTTTGAATATATTTCTTTGGCTTCTCGAATTTTGTGGCCATCTGTATGTGCACGGGTCACAACGGCTCTCACATCAGCATCTCGTACATCTTTTTTTGAAAACTTCGTGGCCAATTTTGTGTACACGGATCGCCGAGGTCACACATCAATAGCTAAAATGTCTTTTTCATCCCCATGGTGGCATCGGTCAGAAGATCAAGAAAAAATTCAGCCCTGAACCGAGAACCGGACTAGGCTTGTATCAAAATCAACCTAAAAAAGTGGGGCTGCTGCTCTCCATTGAAAAAAAAATTCGTTAGATTCTATTAAAATTGCGGACAAGAACGCACAAATATTTATTTTTTTACCTACACTGAACGAGTAAGCGGACAAACGTACATGAACGAAAAGACTACAATTCTGCTAACGCGTAGCTAGATGCTTCCGAGGACGCGGCCCGCTACGTCCTCTCATCCCACTTGGCGAGAACTTACGAGTTTTAGCGACGATCGCATATTCTTGCGTCGAAGGTCTAAGGTGGCAAGTTTTGCGCATATTCTACGTGAAAAGAAAGACTAAACTTATTCATTTCTTGTTGGGCATGCATGTGCTTACATGTGGAAAGAAGCAGAGGAAGGCAAAGGCTAGCTGATATAGTGTGCTACTCAAAAGAAATTTTTAATATTTCGTTCGAAGGTGATGTGCGTGGCCGTGAGTGCGTCACTTCGTAAAACATTACAGAAACTAGAACAAATTCTGCTGCAGAAAAACTTTAACCTCGTCTGAGTTCTAGCTGTTGTGGTTGATATCCTAAACGCAACTCCTCTTGTTCGAGTACTGTAGCGAGAATTTACATAGAATATGCGGGTGTTTAAGCTAAAATTTCACCAACTGAGGCTAGAACTTGCGATGTTTATGCAAATTCCGGAGACAGAATTAGACGAGACGCCTCCGAAACCCTGGGCATCTCCGCTTTCCGAGTGAGGCGTCTAGCTACGCGTTGGCAGAGGACAAACAGCCAAACTCACTCTCAGCACCTATGAAAAAACCTATTCAGACTCACCAAAACTCTCACACACATAAAAACAATGAAACAAACACATAAGCACAAAAACCAAGCTTACGCGAAAACACAAACATAACCAAACAAAGGACAATCACATGGATGGACTAACATACAAAAACAACAAAAAACAAAAACACCTCTCGGCCGATGTCGTCGTTGAGGTGAGGAAAGAGGATTTATTGATTTCACTGCCCGCACACTCAGGACGCAGGCGCCGCGGTCGCGTCACGGCCTTGGGCTTGAAGCGCGCTTAGGCATCTTTCATAGTCCTCACCGCAAGCGCGGCAGGCGCGTGACGCGCGGGACGAGCGGTGGACTATAAAACTTTTCACCGCGCGGCACGCGCGGGACGAGCGGAAAGCCACTATGAAATCTCCAGCGGCACCGCCATGGCGGTGCGGGTAAAGGTCGGGCCTCAAATGGGACTTGTACAGAAATTCCAGGCTTGCATTTGCGTATGCGGTGGCGCAGGCTAGTCCCAGAGCTATTTATGCTGGAGTGGACTCAAATCGAGAAGCAATTATTGATTGAAGTGGTAAACCCGCCACGGCGGTTCGGGCGGCGCCGCTATGGCGCCACTGATGGACTATAAAAGTTCCTACCGCGCGTGCCGCGCGGTAAGAACTTTCATAGTCCACCGCCCCCTCCCGCGCGTCAAGCGCGTGCCGCGCTTGCGGTGAGGACTATGAAAGATGCCTTAGGCATCTTTCATAGTCCTCACCGCAAGCGCGGCACGCGCGGGACGAGCGGTGGACTATGAAACTTTTCACCGCGCGACACGCGCGGGACGAGCGCCACTATGAAATCTTTAGCGGCACCGCCATGGCGGTGCGGGTAAAAGTCGGGCCTCAACTGGGACTTGTACAGAAATTCCTCGCTTGCATTTGCGTATGCGGTGGCGCAGGATAGTCCCAGAATTATTTATGTTGGAGTGGACTGAAATCGAGAAGCAATTATTGATTGAAACGGTAAAAGCGCCACGGCGGTTTTGGCGGCGCCGCTATGGCGGTGCTGATGGACTATGAAAGTTCTTACCGCGCGTCACGCGCGTGCCGCGCTGGCGGTGAGGACTATGAAAGATGCCTTACATCGAGTGGGGCGGAAACAGAAGCCGTTCTTCCATTCTTGTTACCATTTTGACATATTTCCGCAAAGAAACATGGCAGCGTCGAGCCAGCGAAAGAAGGTGATAATGCTATACCAGGAACTGAACGCGAGACACAAATTGAACAAACAGAACATAGACGAAACAGCCAAAATACACAAGTTTTGTATAGAAATAGGAATATTAATATAGCGAGTAAAAGTTTCCGAGAAAGGGGGGTTCTCCTGAACCTGAACCGATAAAAAAACGAAATAAAAAAGAAATATGGGAGGCGTTAACCCCCGTCCCCCAAAATTTATGACTTCTTTTCTCTCATCAGAGCGCACTTCTGGGACTCCAACTCACCTTGCTCATCATCAACGTAGGCTCGCCCCCAGCCCCGGTAAGTGTTTCTAATTTTTGCTCCGAAATTTATTTGCCCCCTCGAATTCCCGTAAGTCAGTACAAGTGAAGAATTTAAGGGCCTTTACGCTAATATACACTAATTGGTCCTGATTATACAAAGGCATGATTAATATGAACGGTATCTCGAACTCGTGAATTTCAACGGCACGTTCGGAAAGTGAAAAAAAAACCTCACGTGGAAGTCTTATAATGGCATAACGCTCATGAATCCCACGCAACATTGATGAAGACCGGATTAGTACTTGCTGTGATGGAAGATCACCTATCGGTTGCGCCACCCGATTCCAAATGGACACCCTTGCAGAATCGTAGACAATTACTCAGACATTGGGAGGAGCGGACCGTCTTCGAAAATTCGCCGGTTGCTCAACAGCTGGGGGACAGATGGCATTTAGCTGGCCAGTGGAATCACGAGGCCGACAGTTGGCATACACTCTGCACGTCATTTTTTTTTGTTGTTGTAATTCTTTATTACAGGGTAAACCTGCGTATTGACATCGTAACAAGATAGACGAACGCGTAGTAACAAAATGTAACAACGATATACGAGATCGGGAACACGTAGTATGAAGGGAATCTGTAACAAAAAGTACCAATGACTAACACAAGATCACTATATAGTATCTATCGGAAAAAAATAGCATTGTGACTAACACAAGATCACAAGCTCACTCATCCTCCGTCACCAAGTACTGTCCCACTATACGCTTGAAGGAACCCAGGTCTGTTGGCAGATTGCCCTTCTTGAGCAGTTTTTCCAATTCCTTGCCAGCTCTGTTAGTGAAGAAATGGTGCCTGGCACTCTTCCTAGCGGGGTTTCGGAGTAGTTTGAAACTGCTACCTCTAGTGGTGGATGCCCTCATTTTGAGACATTTTGAGAAAAGCGTTCAGACGAAGGTCAGTATGCCCATACAATATCTTATATATCATCAAAAGATCAAACCTTCTCTTTCTGCAAGCCAGCGTTTCCAATTTGAATTTTGCGTTCCTGGCATTACTACAGGGTATGCTTTCATAGTTAAATCCCAAGAATCTTATCATCAACTTACGTGTGAAACTATTATGTACCTTCTCCAATGCCTTGATAGTAGAGATCTTATGAGGGTGTGATATCACAGTTCCATACTCGAGAAGGGGCCTAATATAGATTTGGTAGGCGTTTGAGAGCACCTTCCCGTTCCTAGTAGATAGTGCTCTGAACGGGCAATACATAACCTTATTTGCTTTAGACACTGCCTTCGTACAGTGAGCGTCAAAAGTGAGATCCTTTTGAACCAGAAAGCCGAGATCCATTATTTCCTCAACTTTCTTAAGCTGCTGATCTTCAGCGGTATATCTACCTTCTTAAAGGCAGTATCCACGATAAAAAATTGTTTTTCTGTTTTCAGCCTATCTTGAAAAAGGTCTCATGCTGATTTCAACGATGTCTCTAAAATCGTACACGACCTTCTGTGAACGTAGATATGGTCCCTCAAAAATTGAGCTAGAGAAGCATGGTGGACGAGTTTTCCGAGGCTTGTAACTTCCGTCTTTTGCCGCCGAAGTATGCGAGCTGACCTGAGTACAGAGAGAAGTCAAGAATGAAGGGAAGAACGGGGCCAATGATCGGAAAACATCGCTCATCTCACGACTTCAAGCTTTCCTTCGTTCACGTCTGTGGGCGGGCAATGCGCTTTTGTGGTTTGCCTTTCACTCAAAGTGGCAACTTCGGGCTCTTTTGGGGCTCTTCCTGGCTCGTTTTGATGCGTTCTTTCGACGTTACGTTACAGAGTGTCCCTCCAATACCCATTCCTAGGGGAATTTCAAACACTTTTTTCATCGTGAACACTGCCTTCAACTATTGTTGCCAATGTGCTGTACCTTCGCTTTTTCTTTAGACAGTATCATTTTCCAATTTTTGGACCACTTTATAACCTCATCCAAAGCCTTTTGCAAGCACTCCTTGTCAGCTATTGATTGTATTGGGGATAATATTTTGAAATCATCAGCAAAAGCGGAGCATTTCACCTTACCAAAAGATACGATTTGCGGAAGTTCATAAGTGAAAATATTGAACAAAGTTGGAGATAAAACTCCTCCCTGCGGTACACCACTGCAAACAGGCCTTGAATCAGAGAAAGTGGAGTTAACGCGGACAACAAAGGATCTATCACTCAAGAACGCTCTGATCCATGCTACTATCCTCGGGTAAACACCAACGTGTAAGATTTTAGACATGAGTTTTCATGCGAAACCCTATTAAAAGCCCTCGAAAAATCTATATAGATAACGTCAACCTCTTTACCTTCATCCACGTAATTGGTCCATTCATTCAGCGACTGCAACATAGCCGTCACAGTAGACTTTTGCCTCTGGAAACCATGCTGAACATCCGAAATGATTGAATGATCCTCTAAATGCTTGCACACTCTTACCTTGAGGATTTGCTCGACCAACCTACCAGAAATTGAAGTTATGCTAATTGGTCTGAAGTTCTCGAGATTAGAGTGAGGTGGTTTCTTAGGTATAGGAGTCACAAAAGCAACCCGCCATCTATCCGGGACCTCTGCACGCATAAAAGACAGGTTGAAAATATGTGTTAATGGGCCTACAATGATGGGTGCTACCTGTTTAATGAATTTTAAAGGAACATGTTCAGGGGTGTCAGAGAACGAGTTAGGCAATTTCATAAGAAGATCATGAACTTCTTCTGGATGAAACCAGACGGAGTCTGTCATGGCCGCAAATTCTGGAGTGTCTTCCATAGTATCATCAAAATCATCATCTCTGCGAAATGCTTTTTCAAAAACTGCTGCCAAAATCTCAGATATCTCTTTGTCGTTAGTGATTATAGACCCTTTAGTTTCAATTGGTCTTATTCGTGGTTTATTTTTCAGCCTTGAGTTTAAAAGCCTATAAAAAGCGTTTTTATTACCAGATTCAATTACCCTCTTTTCAATATTTTTGTAGTACTTTTTCAATTGTACCTCAAATCTTAAGCAAATTTCTCTATACACATCCCAATCACTAACCGCTTCGGTGGTTTTCGCCTTATCCCAGGTCTGCGATTTTCTCAAAGCAAGACGCTTCAGATGTTCCGGAAGATGACCTTCATCTTTAGAAACTTCTATGAGAGGCACAAAAGAATAAATACAGTGCTGCAAAATATTGATGAATAGCTCATACTTAGCATTAAAGGCACTGTTCGCGATAAACTTCATCCTCGCATTTTCCATGACAAACGCTTCTCGTGGCTCTCAGAAGCAGAACAGCGTCGAAAAAACGGGACGAAAAGCTACCCAGGAGCCGCAAAACGGCTTAGAAAAGTGGGAAAACCCCGCCATTGAGGGAAAGTCCCTCCTCTTCCCGCCCCTCGACGTGAAAAATGGAACACTCGAAATCGTGAGTTGAGAGATGGTTTCCGATCAAAAGCCCCGTTCTTCCCTTCATTCTCAACTTCTCTCTTTACTCAGGTCAGCTCGCTGACATTGGCTGCAAAAGACAGAAGTTACAAGCCTCGGACAACTCGTCCACCATTTTCCCTAGCTCAATTTTTGAGGTACCATAACTCCAATCCCAGAAGGTCTTGTACGATTCCAGAAGCATCATTGGAATCAGAATGGGACCGGTTTCAAGATAGGCAAAGAAAACAGAAAAGCGATTTTTATAGCGAACAGTGCCTTTAACCGAGTCTGTGGCATTCAACATACCATACCAATCCATGTTGTTTAAATACTCAACGATGCTGGCAAAGTTAGCGTTCTTAAAATCTCTTCTTAGCTTCTTATTATCAACTTTGGGAGGAGTGAGGTTGAGCACAAAACGAATTGTCGCGTGATCGCTAGTCCCTACTAGCTCACACACGACTGTGCTACTAACCAGATCAACTTCATTAGTCAGCAATAAGTCCAGAATATTGTTCACATGTGTTTCGTTGAGAGAAATCATAGTCATGACGCAAACCTAGGAGACCCAGAAGAGTCACTCCAAGAGAATTAACGTAGTGGTTGTGCCCAGCACACGTTTTGAAGATTAAAATCCCCTGTAATATTACAAGGGTGATCGCAAACATTAAGATCACTTAGCGTTTCAATCAGCTGATGGAAAGCCGCTGCCGTGGAGGTAGGAGCTCTGTAGTCCAAGACCATGCGAATAGCCCGCTGACCAAAGCTGATTTCCTTACAGATGATTTCATAATCGTCCGGAATTGAGTCACAATTAATAAGCCTGGGAAAGAGAAATTTTTGATTAAAACGCAACGCCACCACCTCTTTTGTGGCTACGGTCGCACCTGAGGAGCTGACAATGGGCGCTGAACTCACCTAATAAAGAGGCATTATTTATAGTGTCTGACAGCCATGTCTCAGTGAGAGCTACGACATCGAATTGAAATTGTTTTATTGGAAAAAAGAAGTCATTTAATGTTTTTGGGAAGAGATCGGATGTTTGTTGAGATACAAGGTGCAGTAGCACTTAAAGGCAGTGTTCACGATAAAAATCGTTTCTCTGTTTTCCAGCCTATCTTGAAAACGGTCCCATGCTGATTCCAATGATGTCTCTGAAATCGTACACGACCTTCTGGGAACCAACTTATGGTCCCTCAAAGATTGAGCTATGGAAACATGGTGGACGAGTTGTCCGAGGCTTGTAACTTCCGTCTTTTGCAGCCGATCTATGCGGGCTGACCTGAGTAAAGAGAGAAGCTGAGAATGAAAGGAAGAACGTGGCTAATGATTGAAAATCACCGCTCATCTCACGATCTCGAGCATTCATTTGTTCACGTCGGTGGGCGTGTGATGCGCTTTTGGGGTTTTCAATGCGCTCGAAGTTGCAACTTCGGACTCTTTTGGGGCTCTTCCTGGCTCGTTTTCGTGCGTTCTTTCGACGTTAAGGTGACAGAGTGTCCATCCACTATCCAATCCTAGTGGGATTTCGAAAACTTTTTTCATCGTGAACACTGCCTTTAATGACCGGGGATGATCTACTTGTTTAAATGCCTAGAAGAAGAACCGGCTGAACTATCACTAGACGAGGATATAGAGACCTGTGGGTTATGAGACATGACCAAGGAATCTCGAATAAAAGGAGCACTACAATCATCAACTTTAACTGATTTCAAATGATTGCCTGGAGTGGCAGCCTTCACCGTTGTAGTTGGTCCACTCCGGCCCCTCCTCTCAGCACTCCACCTCAGGTGGGTCCTTCTTTGGGTGGGAGGGTCTAATATAGACCCCTTTGGCATGAGGGAAGTGTTTGAGCCGAGAAGCCCGTTGCAGAACCATTCTGGCAATTGCTGAAGACGGAAAAATCACCTTTATCAATCTGTTAAAAGAAGGACTAGGCCGTCCCATTCTATGCACAGAAACCGGTAAACAGTCGATAGACAAGAAATCTAGTAGATCATACACACACTTCTGATCATTGATAGCTCTAGCCCGTGATCAAGGATACACACTCGGAAATTCTGGAACCCCAATAATGACAACCAACCTATTACCTTCTATCTCTCTAAAATCATGATAAGTCGTATGTGTGGCAGGAGATTGTGAGGCTTCTAGAACAACAGGAACATCCATAAAATTATCAGAAACCACAGTGGAGTCCATATCGGCTGAGGATGTATGAGAGGATGAAGGCAACACGGGATTAGGACCAACATTCTCACTTTTAAGAACGGCATTCTTGTGCCATAGGTCAGCATTGATTTTCAAGACAGAAGTTACATGCTCCGCCAATTCTCGATTTGCACGACACAACGACTGCACTTGGCTTCTACTCTCCATCAGCAACGCGATGACCGTTCGGATGTGCGGTGGCGTTGATCCATCTTTCGTCATCACTTTCACAGCTGAGTCCAAGTCAATCGAATGCGTCTCCGTCTCCGCCATTGCAGCAATAGAGATTCCACAGAATTCGTAACAGCGAGAAAGGGAATACCACGGAATTCGCACTAGTTTGCCACAGCGAGAGAAAGCACAGTTCACCCAAGCATCAGACGATTAGCATACCATACCATATATATGACGATCGTCACCATGTAACCTCAAACATGGGTAATTAAACCTTTAATGCCAGCGACGGACGGATGGCGAATATGTGTCAGTTGCCTAACACCTGGGTGATAACTGGCGTTTAGCTGGCAAGGGCAATCAAACCTCGAAATTACCGCGCTTACAAAAACGCACTTATCCACCAATCGGCACTTGGCTGGCGCCTAACCGTCCAATGGCCTTCGCTTGGCACTGAGTCTTCACATGGCTGGCACTCGAGAGAGCTCCCTACTCCTCACGTTCTAACATGTCATTGTTTGATAAGTGATGTCACTGATAAGCCCAGCGGGCTTTTAAGGCGATTCAGTTCAATGAGTGTTCAATGAGGTCCTGGAAGGTGATCTGAAGTCATTCTACAGATGCTAGCATATTTTGGCAGCTGAGGGGCACGTCCCCACGGCTTGGGGGGGACGTGGGGTGGGTCCTCCACCTCAGACAGTTGCGTAGGCGATCTCCTACGCAACGATCTGCGGTGAGTGATCCACCTCGATTCATCGGTCTGCCAAGACTTCTGGACCGCTGGCAGATGATTGCTCAACAGCGGGCTGCCAGGTATTACCCAAGAAACTGTCAGCGGTCGACCAACTTACTGGCGGACCGCTGGCAGGGTTTTGGCGGACCGCCGGCCAATGGCTGTCCGAAACCGGGAATGGATTTTGCTCGCCAAGCAAAGGCCGGCGGTCCGCCAATTCCAATGTCTGAGTTGTAGTAGTGTAGCATATCTTGACGCTTTAAAACCTGTTGTTAACAAGTTTCGACGAGTTAGAACGTGTAGTTTTCTCTTCACATTCTTGTACTTCTTGTACTGAAAAACCGGAATAGAGAGTGGATGTCCAGCAGGGCTGTGCGTACTTACAAATTACGATTAGCGAATTACGGGCGTTTTTGGCAAATTTTTCACGATTTACGATTTACGAAATTTCGGCCGAAAATCGTAACATATCGTAACAAAACGTGAAACCGCGGTTGAACGATTAATGCAATGTTGCGGTCTATTGCATATATAAATTTAATACTTCTTTCACATTCCTTTTATTTGATTGATCTTTCCAATTTCAATTTCCTTAGCGTGACATTCCCAGCCAGGCGTAGTCAGCAGTAGAGTCGTTCATGGCGAAATATAACTGTTGATAACGAGATTTAGCTTTGCTAACCGCTCCGCTTTTCTTATTGACTGGGTCTAACTTATTCGCAAGTTCTAACCACACATTGCTACAATTGTGAGCCACATTGGCAGAGCCGAGCGTCACAGCTGTTTACTTTCATGGAATGTTCCTGCCACATGATGAAAAAGAGAATCCCAGACTTTTGGTGGAGCAGCGGTCTATATCGGAGAGAAATTCCGGTCCGCAGTTGCAAACAAGCGCTGTTGCAACACGTAGTGCAAGCAGAATCATGCTGGGACCACGAGGTTCTTAAACGTATTATCTTCGTAGCCACACGACTATCTTCAAGCTTCCTGCAAGTTCCAGAAGTGTTCTTCTGCAAGTGCTGACAGCAATCCCATTCCGAAATAAACAGGAAATATGGGGCTCCGCTCTAAAGACTGGCTGGCTCATGGATTGAATAAAGGTTGCAACCTGCTATACAGTACGTTGCAGAATTTTGCGGTGATTTCAAAAACTGTCTTTCATCTCTAGTGGTTTAAAATGTACCAGCGGCTTCGGCTGGCTGACGCCGGTTTCTGCCGCTGGGGCCCGGCTGCGCCGACCCATTTGCCGGATTCGCCGGCATCTTGAGTATATGGCAAATGAATCGAAATTCGCTGTGATTCTATGTGAGATGACGTACAGAAGCTCTCACGCTTGCCGGCTATCGCCGGACTCTGCCGCTGGAGTTTGGTTGCGGCGACCTGTAAGCTGGTTTCGGCGACAACACTCGAGCAATCAGAAATTACAAAGCACTTCAAACCTTGCAAACCCTGCTAACCTCCTTTCTTGTGCAGTTGCACACCGACCCTTCTTGAGTTTTATGAGGTCTTTGAGTGGTAGTTCATTTATATTCATATCTGTCATGATAAAGACAACGGCTGTTTGAGGTTTAGTAAGCTCCTCCACGACCAACCGACACCCTGCTACCTTTATTGCCAAATGAAGTACAATGATTTCTGTGTTTACTGGATTCATATTTTGATCAAATCACATTTCTATCGTATATAAACCCGATTTAGAAAGGTTAATGCATATAAACAGCTAAGCAGTTGAAATGAGTGGTTGAGAGGGGGGGGACGTGGAGAAAGGGGTGGTATACACTCTCTTATAGACGCAAAAAATGATTTTGAAATCGTGCGCTCACCCACTTCGGTCCCTCACACTTTCTACGGCGTCCGGCGCACTCTACCTTGGGTCCCACACACTTCCTACGGCGTCCGGCGCACTCTGCCATCGGTCCCACACACTTTCTACGGCGTCTGGCGCACTCTCACTTGGGTCCCACACACTTCCTACGGCGTCCGGCGCATTTGAATTAGGGTCCCACACATTTTCTACGTCGTCTGGCGCAATCGACCTTGGGCCCCACACACTTTCTACGGCGTCCGGCGCACTCCCACTTGGATCCCACACACTTTCTACGGCATCCGGCGCACTCTACCTTGGGTCCCACACCCTTTCTACGACGTCCGGCGCACTCACTTCGGTCCCGCACACTTCCTACGGCGTCCGGCGCATATGAATTCGGGTCCCGCACACTTTCTACGGCGTCCGGCGCGCTCTCCCCTCGGTCACGCACACTTCCTACGGCGTCCGGCGCATTTGAATTTGGGTCCCACAAACTTTCTACGTCGTCTGGCGCCATCGACCTTGGGTCCCGCACAGTTTATAAGGCGTCCTGTGCACTCCCACTCTGGGTCACACACTTTCTAAGGCGTCCTGCGCACTCCCACTTAGCTCCCGCACACTTTTACCGGCGCACTCGCATTCGGGCCCCACACACTTTCTAAGGCGTTCTGCGCACTCTCACTCGGGTCCCGCACACTTTCTAAGGCGTCCTGCGCACACCCTTCCGGGTCCCGCATACTTTATCCGGCGTCCGGCGCACTCGCATTCGGGTCCCACACTCTTTCTACGGCGTCCGGCGCTTTCCCACTTGGGTCCCACACACTTCCTACGGCGTCCTGCGCACTCCCACTCGGGTCCCGCACACTTTCTAAGGCGTCCTGCGCACTCCCACTTAGCTCCCGCACACTTTCACCGGCGCACTCGCATTCGGGTCCCACACACTTTCTAAGGCGTTCTGCGCACTCCCACTTGGGCACCACACACTTTTTACGGCGTCCTGCGCACTCCCACTCCGGTCCCGCACACTTTTTAAGAAGTCCTGCGCACACCCTTTCGGGTCCCGCACACTTTCTCCGGCGTCCGGCGCACTCGCATTCGGGTCCCACACACTTTCTACGGCGTCCGGCGCACTCCCACTTGGGTCCCTCACACTTTCTTAGGCGTCCTGCGCACTCCCACTCGGGTCCCGCACAGTTTATAAGGCGTCCTGTGCACTCCCACTTGGGTCCCGCACACTTTCTAAGGCGTCCTGCGCACTCCCACTTAGCTCCCGCACACTTTCACCGGCGCACTCGCATTCGGGTCCCACACACTTTCTAAGGCGTTCTGCGCACTCACTTGGGCACCACACACTTTTTACGGCGTCCTGCGCACTCCCACTCCGATCCCGCACACTTTTTAAGAAGTCCTGCGCACACCCTTCCGGGTCCCGCATACTTTATCCGGCGTCCGGCGCACTCGCATTCGGGTCCCACACACTTTCTACGGCGTCCGGCGCACTCCCACTTGGGTCCCTCACACTTTCTTAGGCGTCCTGCGCACTCCCACTCGGGTCCCGCACAGTTTATAAGGCGTCCTGTGCACTCCCACTTGGGTCCCGCACACTTTCTAAGGCGTCCTGCGCACTCCCACTTAGCTCCCGCACACTTTCACCGGCGCACTCGCATTCGGGTCCCACACACTTTCTAAGGCGTTCTGCGCACTCCCACTTGGGCACCACACACTTTCTACGGCGTCCTGCGCACTCCCACTCCGGTCCCGCACACTTTTTAAGAAGTCCTGCGCACACCCTTTCGGGTCACGCACACTTTCTCCGGCGTCCTGCGCACTCCCTTTTGGGTCCCGCACACTTTCTACGGCGTCCGGCGCACTCCCACTTGGGTCCCACACACTTTCTGAGGCGTCCGGCGCACTCCCACTCCGGTCCCGCACAGTTTATAGGGTGTCCTGTGCACTCCCTTTTGGGTCCCGCACACTTTCTACGGTGTCCGGCGCACTCGCATTTAGGTCCCGCACACTTTCTACGGCGTTCTGCGCGCCCCCGTAAATTTTCTACTGCGTCTGGCGTACCGCCTCTGAAGTCCCGCACAATTTCTACAGCGTCCAACGCACTCTCACTTGGGTTCCCCACATTTTATACGGCGTCCGGCGTACTGTCCCTCGGGCCCCGCACACTTCCTACGGTGCATTCCCTTGGGTCTTGCACGCTCTCTACGTTGTCCTGCGTAGCACCACCTTGGTCCCGCACGTTTTCTACGGCGGCTCGCTCACTCCCACTCGTGCCCCACACTCCCACTACGGCGTTCGGCGCACTACCACGGGGTCCCGCACACTTTCTGCGGCTCTTTGCGAAATCCCACTTAGTACCCACACACTTTCTACGGCGTTCTGCGCGCTCTTGAGTCCGTACCCGTAAGGTCGCCCGTCTTGAAACTCAAGCCGAATAAACGGTCAAACAAACACACAGAGAAACGCACGCATACATACATACATACATACATACACACACACACGCAAACAAAAATTTACCAAAATATCGCTCCAGCCGCGAAGCGGCTGGAGAGGTTTGGTTTTGCCTAGGCCTTGTGATCACTTAGAATTTTATAAAATAGTTTATAGAATCTTTGAAACAAAATTTCTGAAGATTTCCTTCTGGATATAAGCGAAGGGGTCCAGAAGACACCTGCTGTCCGAATTTCAGCAAAATCGCTTCACAAATAACAAAGTTGTGAGCCCGAAAGCTTAAGAAAATTTCATGGTGTGCGCCGTAGGCCGTGAGCCGTAGGCCGTAGGCCGTGGGCCGTAGGCCGTCACGCTTTTCAGTCCTCACTGCTAATAGCCACTGCCAATGGTCTCAGGCAATCAACTTGGCAGACAGGTAAGTTGGTAGGAGGTACGTAGGCTGGTAATTAACCGATTTGTAGGTGAGGGGGGATTCTGATGACGTCATCGGGACGTCGTGAAAAGTGCCTCGAGTTTCTGATGACGTCATCGGGACGTCGTGAGAGTGCTTCGGGCTTCTGATGAGGTCATGGGGACGTCGTGAAAAGTGCTTCGGGCTTCTGATGACGTCATCGGGACGTCGTGAAAAGGCTTCGGGCTTCTGATGACGTCATCGGGACGTCGTGAAAAGGCTTCGGGCTTCTGATGACGTCATCGGGACGTCGTGAGAGTGCTTCGGGCTTCTGATGACGTCATCGAGACGTCGTGAAAAGTGCTTCGGGCTTCTGATGACGTCATCGTGACGTCGTGAGAGTGCTTCGGGCTTCTGATGGCGTCATCGGGACGTCGTGAAAAGTGCTTCGGGCTTCTGATGACGTCATCGGGACGTCGTGAAAGTGCTTCGGGCTTCTGATGACGTCATCGGGACGTCGTGAAAAGTGCTTCGGGCTTCTGATGACGTCATCGGGACGTCGTGAAAGTGCTTCGGGCTTCTGATGACGTCATCGGGACGTCGTGAAAAGTGCTTCGGGCTTCTGATGACGTCATCGGGACGTCGTGAAAGTGCTTCGGGCTTCTGATGACGTCATGGGGACGTCGTGAAAAGTGCTTCGGGCTTCTGATGACGTCATCGGGACGTCGTGAGAGTGCTTCGGGCTTCTGATGACGTCATCGGGACGTCGTGAAAAGTAAGCTTCGGGCTTCTGATGACGTCATCGGGACGTCGTGAAAGTGCTTCGGGCTTCTGATGACGTCATCGGGACGTCGTGAAAAGTGCTTCGGGCTTCTGATGACGTCATCGGGACGTCGTGAGAGTGCTTCGGGCTTCTGATGACGTCATCGGGACGTCGTGAAAAGTGCTTCGGGCTTTTGATGACGTCATCGGGACGTCGAAAGTGCTTCGGGCTTCCTGATGACGTCATGGGGACGTCGTGAAAAGTGCTTCGGGCTTCTGATGACGTCATCGGGACGTCATGAAAGTGCTTCAGGCTTCTGATGACGTCATCGGGACGCCGTGAAAAGTGCTTCGGGCTTTGATGACGTCATCGGGACGTCGAAAGTGCTTCGGGCTTCTGATGACGTCATCGGGACGTCGTGAAAAGTGCTTCGGGCTTCTGATGACGTCATCGGGACGTCGTGAATAGTGCTTCGGGCTTCTGACGACGTCATCGGGACGTCGTGAAAGTGCTTCAGGTTTCTGATGACGTCATCGGGACGTCGTGAAAAGTGCTTCGGGCTTCTTATGACGTCATCGGGACGTCGTGAAAGTGCTTGGCTTCTAATGACGTCATCGGGACGTCGTGAAAAGTGCTTCGGGCTTCTGATGACGTCATCGGGACGTCGTAAAAAGTGCCTCGAGTTTCTGATGACGTCATTGGGACGTCGTGAAAGTGCGGGCCTACCCCAGACGGGGGCACTCAAGATTCAAGTCAGAAATGGAATGAACCACCGATCTATAACGCTATCAATCAAAGTATTTCTACACAACTTCATCAACAACAATGACTGATAACAGCATCAAGCACCTTTTATCAAGGTTTCCATTCATTTTCATGAGAAAGTCGTGGGTGCCCCCCCCCCGTCTAGGATAGTCCCAAGAGGGCTTCCGGGCTTCTGATGACGTCATCGGGACATCGTGAGAAGTGCGGGACTATCCTAGACGGGGACTCAAGATTCAAGTCAGAAATGGAATGAACCACCGATCTATAACGCTATCAATCAAAGTATCTCTACACAACTTCATCAACAACAATGACTGATAGCAGCATCAAGCACCTTTTATCAAGGTTTCCATTCATTTTCATGAGAAAGTCGTGGGTGCCCCCCCCCGTCTAGGATAGTCCCAAGAGTGCTTCGGGCTCCTGATGACGTCATCGGGACATCGTGAAAAGTGCTTCGGGCTCCTGATGACGTCATCAGTACGTCGTAAAAAGTGCGGGACTATCCTAGACGGGGGGGGGGGGCACTCAAGATTCAAGTCAGAAATGGAATGAACCACCGATCTATAACGCTATCAATCGAAGTATTTCTACAGAGCTTCATCAACAACAATGAGTGATAGCAGCATCAAACATCTTTTATCAGGGTTTCCATTCATTTTCATGAGAAAGTCGTGGGTGCCATCCCCCGTCTAGGATAGTCCCAAGAGTGCTTCGGGCTTCTGATGACGTCATCGGGACATCATGAGAAGTGCCGGACTATCCTAGACGGTGGGGGGGGGGCACTCAAGATTCAAGTCAGAAATGGAATGAACCACCGATCTATAACGCTATCAATCGAAGTATTTCTACAGAACTTCATCAACAACAGTGATTGATAGCAGCATCAAACATCTTTTATCAGGTTTTCCATTCATTTTCATGGAAAAATCGTGGGTGACCCCCCCCCGTCTAGGATAGTCCCGAAAGTGCTTCGGGTTTCTGATGACGTCATCGGGACGTCGTGAAAAGTGCTTCGAGCTTCAGATGAAGTCATCGGGACGTCGTGGAAACCCGGATAGTGGGCAGGTGTTCGGGACCCGTTGCTGCTCATCCGAAAAGTTGTGAAGACCACCCCGTAGAGTGAGCAGGAGCCCAGACTCGATGCTAGCCATCCGAGAAATTATGCCCCGGACTTTGCGCAGGAGAGAACACCTTGCAAAACTTCTGTAAAAGTGTAAGGATGACAAGCATAGCAAGCAGAAAGTTTGAGATGTTATGTGAGTCATGTCAGGTCATGTTGCCAGGCTGCTTTTCAGTTTCGTAAGGTCATTCACACAACCCCATTTTGAGTGCTCCCTCTTCCTTCTTCACCAGCCTACTGATTTTTTCTGCAATAAATGGTACTTGCTTATTAGCATCCAAATTCAAAAACAAATTGTTAGAACTATCTCCATTCGCAGCTCAGCAGAGCTTTTTCATATCAGATTCATGGAATCGAAGCGGCTGTTCTGCGAAGGAGTGGGGCAACGGAAACGAAATAATGAGTATGTAAAACTGCTTTGTTCCACTGATGTGAAAGTGTCCAGATGGAATGGAAGGTAGTTTCTGACTGTCCCGGTTTTAAGTTAGTTTCATTTGAAGGCGAAGAACTGCAGGCAGATTCTGCATCCGGCTGTAGGCCAGCAGGCTTTCATGATTATCGACCGGGTTGGCTACGTCTGGGCGACCAACTATAACCGGGGCCTAAGGTCCCTGTCAGAGTTGGTTGAGAAAATCACCGTGGCCGACCCGTTCGATACGTATGAAAAACATGGAAGGTGCAAATAACACCCGGTGTAGCCAGATGTGGCTGACGCGATCAATATGAATGAATTATGTGGAACGATATCATGGATATCATTCATTTCTTAGGCATCTTTCATAGTCCTCACCGCAAGCGCGGCACGCGCGTGACGCGCGGGAGGGGCGGTGGACTATGAAAGTTCTTACCGCGCGGCACGCGCGTGACGCGCGGTAAGAACTTTCATAGTCCATCAGCACCGCCATAGCGGCGCCGCCCAAACCGCCGTGGCGGTATTACCGTTTCAATCAATAACTGCTTCTCGATTTAAGTCCACTCCAACAAAAATAATTCTGGGACTATCCTGCGCCACCGCATACGCAAATGCAAGCGAGGAATTTCTGTACAAGTCCCAGTTGAGGCCCGACTTTTACCCGCACCGCCATGGCGGTGCCGCTGGAGATTTCATAGTGGCTTTCCGCTCGTCCCGCGCGTGCCGCGCGGTGAAAAGTTTCATAGTCCACCGCTCGTCCCGCGCGTCACGCGCGTGCCGCGCTTGCGGTGAGGACTATGAAAGATGCCTTAGCTAATATCATGTGAACATCGGTCTTGTCAGCCACATCGAGTGATTTTTCTGAGATAGTTTTACAACAGTTTGGGTCATTGATTCTTGTGACCACAGAAAGAGGACTGATCTAGTGGGGAGATGAAGAGGTCTTTGTTCGAAATTCTTGCATGGGATATTACAGCGTAATATCAAGAAAAAGTGAACAATTCTGTAAAAAAGGGGTCTCCCAAGCAGAAGTGGTTTGGTTAGCATTACAAATGCTTCAACAAAAGGGAACAATAGGAAAGCGGAATGAGGAGAGTCTACAAAAATGAACAATATCCTCCAAGAACTCTTTTCTTTTTCGAAACTTCCAAACAGCGGAAACAAACCGTTGTGATATTTTACGAGGAAGAATTGACTGGTTCCTAAAACAATTTAACATCATCTCCCCTTTTAATGATAGCTATTAGGTTCACATGCATATATACATATTTTATCGGCACTCACATAATCAAAGTCCTTTATGGAGCCAAAAGCGCTTCCTCATAGAGAACCACAACGGTTTGTTTCCGCTGTTTGGAGGTTTCGAAAAATAAAAGAGTTCTTGGAGGATATTGTTCATTTTTTGTAGACTCTCCTCATTCCGCTTTCCTATTGTTCCCTTTTTGTTGAAGCATTTGTAACGCTAACCAAACCACTTCTGCTTGGGAGACCCCTTTTTTACAGATATATACAGTGCGTTTCATAATTATAGGACACCCTAAATTTTCCAAGTATCAGCTTTCACGGCTGGTTTAGAAGTCTGCGGCTGGAACCATTGCAATTGGCGTGAAAAATAACCCTAGTAGACATTTTTCCAGATTATTCAGTCAACTGTACTTTTTTAGAACCCATTTTTTTGATTTTTTGCTTGTTTCATAATTATAGGACACCCACCACTAAAACGAAATTTACGGTTCCACCTTGACTTTAAATCAGGGTGATAAGTAGCACAATCATTGCTTTCATCAATTCTCGAATATGCCTCGCGCTTCCTGGTCTGAGTGTTGAGCAGGCTGCTATTTCTGCCTTGAGCGCCGCCGGACAATGTTGCAGCAGTATTGCGAGACAGATGGGGCGTTCTCGTCATGTAGTCTCTAGCTACCTGAAGTGATCCATTGGAATATGGTAAGAAAAGCATACTGGACGCCTGGAGGAAAGTTTCCGGACAGCACGAGAGGCGAATTCTGAGGGCAGCGTCTAACAGTACTGCAAGCCTCCGCCAGATTCATGCAGAAGTCGAACTTCCTGTGTCCCGTACGACCTTATGGAGGATAATTCAACGTAGCGGATTCATCGAGCGAGCTATAATGAAGAAAGCGCCTCGTCTCAAGCCCGAACACAAGGTGGCTCGACTCAACTTCGCCAAGAAAAACATGCGAACTAACTGGAGCAAGGTGGGTGTCTTTCTCAGAATCGAAACCGAAGCGCTAGGAACTATAAAACTAACCGTATTCATTCCAGGTAGTGTGGTCGGACGAGAAGAAGTTCAATCTTGATGGATGCGATGGACAGAAGTATTACTGGCATGACAAAAGGAAGCACCCCATGCAGTTCTCAAGAAGGAATTTCGGTGGCGGTTCGCTAATGGTTTGGGGTGCGTTCTGTGCGAGCCAGAGGCTGGACCTAGCATTCACAACCACTCGTATGGACAGTACTGAGTACCAGGAAGTGCTCAAGACTCGCCTCATACCATTTCTGAGAGGAAGACGGAGACAACATTTGAGCTTCCAGCAGGACGATGCAAGGATTCACGTGAGTCACTCCACCAAGGCATTCCTGGAGAACGAAGGCGTGAAGGTACTGGATTGGCCAGCATGCAGTCCTGACTTGAATCCTATAGAGAACCTCTGGGGCATTCTCGCACGTCGGGTGTATACCGGCAACCGGCAATTTGAGACGATAGAAGAACTGAAACGCGCTGTCTTGAAGGAATGGAGCGAAATCGATGCCGCCGTCCTTCAGAATCTCTGGGAGTATGCAGGAGCGCATCTATGAAGTGATCGTCAACGGCGGACGGCCTGTTTCCTATTGATGTGTAGTTGCTTATGTTGTATCAATAATAAAACTGCTTGAATATCGAGGTGTCCTATAATTATGAAACAAGCAAAAAATCAAAAAAATGGGTTCTTAAAAAGTACAGTTGACCGAGAAATCTGGGAAAATGTCTAGTAGGGTTAATTTCCATGCCGACTGCAATGGTTTCAGCGACAGACTTCTAAACCTGCCGTGAAAGTTGATACTTGAAAAATTTAGGGTGTCCTATAATTATGAAACGCACTGTAGTAGGATCAGATGTTTCTTATCGATCAATGGCAAACTTGGGGCTGCACCAGCCCTGGCTACAGAATACTTAGTGAGCATACGCGACCGTACCATCACCTTTTCCTGTTGCCGTGCACAGTATGCTTGGCTTTCACTGTATGCCGTGAACCGTATGTCTGACGGGTGCCATTTACCCGCGGACTCAATTCACAGTAGAATTCCTATCCCCTGCAATATTTCACGTTTCGGAACATCGTTTTCACGTAAACTTTGTCTGCGAGGCTGTTTGAGATGCGAAACATGCGAGTGGAGTACGTACTCAGAATTTCAGAAGATAACGGTGGCTTACGGTACTTCTACCGTAGCAGGTCAATGTTTCGAGTACGACTTAAACTTTGCTATCGGTGGCTTCTTGAGGCGCGGATCACGAATCTTTTATCTATCCTAGGCGGGGGGGGGCAGGGTGGAGCAGGCCGTTGCGCCTACTTTCGGCGGAGCTACGACCCCCCTCACAGTTGACTAACTTTTTTTCGTACAAGCTCCCCCCCCAATTTTCTTTTCCCATACATTTCCTATTTATTTTACGACCCCTCGTCGCGTCGAGTACCAAAACTGCCCAACCCTGACGGGGGGCTACCAGGGTTTAGGCCTCGGTCATGGTTGGCTGTTCGGCGTAGCCAGCCCGGTCGATAATCATGGCAGACATGAATGAAGTGGGGTATTGTTCCACATAGTTCATGCATATTGACCACGTCAGCCACACCTGGCCACACCGGGTGTTTTTTGCAACCTCCATCGTCCGTGTTTTCCATGCGTATCGACCGGGCAGGCCACGGTTTTTTTCAACCAACTCTGACAGGGGCCTTATTCATAGAAATGAACAAAACTCTTATGGAAGATGCATGATACTGCTACCAATTATTGTTGTTATGAGAACACGATAGAAATATTTAGATTGATAGCGTTCCCGATGGGTGGTTCATTTCATGTGTCTTAAGTCCTTCGTGCCTCCTCCTCCCCCTCCCCGTCTAGGATAGTGCCGAATACGTTATTGTGGTGAGCGCGAAGCGCTCACCAGATTTGGCTTTGATTCGCCATCGCGCAACCCCCTGATCTCAGTATCAGGGTCCAGAGTAAACGTAGGAAGACCGTTCTTTTTGCATTTAATACACTTTAGAAAGGTGAATAACTGTTCAAAAAATGGTCCGGAATGGTTACCTGAGATTCGAGAAAAAGTGTCAAAACCACGTCATTTTGGTCGAAAAAATGTTCATCTCCTTTTTTTTTCAGTTGGCGTTCACGATCTTGTTGGAACACCTATCGTTGAGCTAGAGAGCTCATTTTTAACCAGAAAGCTGGTTTTGTTTGCACCTAGTTCCTGTCAAATTTTGAAGTTGGTAGCTCAATTTTTGCGGAACCTCAAAATTGAGGGTAAAGAAAGACAAAAACACGTAAACATGTTATTAAAAACCAACCGACGTTTGCTTACTCGTAAAAATGAACTAGTGAAATAAACACTGTTACTGATAGGCTTTTGCTCAGGATTTGACGGGGCAACGCTTCAATCAATACGGCGGGATCTCGGAAGTACTTTTTGGAACGCCGCACGGTGTGACTCAAAAGTGCGCCACAGAACGCCGTAGATAGTGTGCGGGACCCCAGCAGGAGTGCGAAAGACGTCGTAGAACATGTGTGTGACCAAAGTAGGAGTGCGCCGGACGCCGTAGAAAGTGTGCGGGACCCAAATGGGTGTGCGCAGAACGCCGTAGAAAGTGTGTGGGACCCGAATGAGAGTACGCAGAACGCCGTAGAAAGTGTGCGGGACCCAAGTGGGAGTGCGCCGGACGCCGTAGAAAGTGTGCGGGACCCAAATGAGTGTGCGCAGAACGCCGTAGAAAGTGTGTGGAACCCAAATGAGAGTGTGCCGGAACGCCGTAGAAAGTGTGTGGGACCCAAATGAGAGTGCGCCGGACGCCGTAGAAAGTGTGCGGCACCCAAATGGGTGTGCGCAGAACGCCCTAGAAAGTGTGTGGGACCCAAATGAGAGTGCGCCGGACGCCGTAGAAAGTGTGCGGGACCCAAATGAGAGTGCGCCGGACGCCGTAGAAAGTGTGCGGGACCTACGTGGGAATGCGCCGGACGCCGTAGAAAGTGTGCGGGACTCAAATGGGTGTGCGCAGAACGTCGTAGTAAATGTGTGGGACCCAAATGGGTGTGCGCAGAACGCCGTAGAAAGTATGCGGGACCCAAATGGGTGTGCGCAGAACGCCCTAGAAAGTGTTTGGGACCCAAATGAGAGTGCGCCGGACGCCGTAGAAAGTGTGCGGGACCCAAATGAGAGTGCGCCGGACGCCGTAGAAAGTGTGCGGGACCCAAATGAGAGTGCGCCGGACGCCGTAGAAAGTGTGCGGGACCCAAATGGGTGTGCGCAGAACGCCGTAGAAAGTGTGCGGGACCCAAGTGAGAGTGCGCCGGACGCCGTAGAAAGTGTGCGGGACCCATATGGGTGTGCGCAGAACGCCGTAGAAAGTGTGTGGGACCCAAATGGGTGTGCGCAGAACGCCGAAGTAAGTGTGCGGGACCCAAGTGGGAGTGCGCCGGACGCCGTAGAAAGTGTGCGGGACCCAAATGGGTGTGCGCAGAACGTCCTAGAAAGTGTGTGGGACCCAAATGAAAGTGCGCCGGACGCCGTAGAAAGTGCCGTACCCAAATGGGTGTGCGCAGAACGCCCTAGAAAGTGTGTTGGACCCAAATGAGAGTGTGCAGGTCGCCGTAAAAAGTGTGCGGGACCCAAATGAGAGTGCGCCGGACGCCGTAGAAAGTGTGCGGGACCCAAGTGGGAGTGCGCCGGACGCCGTAGAAAGTGTGTGGGACCCAAATGAAAGTGCGCCGGACTCTGTAGAAAGTGCGGGACCCAAATTGGTGTGCGCAGAACGCCCTAGAAAGTGTGTGGGACCCAAATGAGAGTGCGCAGGACGCCGTAGAAAGTGTGCGGGACCCAAGTGGGAGTACGCCGGACGCCGTAGAAACTGTGTGGGACCCAAATGGAAGTGCGCCGGACGACGTAGAAAGTGTGCGGACCCGCGTGGAGCGCCGGACGCCGTAGAAAGTGTGCCGGACCCAAATGGGTGTGCGCAGAACGCCGTAGAAAATGTGTGGGGCGCAAGTGGGTGTGCGCAGACCGCCGTAGAAAGTATGCGGGACCCAACTGGGTGTGCGCCGGACGCCGTAGAAATTGTGCGGGAGCCAAATGGGTGTGCGCAGAACGCCCTAGAAAGTGTGTGGGACCCAAATGAAAGTGCGCCGGACGCCGTAGAAAGTGCCGTACCCAAATGGGTGTGCGCAGAACGCCGTAGAAAGTGTGTGGGACCCAAATGAGAGTGTGCAGGACGCCGTAGAAAGTGTGTGGGACCCAAATGAAAGTGCGCCGGACGCCGTATAAAGTGTGCAGGACCCAAATGGGTGTGCGCAGAACGCCCTAGATAGTGTGTGGGACCTAAATGAAAGTGCGCCGGACGCCGTAGAAAGTGCCGTACCCAAATGGGTGTGCGCAGAACGCCCTAGGAAGTGTGTGGGACCCAAATGAGAGTGTGCAGGTCGCCGTAGAAAGTGTGCAGGACCCATGTGGGAGTGCGCCGGACGCCGTAGAAAGTGTGCGGGACCCAAATGGGTGTGCGCAGAACGCCCTAGAAAGTGTGTGGGACCCAAATGAGAGTGCGCCGGACGCCGTAGAAAGTGTGCGGGACCCAAATGAGAGTGCGCCGGACGCCGTAGAAAGTGTGCGGGACCTACGTGGAATGCGCCGGACGCCGTAGAAAGTGTGCGGGACTCAAATGGGTGTGCGCAGAACGTCGTAGAAAATGTGTGCGACCCAAATGGGTGTGCGCAGAACGCCGTAGAAAGTATGCGGGACCCAAATGGGTGTGCGCAGAACGCCCTAGAAAGTGTTTGGGACCCAAATTAGAGTGCGCCGGACGCCGTAGAAAGTGTGCGGGACTCAAATGAGAGTGCGCCGGACGCCGTAGAAAGTGTGCGGGACCCAAATGAGAGTGCGCTGGACGCCGTAGAAAGTGTGCGGGACCCACGTGGGAGTGCGCCGGACGCCGTAGAAAGTGTGCGGGACCCAAATGGGTGGGCGCAGAACGCCGTAGAAAGTGTGGGGACCCAAGTGGGAGTGCGCCGGACGCCATAGAGAGTGTGCGGGACCCAAACGGGTGTGCGCAGAACGCCGTAGAAAGTGTGCGGGACCCAAATGGGTGTGCGCAGAACGCCATAGAAAGTGTGTGGGACCCAAATGAGAGTGCGCCGGACGCCGTAGAAAGTGTGTGGGACCCAAATGGGTGTGCGCGGAACGCCGGAGAAAGTGTGCGGGACCCAAGTGGGAGTGCGCCGGAGGCCGTAGAAAGTGTGCGGGACTCAAATGGGTGTGCGCAGAACGCCGTAGTAAATGTGTGGGACCCAAATGAGAGTGTGCAGGACGCCGTAGAAAGTGTGCGGGACCCATGTGGGAGTGCGCCGGACGCCGTAGAAAGTGTGCGAGACCCAAATGGGTGTGCGCAGAACGCCCTATAAAGTGTGTGGAACCCAAATGAGAGTGCGTCGGACGCCGTAGAAAGTGTGCGGGACCCAATGAGAGTGCGCCGGACGCCGTAGAAAGTGTGCGGGACCCAAGTGGGAGTGCGCCGGACGCCGTAGAAAGTGGGCGGGACCCAAACGGATGTGCGCAGAACGGCATAGAAAGTGTGTGGGACCCAAATGAGAGTGCGCCGGACGCCGTAGAAAGTGTGCGGGACCCAAATGAGAGTGCGCCGGACGCCGTAGAAAGTGTGCGGGACCCACGTGGGAGTGCGCCGGACGCCGTAGAAAGTGTGCGGGACCCAAATGGGTGTGCGCAGAACGCCCTAGAAAGTGTGTGGGACCCAAATGAAAGTGCGCCGGACGCCGTAGAAAGTGCCGTACCCAAATGGGTGTGCGCAGAACGCCCTAGAAAGTGTGTGGGACCCAAATGAGAGTGTGCAGGTCGCCGTAGAAAGTGTGCGGGACCCAAAAGGGAGTGCGCCGGACGCCGTAGAAAGTGTGCAGGACCCAAATGGGTGTGCGCAGAACGCCCTAGATAGTGTGTGGGACCTAAATGAAAGTGCGCCGGACGCCGTAGAAAGTGCCGTACCCAAATGGGTGTGTGCAGAACGCCCTAGGAAGTGTGTGGGACCCAAATGAGAGTGTGCAGGTCGCCGTAGAAAGTGTGCGGGACCCATGTGGGAGTGCGCCGGACGCCGTAGAAAGTGTGCGGGACCCAAATGGGTGTGCGCAGAACGCCCTAGAAAGTGTGTGGGACCCAAATGAGAGTGCGCCGGACGCCGTAGAAAGTGTGCGGGACCCAAATGAGAGTGCGCCGGACGCCGTAGAAAGTGTGCGGGACCTACGTGGGAATGCGCCGGACGCCGTAGAAAGTGTGCGGGACTCAAATGGGTGTGCGCAGAACGTCGTAGTAAATGTGTGCGACCCAAATGGGTGTGCGCAGAACGCCGTAGAAAGTATGCGGGACCCACATGGGTGTGCGCAGAACGCCCTAGAAAGTGTTTGGGACCCAAATGAGAGTGCGCCGGACGCCGTAGAAAGTGTGCGGGACCCAAATGAGAGTGCGCCGGACGCCGTAGAAAGTGTGCGGGACCCAAATGAGAGTGCGCTGGACGCCGTAGAAAGTGTGCGGGACCCACGTGGGAGTGCGCCGGACGCCGTAGAAAGTGTGCGGGACCCAAGTGGGAGTGCGCCGGACGCCGTAGAAAGTGTGCGGGACCCAAATGGGTGTGCGCAGAACGCCGTAGAAAGTGTGTGGGACCCAAATGGGTGTGCGCAGAACGCCGTAGAAAGTGTGCGGGACCCAAGTGGGTGTGCGCCGGACGCCGTAGAAATTGTGCGGGACCCAAATGGGTGTGCGCAGAACGCCCTAGAAAGTGTGTGGGACCCAAATGAAAGCGCGCCGGACGCCGTAGAAAGTGCCGTACCCAAATGGGTGTGCGCAGAACGCCCTAGAAAGTGTGTGGGACCCAAATGAGAGTGTGCAGGTCGCCGTAGAAAGTGTGCGGGACCCAAAAGGGAGTGCGCCGGACGCCGTAGAAAGTGTGCAGGACCCAAATGGGTGTGCGCAGAACGCCCTAGATAGTGTGTGGGACCTAAATGAAAGTGCGCCGGACGCCGTAGAAAGTGCCGTACCCAAATGGGTGTGTGCAGAACGCCCTAGGAAGTGTGTGGGACCCAAATGAGAGTGTGCAGGTCGCCGTAGAAAGTGTGCGGGACCCATGTGGGAGTGCGCCGGACGCCGTAGAAAGTGTGCGGGACCCAAATGGGTGTGCGCAGAACGCCCTAGAAAGTGTGTGGGACCCAAATGAGAGTGCGCCGGACGCCGTAGAAAGTGTGCGGGACCCAAATGAGAGTGCGCCGGACGCCGTAGAAAGTGTGCGGGACCTACGTGGGAATGCGCCGGACGCCGTAGAAAGTGTGCGGGACTCAAATGGGTGTGCGCAGAACGTCGTAGTAAATGTGTGCGACCCAAATGGGTGTGCGCAGAACGCCGTAGAAAGTATGCGGGACCCAAATGGGTGTGCGCAGAACGCCCTAGAAAGTGTTTGGGACCCAAATTAGAGTGCGCCGGACGCCGTAGAAAGTGTGCGGGACTCAAATGAGAGTGCGCCGGACGCCGTAGAAAGTGTGCGGGACCCAAATGAGAGTGCGCTGGACGCCGTAGAAAGTGTGCGGGACCCACGTGGGAGTGCGCCGGACGCCGTAGAAAGTGTGCGGGACCCAAATGGGTGGGCGCAGAACGCCGTAGAAAGTGTGGGGACCCAAGTGGGAGTGCGCCGGACGCCATAGAGAGTGTGCGGGACCCAAACGGGTGTGCGCAGAACGCCGTAGAAAGTGTGCGGGACCCAAATGGGTGTGCGCAGAACGCCCTAGAAAGTGTGTGGGACCCAAATGAGAGTGAGCCGGACGCCGTAGAAAGTGTGCGGGACAAAAATGGGTGTGCGCAGAACGCCGTAGAAAGTGTGCGGGACCCAAGTGGGAGTGCGCCGGACGCCGTAGAAATTGTGCGGGACCCAAATGGGTGTGCGCAGAACGCCGTAGAAAGTGTGTGGGACCCAAATGAGAGTGTGCAGGTCGCCGTAGAAAGTGTGCGGGACCCATGTGGGAGTGCGCCGGACGCCGTAGAAAGTGTGCGGGACCCAAATGGGTGTGCGCAGAACGCCCTAGAAAGTGTGTGGGACCCAAATGAGAGTGCGCCGGACGCCGTAGAAAGTGTGCGGGACCCAAATGAGAGTGCGCCGGACGCCGTAGAAAGTGTGCGGGACCCAAGTGGGAGTGCGCCGGACGCCGTAGAAAGTGTGCGGGACCCAAATGGGTGTGCGCAGAACGCCCTAGAAAGTGTGTGGGACCCAAATGAGAGTGCGCTGGACGCCGTAGAAAGTGTGCGGGACCCAAATGAGAGTGCGCCGGACGCCGTAGAAAGTGTGCGGGACCTACGTGGGAATGCGCCGGACGCCGTAGAAAGTGTGCGGGACTCAAATGGGTGTGCGCAGAACGTCGTAGTAAATGTGTGGGACCCAAATGGGTGTGCGCAGAACGCCGTAGAAAGTATGCGGGACCCAAATGGGTGTGCGCAGAACGCCCTAGAAAGTGTTTGGGACCCAAATGAGAGTGCGCCGGACGCCGTAGAAAGTGTGCGGGACCCAAATGAGAGTGCGCCGGACGCCGTAGAAAGTGTGCGGGACCCACGTGGGAGTGCGCCGGACGCCGTAGAAAGTGTGCGGGACCCAAATGGGTGGGCGCAGAACGCCGTAGAAAGTGTGGGGACCCAAGTGGGAGTGCGCCGGACGCCATAGAGAGTGTGCGGGACCCAAACGGGTGTGCGCAGAACGCCGTAGAAAGTGTGCGGGACCCAAATGGGTGTGCGCAGAACGCCCTAGAAAGTGTGTGGGACCCAAATGAGAGTGAGCCGGACGCCGTAGAAAGTGTGCGGGACAAAAATGGGTGTGCGCAGAACGCCGTAGAAAGTGTGCGGGACCCAAGTGGGAGTGCGCCGGACGCCGTAGAAATTGTGCGGGACCCAAATGGGTGTGCGCAGAACGCCGTAGAAAGTGTGTGGGACCCAAATGGGTGTGCGCAGAACGCCGTAGAAAGTGTGCGGGACCCAAGTGGGTGTGCGCCGGACGCCGTAGAAATTGTGCGGGACCCAAATGGGTGTGCGCAGAACGCCCTAGAAAGTGTGTGGGACCCAAATGAAAGCGCGCCGGACGCCGTAGAAAGTGCCGTACCCAAATGGGTGTGCGCAGACCGCCCTAGAAAGTGTGTGGGACCCAAATGAGAGTGTGCAGGTCGCCGTAGAAAGTGTGCGGGACCCAAAAGGGAGTGCGCCGGACGCCGTAGAAAGTGTGCAGGACCCAAATGGGTGTGCGCAGAACGCCCTAGATAGTGTGTGGGACCTAAATGAAAGTGCGCCGGACGCCGTAGAAAGTGCCGTACCCAAATGGGTGTGTGCAGAACGCCCTAGGAAGTGTGTGGGACCCAAATGAGAGTGTGCAGGTCGCCGTAGAAAGTGTGCGGGACCCATGGGAGTGCGCCGGACGCCGTATAAAGTGTGCGGGACCCAAATGGGTGTGCGCAGAACGCCCTAAAAAGTGTGTGGGACCCAAATGAGAGTGCGCCGGACGCCGTAGAAAGTGTGCGGGACCCAAATGAGAGTGCGCCGGACGCCGTAGAAAGTGTGCGGGACCTACGTGGGAATGCGCCGGACGCCGTAGAAAGTGTGCGGGACTCAAATGGGTGTGCGCAGAACGTCGTAGTAAATGTGTGCGACCCAAATGGGTGTGCGCAGAACGCCGTAGAAAGTATGCGGGACCCACATGGGTGTGCGCAGAACGCCCTAGAAAGTGTTTGGGACCCAAATGAGAGTGCGCCGGACGCCGTAGAAAGTGTGCGGGACCCAAATGAGAGTGCGCCGGACGCCGTAGAAAGTGTGCGGGACCCAAATGAGAGTGCGCTGGACGCCGTAGAAAGTGTGCGGGACCCACGTGGGAGTGCGCCGGACGCCGTAGAAAGTGTGCGGGACCCAAGTGGGTGTGCGCCGGACGCCGTAGAAAGTGTGCGGGACCCAAATGGGTGTGCGCAGAACGCCGTAGAAAGTGTGTGGGACCCAAATGGGTGTGCGCAGAACGCCGTAGAAAGTGTGCGGGACCCAAGTGGGTGTGCGCCGGACGCCGTAGAAATTGTGCGGGACCCAAATGGGTGTGCGCAGAACGCCCTAGAAAGTGTGTGGGACCCAAATGAAAGCGCGCCGGACGCCGTAGAAAGTGCCGTACCCAAATGGGTGTGCGCAGAACGCCCTAGAAAGTGTGTGGGACCCAAATGAGAGTGTGCAGGTCGCCGTAGAAAGTGTGCGGGACCCAAAGGAGTGCGCCGGACGCCGTAGAAAGTGTGCAGGACCCAAATGGGTGTGCGCAGAACGCCCTAGATAGTGTGTGGGACCCAAATGAAAGTGCGCCGGACGCCGTAGAAAGTGCCGTACCCAAATGGGTGTGTGCAGAACGCCCTAGGAAGTGTGTGGGACCCAAATGAGAGTGTGCAGGTCGCCGTAGAAAGTGTGTGGGACCCAAATGGGAGTGCGCCTGACGCCGTAGAAAGTGTGTGGGACCCAAATGGGTGCGCGCAGAACGCCCTAGAAAGTGTGTGGGACCCAAATGAGAGGGCGCCGGACGCCGTAGAAAGTGTGCGGACCCAAATGAGAGAGCGACGGACGCCGTAGAAAGTGTGCGGGACCTACGTATGAATGCGCCGGACGCCTTAG
The DNA here is from genome assembly GCA_029168955.1 of Aplectana chamaeleonis. NCBI lineage: Eukaryota > Metazoa > Nematoda > Chromadorea > Rhabditida > Cosmocercidae > Aplectana > Aplectana chamaeleonis. Next base: position 727,588 of record JAPDOI010000241.1, on the reverse strand, counting down.
AAAGTGTGCGGGACTCAAATGGGTGTGCGCAGAACGTCGTAGTAAATGTGTGGGACCCAAATGGGTGTGCGCAGAACGCCGTAGAAAGTATGCGGGACCCAAATGGGTGTGCGCAGAACGCCCTAGAAAGTGTTTGGGACCCAAATGAGAGTGCGCCGGACGCCGTAGAAAGTGTGCGGGACCCAAATGAGAGTGCGCCGGACGCCGTAGAAAGTGTGCGGGACCCAAATGAGAGTGCGCTGGACGCCGTAGAAAGTGTGCGGGACCCACGTGGGAGTGCGCCGGACGCCGTAGAAAGTGTGCGGGACCCAAATGGGTGGGCGCAGAACGCCGTAGAAAGTGTGGGGACCCAAGTGGGAGTGCGCCGGACGCCATAGAGAGTGTGCGGGACCCAAACGGGTGTGCGCAGAACGCCGTAGAAAGTGTGCGGGACCCAAATGGGTGTGCGCAGAACGCCCTAGAAAGTGTGTGGGACCCAAATGAGAGTGAGCCGGACGCCGTAGAAAGTGTGCGGGACCAAATGGGTGTGCGCAGAACGCCGTAGAAAGTGTGCGGGACCCAAGTGGGAGTGCCCCGGACGCCGTAGAAATTGTGGGGGACGCAAATGGGTGTGCGCAGAACGCCGTAGAAAGTGTGTGGGACCCAAATGAGAGTGCGCCGGACGTCGTAGAAAGTGTGCGGGACCCACGTGGGAGTGCGCCGGACGCCGTAGAAAGTGTGCGGGACCCTAATGGGTGTGCGCAGAACGCCCTAGAAAGTGTGTGGGACCCGAATGAGAGTGAGCCGGACGCCGTAGAAAGTGTGCGGGACCCAAATGAGAGTGCGCCGGACGCCGTAGAAAGTGTGCGGGACCTACGTGGGAATGCGCCGGACGCCGTAGAAAGTGTGCGGGACCCAAATGGGTGGGCGCAGAACGCCGTAGAAAGTGTGGGGACCTAAGTGGGAGTGCGCCGGACGCCATAGAGAGTGTGCGGGACCCAAATGGGTGGGCGCAGAACGCCGTAGAAAGTGTGCGGGACCCGAATGGGTGTGCGCAGAACGCCCTAGAAAGTGTGTAGGACCCAAATGAGAGTGCGCCGGACGTCGTAGAAAGTATGCGGGACCCAAATGGGTGTGCGCAGAACGCCGTAGAAAGTGTGCGGAACCCAAGTGGGAGTGCGCCGGACGCCGTAGAAATTGTGCGGGACCCAAATGGGTGTGCGCAGAACGCCGTAGAAAGTGTGTGGGGCCCAAATGGGTGTGCGCAGAACGCCGTAGAAAGTGTGCGGGACCCAAGTGTAAGTGCGCCGGACGCCGCAGAAATTGTGCGGGACCCAAATGGGTGTGCGCAGAACGCCGTAGAAAGTGTGTGGGACCCAAATGGGTGTGCGCAGAACGCCGTAGAAAGTGTGCGGGACTCAAGTGGGTGTGCGCCGGACGCCGTAGAAATTGTGCGGGACCCAAATGGGTGTGCGCAGAACGCCCTAGAAAGTGTGTGGGACCCAAATGAAAGCGCGCCGGACGCCGTAGAAAGTGCCGTACCCAAATGGGTGTGCGCAGAACGCCCTAGAAAGTGTGTGGGACCCAAATGAGAGTGTGCAGGGCGCCGTAGAAAGTGTGCGGGACCCAAAGGGAGTGCGCCGGACGCCGTAGAAAGTGTGCAGGACCCAGATGGGTGTGCGCAGACCGCCGTAGATAGTGTGTGGGACCTAGATGAAAGTGCGCGGGACGCCGTAGAAAGTGCCGTACCCAAATGGGTGTGTGCAGAACGCCCTAGGAAGTGTGTGGGACCCAAATGAGAGTGTGCAGGTCGCCGTAGAAAGTGTGCGGGACCCATGTGGGAGTGCGCCGGACGCCGTAGAAAGTGTGCGGGACCCAAATGTGTGTGCGCAGAGCCCCCTAGAAAGTGTGTGGGACCCAAATGAAAGTGCGCCGGACGCCGTAGAAAGTGCCGTACCCAAATGGGTGTGCTCAGAACGCTCTAGGAAGTGTGTGGGACCCAAATGAGAGTGTGCAGGTCGCCGTAGAATGTATGCGGGACCCAAGTGGGAGTGCGCCGGACGCCGTAGAAAGTGTGCGGGACCCAAATGGGTGTGCGCAGAACGCCTTAGAAAGTGTGTAGGACCCAAATGAAAGTGCGCCGGACATCAGTGGGAGTGTGCAAGATGTAACAGAATGTGCGCAGGACATTAGTTGGAGTGTGCAGGATGTCATAGAAAGTGTGCAGGACATCAGTGAGAGTGTGCAGGACGTCATAGAAAGTGCGCAGGCTATCAGTTGGAGTGCGCAGGACGTCATAGAAGGGGGGGGGGTGCAGGACATCAGTGGGTTTACTTTCATCTAACACCACCAGGCATAAATCATGTTAGAAAGGAAACCTTTAGGAAAAATAAATGAAATTCCTGAAAGTTTGGCAACAGTAAAGACTTGGCATGGTCACAAAAATATACTCAGTTAAAAAGGGAAGATAAAGAAAAATGAAAAAAAGGTTTTGAAATATTCCTGAGAACGATTTGGCGTAGTAGAATTTGTTTCGGGAAATGAAGTGAAATAGTTGAAAGTATGATTTGGCAGTCGAGTTTGAACCAACTATTGATAAGAGTTGTGCAGAACGAGAGATCGCCTTGTCTGTGCTTATCCGTAGAACATATCAAAGCGAAATCACGCGTGTTGATTTTGCTTCACCTAATACGTGAAGCCCGCCGCATTACAGCTGTCGAAAAAGTTTCGATGCTTCCCATTTCACGCGTGATTTCGCTTTGATATGTTCTACGGATAAGCACAGATAAGGCGATCTCTCGTTTTGCACAACTCATCAATAGTTGGTTCAAACTCGACTGCCAAATCATACTTTCAACTATTTCACTTCATTTCCCGAAAAACAAATTATACTACGCCAAATCGTTCTCAGGAATATTTCAAAACCTTTTTTTCATTTTTCTTTATCTTCCCTTTTTAACTGAGTATATTTTTGTGACCATGCCAAATCTTTACTTTTGCCAGGAACCTAAACTTTCAGGAATTCTTCTCTCGATTGAGAATGAGTTTGTTGGGCTACGACATGTTTATTGCAATTCTGTTACTACATCCCACCGTAACCCTTCGGAAATCGGAAGGACTACCACCGATTCGTGATCAGATACCCAAAGATCCTCTCTGCGTAAAGTTTGAATCGAGACGGAGACTGACCTAGCTACCATATACAGTTCAACTCCGCATTGCCGTTCAGTCCGCAAAGTGCACGCTGATTGCGAAAGTGTGCTGCGGCGCGGTTGCGAGTATCCTCAGACAGGGATGTGGGATCACCCGGGCGGTTTTTCCCTTGGTGCCCGGGTGATCCCTCCGCCCGGGTGACCCCACATCCCTGACTGAGGATACTCGCAACCGCGCCGCAGCACACTTTCGTAATCAGCGTACACTTTGCGGACTGAATGGCAATGCGGGGTTTAACCGTAGCTTCACATTTACCTTAATTTTACGTTTGACGGGACTAACATCACCTTCGTGTTGATGGAATTTGGAATAAAGCGCGAAAATAGGTTCTACCTTTTTTGGAGCCTGACATTGTTTCATGTTCTGATCTTAACTATATCAGCGAATAGTTTGCCTCATGTCAGGGAATAGGTAGTAGTGTTCGCAGTCAGAATTGGCGTACACGTTATTTTGCGGCATGAAAATCTTGCTCCCCACCCGATGTTGACATTTAGGTAAATGGGAGCCGCAGGCCGGAACTCATGGGGGAACGCATGGAAGGGACGCATGTAAAGGCCGGGTATGGAAGAAAAATTGTTCGGCGAACTCAGGCGCACCTCAGGTTTTTAAAGTAATTTTTGTTGCTCCTGTCATAGCAGCGCGTCGTCCTATTACAGGAGCACGCGGTCGTATTGATGTCGAACTGGGCCCCCCCGCTGTTTGTGAATGGGGGAAAATGGGATTACTTTTTGTTGTTTATCATATCAATCGATTTTATCGACTGTTAGATCAAATCGCTGATACGCGTTCCAGGCTGTGCTCCTTCGGATGGGGTGGATCAGGGAAAACGGCTAACAAGTTGAGATTGGTTATTGATAATTTATTCAACCGATATTACTTGGAAAATTTTGATGATTTCTGAAGGATGATATCAAGAAAATGACGTAATATCAAGAAAATCAGACCTCTTTATCAAAAAGGAGCTCGGTATTTTCAAACAGCCAAAAAAAACGTGGAAATCATGATTTCAATCGTTCTATTTACTACATTTTTTTCTTATATTCAATACCGGCATTAATTTTCAGGCGAGTACTGCGCTAGGGTCCTCCGCAAGTTGAACGGTTCCGACAGCGATGCGGCCATCGGCCTGAAAACGGAAATGAACTACATGCTCGTAGACGCTAAGCGTTGAATGATGACCAGCCAGCCACTCGCGACTAGCCAGTCTCCCGCGACAAGCCACCCAAGGCAGTGATTTCTGAATTTCATTATGCCATTATCATTTTGATCACTATGTGATTGTTTATTTGATCAACATATGTTTTGGGATCTCATGATAAGTGAAATGAAATAAAGTTTGTTAGCGTAGCATTTATTCATAAAAATTGGTAACAGGAGAGTTATCGTAGGCTTATCGCACGCTCTCACGGGCACAAGGGTATCTCTTCAAATGGTCGCGGATTCGTTTTGCTTCGCTTGTGATGCTCCCGGTTGATCCGGCATCTTCAATCTCAAGGGCGAAATGTCCATCCGTACCGTAGCGTTGCTCGACTGCTTACTTACCGACAGCGTCGATTAGCAGATTGTGGAGAATCTGAAAAAGGACAAATAAGAGTTAGAGTGGGAGGGGAAGTTGTGTTGACGAACCCTTATGGCTAGAGTGATGCCTTTAATCATGTGGGGCTCCCCATTGATAGGTTTCACTAGGATCCGGAAGCGTGACGCGAGGATCCCAAAATAATTCCCGACCACACGCCGGAAGCTAAATGAGGGTGTTGACAAGGCACAATCAAGAAATAGCGTTTTGAACGTACCCTGAGTGAACGCGGTTGAAGATTAAACATTTCGGATCTCTGTCAGAGCCCTGTTTGGAGTAGGGCCTTATGAATCGCGCGAAGCCCTGATCCACTAATATATGGTGTGGAACCTGAAAAAAGGCTGAACATTTGGGTATGAATGTTGTTGAATCAAAATTAAAAGCTTTTTATTAGATGACACGGAAATTCAAAAATCGTTCCATGCAATAAAAATTTTTTACCGTTCCGATCGTGCCGAGTTTCACTGCTTTAGGGAATTCCTCGAAGTGACTCTCCAGAAATGTTTTCATTTCGCTATTGACGAGTATACCAGCGTCAGAAGAACGACCCCGTGCTCCTGAATTACTTCATAGTTATCTCACATACTTTAGTTATGAAGAATTTACAACTAACCAAGATCATATATAAGACATCGATAGTCAGCGTCTACCAGGGCCAAAAGAACGACGCTGCAGAAACCCTTATAGTTATAGAAATCTGACCCGCTTCGTCCAGGAGAGGCATGCATGAGCGCGGCGGCCAGGGTAGGGAGGCCAAATGTCACTTGCACGGATCGCAAATTGAATTCAAATCGTGGCGTGTGCGTGCGGCGTAGCGCTCCCTGACCATCGCTGCCGCATTCATGCATGCCACTCCAGGGCAGTGCAAGAAGTCGGTTTTCCAAGAGAACTAAAATTTTCAAATTATTTTTCTGATTTTCAAAATTTTTCTTATTGCGAGCAAACTATAGAAAATACTGACAACACACGCGACGTGCTTTCCATCTAAAGCGGCGACAGCTGCTGGGTATCCATACTGAAGCCGGAATTTTTCCGTTGAATTTTTCCAGGTATTTTTAGTGCGGCCTTGGGAAGGCTGTGTCGTGTAGCTCTAAAAGCAAAATGCCAAATGTGAGCGTTATGACCTACGGAACTGATTCCTCACCTTGTATGATTGCCTGAACGACCTCTTTTATTACCGACGAAGCCGTGGATTCCCCGATCCCGAATTCTCCAGACAACTGGCAAAATGATGAACCATGTCCGATGAACCTACAACTTGTTCGCTCAGAGACAAATAATTCGCCAGATCATAAGAAGATCAATCACCTCAAAAACAAGCAAAGGGGGTGCCTCGTACTGATTGGCCCGCGGTGGTTATTTCCGTGCAATATTCCAGCGGCCAGTCTGCTGTGAATCACCTCGAACTCCTGTGGATACAGTCGAGTGAACTTGTGAAAACTTTGAGGGGTGAGTCCCCCAAGGTAAGCATCAAAGATTCGGAATCGAGTTTCCAAATATGGAAGATGAGCCTCATTCACATAGGTTCGTCCGTATGAAGATAATAGATATGCAAGGCACTCTAGCTTAATAATCAGATCATCCTCAGTGTCATCAGAGTAGGCGCTCATATTCTAAAATGAAGTTCAGAAAAAAATATCACGGAAATTATCACGCATAGATGTGTATCCAGGAAAATATCACGCATAATTGGGGTGGGGGCAGAAAATTTTGCATTCACATGATTTTTTCACACCGTACTGGGGATTTAATGAATTCTCACGCATATGCGAAACGTTACCACAAATGATTTGACCCTTAGGTGAGCGAAAATTCGAAGTGAATGCGAGATTTTTCCGTTCCCCCGCTCCGTAATATTAGGCCGAAAAACCTCGATTGATGCCTTAATTGACATTGGATCATTTGAGAAAGAACTAGGTACTAAAAAGACGAGAACAGAGTAGAAAAAAATGAAAATGAGCACTCGATTGAAATTGCGGACGGTTAACTGTTGCCTTGTCCGCATCTGCGCACCGCAAACGTCGGATTTGACGCAGGACTTTCACTAGTCGCCGGCGGCAAAAATGTTTTCGAACATTATTGACGCGGCGTCGGTTGCGGAACACTCTGTTAGGCCCTAGTTATACACCAGCGGAATGAAAACGTCTCGCGATGACATTGCCGCCGCTTGCTGCGTGAATCAGGGCTCGTCTGCAATGTTGCGTCTTTGGCGTCTTTGACGCAATACTGCAGACGAAAAATTTCCAGGCATTTCTAATGGTATTTTATCGTTTTTTCGCTTCTGACACTTTTTAATTGCAGAATATCATTAATAATCAATTCCTCTCATCATAACAGTGCTCGTTATGTCGTTTTGATAATGTTTTAACTACAGTTCACCTCCGCACTGCCGTTCAGTCCGCAAAGTGCACCCTGATTGCGAAATCTTGCTGCGGCGCGGTTGCGAACATCCTCAGACAAGGATGTGAGATCACCCGGGCGCTTTTGGCCTTTGGTGCCCGGGTGATCCCACCGCCCGGGTGATTCCACATCCCTGTCTGAGGATGCTCGCAACCGCGCCGCAGAACGATTTCGCAATCAAGCGCACTTTGCGGACTGAACGGCAGTGCGGAAGTGAAGAATATTTTAAATCTGAAAAATAATCAGCTGGTGGAAATTGGCAAATTTCCAATAGGGCAGGTCCCGCAAGGATACAGTATACGGTGCCGCGGCGTGTATAACTGCTCTGTGCGGCCTTCCGGCGCGTTTTTCTGCGACCACTGTTCCTTTTGGCATGCCTGAGCACAGTTAGGGCGCATATAAGTGATAGTTGTCTTGCTATTTCCGCAGCGTCCCGCCGGTGTATAACTAGGGCCTTATCACCCCTCGTCGCCCTTCACGCCGCGTCGGTCGCCTCCGTCGCTGAAAGTGATCGATATTGCGTCACCCAGCGTTGTTCGTCGCTGCGAGCAACGCCGCAACTTGAACTCTGAAGACCCCTTTTGACGTTGTGCCCTTACCCGTATGTGCAGCGATTTTTTCCCTAGTTTAAACTTTTCATTTGGTCGCGGTTCTTCTCTCTTCAAAACGGAATGTGCGGGCCTGGAAAGTCAACACTGTACTTCCGTTCTCGGAGCCAAATGCCGGTCCGCGATTGCGGACTACGGTTGTTGCATCATCTCAAACACTCGGCATCGGCAGGCCGGGGGAATTTCCTTGGTAAACGGCAGGCCGGGGCGATTCGGCCGCTACGTTTGTACGCGCCACTTTGAAAGGAAAATGTATCATATATCTGCATATCTGCTTCGACAAATTGCATGAGACGTGTAAAGCCATATCCAAACCCGCGATGCATTCGATAAGCGATTTTATGGCAGGTTCAATCATCATCTCGCTCTCCGTACGGATGGCACTCGAGGTGGAAGCCACATCTATTGAGTGGATTGGGAAGGGACATCTTGTACGGTTTGTCCTTGCTGGAAATTTGGGAAAAGGTGACATGGCACCCGTGAAGGGTGTGGGAGAGGATCACGGGCATTGTATTGGGAGGAATCAGTAGTTTAGTAGATGGTACTGAGGGAATTTCTCGGCGTGTTGTGATTGTGCCCCGGCCTGCTGGAAATGCTCCCCGGCCTGCCCGCCATAGCGCGGAAGTCGCAGGCCGGGGCACCATTGCTGCCATTCGCGGCCAAGCTACCTGCGCCTGCTATCTGGCGGATTCCCGGCCTGCTGAATCCGAATGTCTGAGAGAAACACGATAATGATCAGGGATGAGCGAGATTCCGCGTTTCGAAAACCCTCAAAAAACGCTGCGGAATGCGAAAATATCGGGTCATCTGAGAGGAAGAAAACATTAGATAATTTCTCAATTTTTCCGCGTTTCGCGTTCCGAAAACCGCATTTCCGCGCATTTTCAGGTGTTTCGCGCTCGATTCCCGAAACCCGAGAAAAAAATTTTTGTTCCGAAACCCGAAAACCGATTTCCGAAATTTCATATTTTTGTTCCGCTCATCTCTGATGATGACTGTGATGGTAGAAAGGTTGATCGTGCCTAGCCAAGTGGTCCCAGCACGATTATTATCCTGATGCAAGATGCAACAGCCGTAGTCTGCATTTGCGGACCGGAATTCTACTCCGAGAACGACAGTACATGACCATGTTGTTCCGCTTTGAGCTCGGTTGCTGGTGTCAGTGACTAGAAATTTGTGGCGCGACTCGCAGCTAACACTCGCAGCGACCGGAAGGTGTAACTGGGCCAAATGTTCGCACTGCTCATGAATTTCTAGGAGCTCGAAACCTTTGATTGTGCTGAAACTCTAGTACAAGGGTTAATAGGTAAATGTAGCGGGGTGCCTCCCTCCGACGCCCGATAGACGAGGAGGTCTCTGCCAGGAGTGTGCGCAGGGTCAGCAGACCGTTGTCCAGGATCTCGACGAAGCTACGTCCCCTGAAGATCAAAATTCTTGAGAAATGTCCAAAACTTTCACGTCCTCCCAGGTTCTGAGAAAATTTCAACAGTTTTATGGTCAAAAATTCCAAAAGAAATAGTTTTTTTACCCTGGGTTCTTTAAAAAGTAATAACTGCACTCGATATCCGACGAACCACACACGTCACTGACGGCGAAGATGACCCAGCAACTCTGCGCTTGAGGAAAAGGGTAAATACAGGGGGGCATGAGAATGCGGGCGAGGCCAAACTTGCTACTCCTGTAACGGCGTTCTGGGTCGTTTTTGAGGCTTCAAAATGCTTAGGCATTATGTTGTAAGCCATACGGTTCGATTCGCATTGTTATCCCAACCACCTTTACGAGCGTGTGTGCTGTCTTTAAACGCTAGGTACATATTGAATGGCAGATATTGCATGGAATATCACACGACTAGACAAAAGTTGATGTATTATAGCACAAAACAGATTTCGCCGTTTTGACGGTCATTTTTGGGCTTTGCCATTGCCGTTTGCCAAAATTTCAAATTCCTTTGCCGCACACCCCTGCGCCTGACCCTGGTGTGGAGCGAAATTTTCGTTCACTGATGTTCATTGAATAAAATTGACTTCTTCACACTTTTTTCCATGCTTCCTATTGACACAAATGATAACTGTGTTCATCATCCAGGACAGAATCGTATTAGGCGCACTTAATGTTTATTATCAGACGCTAGCTGATCTTGATCTTATCATTTCAGAAACTGACGGCTGATGGTGCTAATGGCCCTTCATTTCAATCGGGTCGGACATTCCCAATGCAGCCAGTAGCGCAGAATTCATCGCACCATATTGTAGAAGGTTGGTGCACAAGTAATGCCGGTCTCTGTGAAGGCATTTGTTTCTCGTCTGGCAGTGTTCGTTTGTTGGGCAACTCATGCGCGAATGTTTACATTCGTGCCTTTTCCAGATTTTTGGCAGTGGATTCAAATCAGGGATAAGAAAGATTCTCACGTGGTTGCCAAAATTTTCAAGTTTTTCGCAACCTTAAACACGCGAAAAACCGTATCCGATTTTTTTGCTATTTTGAGAAGGTAGGATTACAAGGTTGTGTTATATATCGAACGGGCCTCACAAGACACTCACATTTTGAAGAAAAACCCGTGATATCTAATTACTTCCTAGGTGAGTGATTCGCATGAGGAGTTCCAGACAAAGTTGCGCAGTGTTGCGTCTTGGTTTAACGAGGGGGGGGTCGTAGAATAATTGGGCAATTTTTGAAATAAAAATGAAAAAGTGGGGGAGCTTGTACGATTTCATCGGATTTCACCACAATTTCGAGCCTTTTCCAACATTTCAACTTTCAAAGAGCTTTAAGAGTTTTTTATCTCAGGGTGGGGGGGGGATCGTAAAGATTTTGGGAATTAAAAAAAAGTCAGCGGTTAGGGGGTCGTCGCTCCGACGTAGGTTAGCGCAACGGTCTGCTCGAAGGCAGTGTTCACGATAATCTTCGATTTTGATATCAATAGCTAAATCGATTGTTTGGCCCCGGGTAAAGATAAAATGAAGAAGAAATCGAGAAAAACGCACCAGGAAGGCACAAAATACTTTACTCTCACCCCGCCTCTTTACTCTCACTGGAACTGTTCATTGCGACAATTAAATCTTTCGTGGACCCCTCTTCTGCAATTCTCTACTCTGTGTTGCTTCGTACTTTCCTTCGGATCCTAACTAATTTTGTTTTGCTTCAAATATTTCTCCATTCTCGATTAGCGCCAAATTTCACCGGTGACAGCCACCGTGAACATGATCATCCAATCGGACAACTAGTCTAGGCGAGAGAATAATGTCACTGAAACAAGTCGTTGTAGTGCATTTCTCGCTGTTTCCTCGTAATTTTGCTAACACTTGGGGGTCAACGCATTCTTTTGAGTGGAAAACTTGGGAACGGAAATCATCGTGAACATTGCCTTTAACCCTGGTTCCATTCTCATCCTAATTATTCATCGAAACCTGAAAATTTTCATGTGGTCATACATATTTGTCTCTTTTTGGCATAGTCGCAGCACATTGGGACTTTTGAGCAGAGCTGTGCGGAAATATTTTGCATTTATTAATTTGATATTTTCATATATTTAGTATGCGCTGTTCCTATTTTACTGCTGGAGAGCCCAAAGAGTCTCGCAAAGTTAGACGGCTCTGCAGAGTCCGAGCGCAAAAGCTTCAGCCTTTTTGGGATTCTCCATCGGTGGACTCAATCGTAATAGAGTATACCTTCTCTAGCCGCCAAGGTCAATTTCATGTTGGAATCGTCCCACTGTGGGTCTGTGAGGAACAGGGTCAGGCCTATCGTTGTCCAGGGCCTGTACGAAGTTACGCCGCCCACTTGACTATTAAAATTTTCGATCTCCGGTTCCGAAGAAAATTCGATAGTTTTTGCGGTGCATAGTTTTGTAAACTGACTTTTTCATAATTACTTCACACCCTAGCTTACTGATGAGCCTTGGGGAGTGTAGTTTTGACTAGCTCTTCCTGACGTCAGCGGTTTCCATGCTCCAAAGCCAAACCGACGTTGTTCGGTTTACCTTTGGAGCGCGGAATTTTTTGACGGCTCGCCGCAGTGCCACATGGAATACAGCTCGTAACTACCTTGAGATGCGGAGTGACCGAGAGATTTTTCGCAGTTTGTAGAGGGGAGGTCTAGGATGAAAACAGTACATGTGTGACCTCGAGATTGTCTTTTGAAAGAAAAATCTGTGTTGTCAAATTTTGGCCGAAGGCGCGGCCTTAGAAAACGGTATTGGACAACGAGAAAACGGGCTTTAGGCGATTTCCTCCGTGACTTTGTGGTTATGGTAGTGGTGTTGAGTAACAGTTTGTTAAGAATTTCACAGAATATCCAAAATTTTTATAGAGCTATGAAAATCTAAAATTTTGTGGAGGACGTGCTCCGTCAACGAAGTGAAGCATTAAGCATTAGTAGGCTCGACTAATGCGCGTAGTTCGTCGAAAAGTACGTCTTTTGAATTAAAACTTTGGCTGCGGTTCGAAATACTGCTACTACATACATAATGATATCAGAAGACGTTCTTCACTTGTACTGTTATAGAGCTGGTTTTGTTTCCTTTCACCTTTTTCTTCCTATTACAATATGTAATCCACGCCTTCCTTTGGAATGTTTATTTTCTAAAAGAAGCTCGAAATCTGCGGAAGTCAGCGAAAGTTCGTCGAGAAAAAGTGTCTTCCAAAAAACTCGCAAAACTTCCTTCTTGAACTTCTGCTCTCTGGTTAGATTTCGGTGCATAGCACCTTCTTCAGGCCTGGTTTGTCGTTTTTTAGTGGTTGCGGCTCTCAGTCACAACAGCGACAAACCAGGTCTGAAGAAGGTGCTATGCACCGAAAGCTAACCAGAGAGCAGAAGTTCAATAAGGAAGTTTCGCGAGTTTTTTGAAGACACTTTTTCTCTACGAACTCTCGCGAACTTTTGCAGATTTCGAGCCTCTTTTGGATAACAAACATTTCAATCAGCAATGAGGCTCCGCGATAGCAGTACTCTGCCTTCCTTTTGGTTAAAAAAAAATTTTCATTTATCTTTGTCAACACCTTTTTCTACATCGAAAATACCCCTATTTTTTATTTCTGGCCCAAAATTTTTACGTCCCCCAAAAAATTCAAAATTTCAATAATTTCTACATACCCTTCCTCGTTTAAAACTTTCAGGAGGCAAACACCACTTTGGTGATTTCAGAAATGCTAGAATTCAGTTCGCTCAGATTTTCTACGGGGGAGGGGGGCTGGAGTTCTGAACACGAATCTGGAACTCATATATCTCACGAATGCAATCTCACAATAGTACGAAACAACACTGCCGGACTAGTAAAAATCAACTTAGAAGAACCAGCATTACTCTTGGACCACTTCTTATCTTTACTTCAGTATATATGATTGTTTACGGATATTATGTTGTCGATTATCATCATTCAATAAATGTATGACTACTCAGGTAAACCATCGCTCCGAGCGGGACCGGCTCCTCCCAATTATGACCGGACAGCGGCCGAGGAGCCAACTGGCACCGCGGTCCCTGTCCGGTGCCAGTCCGCCCCTCGTCCGCTGTCCGGTCGCTCTCGGGGCGACAGCAGTGCGAGCAGTGCTAGCCAGACCGTCACTTGGTACACTGCAATCTTCGGACCCAGCATGGAATCCCACTGCCAATTGTAGTATTTACGCTTTCCAAGGCCTCAGCGAATCTCCGTACTAATCCTCTGTGATCGAATCTCCGCGTTGCGAAATGTGGGTGTGGTTAGTGGTGCGTGGAGCATTGTGGAGAGGTAGAGTGTTCTATAGGAAACTTGCGTCGCGTCGCCGAAAACGAGTAGCCATCAATGCGAAGTGTGTGCCGTGTCATTGAAAATGGCCGACGAATCTTGAGAAGCGTGCTACACGCTATGGAAAATGAGTCGCGCACCATGAGAAGCGTGCGCCGCGTCATGGAAAACCAGTCGCGCTTCATGAGAAGCGTGCTCCGCATCATGGAAATTGAGTCGCCCACCATGAGAAGCGTGCGCCGCGTCATGGAATACGAGTTGCGCATTATGAGAAGCGTGCTCCGCGTCATGGAAAACAAGTCGCGCATCATGATAAGCGTGCTCCTCGTCATGAAAAATGAGCAAAGCCTTACGAGGAGCGTACGCCGCGTCATGTAAATTGCTTCGCTCACCATGAGGAGCGTGAGCCGTGCCATGAAGGAATCAGTAGCGTTTTATAGGCAGCGTGATGGCCATGCGGAGCGTTGTATGCCCATCGCGATCAATCGCCTGATTTGTGAATTTTATTCACGCTCAAACAATTTTTGAGAAGGACACGTTTTTGATATAAGCTCGGCACGCACAGCACACCGAAACCCATGTACTGCTATTTTACCCACTTCTTACTCGCAAGGTCAGTTCTCAACATGTTTTAATCTAGCTTTGGCTAATCTTCTCATCTAGGGTCGTACGGTCTAGGTATTCCGGTCAAATATTTGGAGCAACCCCAGTGTGCTTTAGGCATAAGGCTAACGATGGCATTGATACTATTAGTGACAGCCGCTAATGCTGCACTGCCCCCACCGGCAGTAGCGGCTGTCAGTAATATTATCAATACCATCGACCAGTGCCGTCCTCGGACACGTTGCAGGCGCCGGAATCCTTTCTACTCGCGTAATATTTCCTATCTAACACTAACTTCCACTTGTGTCAAAGTCTTTTCATTTGCGAAATATACGCTGAGATACAGTCATGATCTTCAGGATGCAAAACTAGTTGGGGGGGGGGGGGGGAGACACTCAAGAACTACTCATAGAAATTAGGAAATTCATCCATGAAAATGAATTTTTTTTTGATTACCAGATATGTGATAACGTCATCACTCGTTATGTCCTAGAAATCCCATATAACTAGATTGATTTCTGAAAACGGTGTCATTCATTCCTCATTTGAATTCTGACTGGCCCCTTAACTAGTTTTGCTCCATCTTCAGTTCTGTGTATATGAGAACATCTATTTACTTTAGGGTAAACCACGAAGCCCGCCATAGTTTACAAAATATCAGAGCCACCTTAGAACTACATAGATGACAGCATTTGAGAAAATTCTCGACAGAACGTAATTAATTATTTTTAGCTGATTTTGCGATTTTGCAGCTTCGGTCTTTTCTGACTTATCCGAGAAGTTTTAGCATTGAAGCTTCAAAGTTATCAATAATTTCTAAGCCCTAAATTATTAGTATTTTCCGACAATTATCTATCTTTTTTTTTCGAAAATTCGATTCTCGCCTTTTTCATCGATTTTTGAAATAACGATCATTAATTGACCGAAAAAATACTATCGATTAGGGGCTTGGCCGGTATAACATCGGCATGAGTCCTAACGATACTTCGCGTTCACCATTGAAGGTTGGCGCAAACTCGGTGCGCCTACATATGTTGTAGCTTATGGCACCTAGTTTGCGCCAACCATCAATAGTGATCGCAAAGTATCACTAGGATCCATGCCGATGTTATACCTGCCAAGTTCCTACTCGATAGTATTTTTTTCGCGAATTATTTTTTTGTAAAAATCGATGAAAACGGATAGAATCATTGTTGGAAAATATTACTAATTAAGGACTTAGTCATTATTTATAGCTTTGTAGCTTCGAGACTAAGACTTCTCGGATAAGTCAGAAGAGACTGAAGCTGCAAAATCACAGAATCAGTTAGAAATCATTAATTAGGCTCCGTCGAAAATTTTCGCAGACGCAATCGTCCAGTTCTATGGTAGCTAAGATATTCTGTCAACTATGGCAGGTTTGGTGGTTTACCTCAAAGTAAACAGAAGCACTTAAAGGTACACAGTACTGAAAATTACCACTGAATTTGTAGCATACATTTCACGAACAAGCAGGCTTTGGACCAAGTGGAAGGCAGCATTAGATAGAAAAGAATTTGATTCTCGAGACTAAAGGAAAAAGTGGGAGAATGAGGAAACATGAGAGGAAGAAAAGGACTGGGAGAATAGGGAAGAAGAGAGAGGGCGAAATTGAGAAGCAGAAACGAGTAAATAAGCGAAGAGAAGCCTTCGGTGAAGCTAGGCTCGTTCGCCCGAAGAGCCACCGCAGTGCCAAGTGGGACCGAAGATCGCTCCGAGTGGTACTGCTGTCGCCCGGAGCGCGGCTGCTGCGGCCCGAGTAGATGGCTAATTTTCGCTCGGAACGGAGAGACGGCGCCGCTCGGGTCGCTCTCCGGTCCCGCTCGGAGCGACGGTTTGCCTGAGTATGTATATACTCGCATTTACATGTATGTAATCGACACTTTTCAAGTTTGTAACAGCTTAGTCCACTTTTGCCGTGTTTTTTCTCCTCAAGTCTGCCTCAAGTGTTTGTATCAGGGATCAGCCATGAAGATTCTGGAGCGATATGATGCGTGCTTTCCATTCAGTTCTATTCATGCCTGCCCTTTGGAATGATATGTGTGAAGGTAGCCCGATATCGCTTTGAAGCAGCCTCATCCATGATTAAGAGCTCCAAATGCAATAATGTCAGCATCTAAGGCATCTTTCATTGTCCTCACCGCAAGCGCGGCACGCGCGTGACGCGCGGGAGGGGCGGTGTACTATGAAATTTCTTACCGCGCGGCACGCGCGCGACGCTCTGTAAGAACTTTTATAGTCCATCAGCACCGCCATAGCGGCGCCGCCCAAACCGCCGTGGCGGTTTTACCGTTTCAATCAATTACTGCTTCTCGATTTGAGTCCACTCCAACATAAATAATTCTGGGACTATCCTGCGCCACCGCTCACGCAAATGCAAGCCAGGAATTTCTGTACAAGTCCCAGTTGAGGCCCGACTTGCACCCGCAAAGCCATGGCGGTGCCGCTGGAGATTTCATAATGGCTTTCCGCTCGTCCCGCGCGTGCCGCGCGGTGAAAAGTTTCATAGTCCACCGCTCGTCCCGCGCGTCACGCGCGTGCCGCGCTTGCGGTGAGGACTATGAAAGATGCCTAAAGAGCGATGTGGTGCACTATACAAGAAACAGTTGAAGTTTTTAATTCGTAGATCAGAATTCGAGCTTGTTTCACATGGGAGCGTGTCAAAAACAGGGCACGTGAGACCTCGCAGTGTCCATCGACCGCTTGGTGAACACCATCTCGTAGCAGCGATGGTTCATCACCTCACCGAGGGCGCAAACTGGAAAAAATTCGCTTTCGTTAGCTTTCTTCTTTTTTTTTGGACACAGGTTTCACAATCGGAAAAGTCTAAAAAAAGTCAAACTTGAGTAAGTCATGCTGCACCTAATGGATGTGCCGTTTTTGACAAACGATTTGAGCATTTCGTGATAAAATAGACGAGCAAAATATGCGAAATTCATTCGACAATGCGGTGCTGAGGGGCGGCGCTCTCTGATTTCTGACCATGGATTGTAGATACAAATATTTATAAATTCCTGCGTCAATCCGGATTTCCAGCTGATTTGCCCCAATCGGTTGGAATCCCTGGGTAAAAAAAACTTGACGCAAGTGTAGTTTTCTTCGCCCTTTTTTCCCTAATGTCCGAATCGGCTCAAAAATACCACTTAAGCAGTTTCCGAAAGAAAAAAGTTCTCATTCTTCTGCGATGTTCAAATTGAATAAGAAAAAGATTATTTTCGCTGAATCTTGAACGAACGATCGAAGCTGCGAAGGTTGACCGGAATCAATGAAAATAAAGCTTTGGATGGTTGAGCGATTGCATTCTGAAAATAAATCTTTCCCGTATTACGCATTTTCTAGAAACAAAATAAATCTTCGTTTCCGCTGCTCCAGACGCTTCATTGCATATTTGTGCGTAAGACAGTAGGCATAAAAAGACCGCTTAGAGGCATGTTTATATCTCCTAGTTTTTGATATTATGGTCCGGTCGCAGTGTATAGCAACCCCATCAAGCGCGAAATCTCAATTCGGTCAAATAAGCGAGGAAAAAGTCGACCACACCCGTATGAAAGAAAAAATGGGCAACGCCCACTGGCAAGTTTCAGATCTTAATAATGAAGAGACTCGCGAATGACTTCATTCAAATTCCATATTTTTCCATTTGTTTTCGGTCTGGCTTTATATTGTGGCCTGCTTCGGAACGATGGCCCCGAAGATCGAGAAAAAACAGGCTCGAGACAACTCGTCGGCGAACTTCTCGACGTTCAAATTCAGGATCTTTGAGGGACCATAACATCGTTCGTAGAAAGTTCTGAGCGATTCTGGAGGCACCATTGTGATCAGAGTGAAAATTCCTCCAAGATATGCAGAAAAACGAAAAATTGAATCTGAGGTTGAACTGTGCCTTTAAAGTTTCCTGGTTGTGCATTGAGAGAGGTACATAACTATTCTGAGTTCTTGCAGGGGCACTCTTTGCTGTCATTGCAGGTGGGCTAAGTATAATTAGAAGAGCATGCACAGCGCCAATGACGGCTGCTATCGATCTCAAGGTCTAGGTTGGAATCCTCGTACAGCCGAAGTTTTGGCAAGAAACTCGACACCTCGCATGAAGGTGCGCGTGAAGTCCCAGTTTCACACCATTCGGCGAGTTTCAGACGTGAACTCGCGACATCAATCTCGTAGTTTCGCATAGATTACTACCGTCCGTGGTAAATGTGCACAAAATGTTCGAAACAAAAAATCGTCCCACAATGAGAATAACGAATGAAGTGGACTTTCGAACAATCATTGAAGTCACACAGGCCTACTAATTGAGGTAGGAAACAGTACTGAATCAGACTTTACTAGATGTGCTGATACAATCTGGGTACAGAACATTACTAGAGAAATCGTTTGAGGAGTCAGGTCGGAGTGAGAGCAAGCGGACAAAAATCAATATTGATTGGGAGATCACTGTCTCGAAAAAATTGGGCTGATCTGACGTAAATGCCAGAAACATAGTTTCTCAAGAAAAAAGGAGGGTTTGTACTCTAGCTTGTAGTAGCCAAAATACGACAATCCTATCGTAACCAACAATTATCAACTCCAAAATCAAAAAAGAACCTCATATTCGTGTTCAGCGCCCCCAAGTAACTCTTCTCGACGACGTTTGGGCGATCAAATTCCAACCTTTGCAGCCTCACGCATTTGTTAACTCAATCCCACCTCTGGCAGCTCAGAGATCGAAAACTTTTTTTGCTTTGAATTTGTCCAGGGGGTTATTTGGGGGTGGTGAACACGAATATGAAGCACGTTTCCGATTTTCCGGAAGACTGCTGTAGGTTACGGCAGGTGTAATGCCATTTTTCTACAGAAATCTATATAAAAGCACTCAGACCTCCGTTCAGAGAAACGACTTGCTGCTGCAATGTAAAAAATCTGACTCTACGTTAAAAATTGTTTCTAGAAACGCTAATTTCATCTGGAATGGTCACGGCATGATCCTTCCCTTGTCAACCGCTGTCTCCACCCCAACAAACGTATGCTTATGTGCTTAAAATTCCGTTCAAAGCAGCGCTTCACAAATATAGACAACAGACTCGATTTCTGCGTCAACAAGCGATTTTGTAAATGTATATCCCCTCTGCGATGGCCAACTTTCCCATCCTTCCCTTAGAAGTTTGAGTTTATCGAGCCGTAGATTCTCTCGTCACGGTGTAGCCCTCCTTGGTTTTGATTGAACAGTGTTTTGTAGAGCGATGATTCTTCATGTTTTTGTATTCAAGAGTTAGGCAAAACGTGGCACGGGTTTGGTACTTGGTTAAGCTTAGAGTTTCCATTTTGTCTAATAGAGACGTTTCTATCCCACATATGTGTACTAAACAATTATCCGAAACTGCTCAAGAAGTGTCTTTTTGAAACCCAACCTCCAACCTTCTTTGATATGGAAACACCTCATCTCTGAAAAGCCAAGGGGTTTCCACATCAAATGAGGTTTGAGCTATGTGTGGGCTTGTTACTCATAATCAGCTACGAATTACGTGGAACTCAGTTACGCACAGTCCTGGTGTCAAGATGGCAACAGCCGAGTGGTTAGGCCTTGATCTAGGCGCGCCAAACCTGCCAATCACAGATCACCCAGAGCGCTATACATATATAAACCTGCCGCAGCACTATGACAGACTCGTTTCCGACTCAGCCACCCGTTCCAGCAGCACTCGCCGCCAACACATCCTCCTGCAAACTACGCCGTCGCCATCCACGAGCAGCCACCACAACAAAACGACGACACCGCCTACACTGCACCTATTCTGTATTTGCTGTACTAGTAAACCAGTTCTCTCACATCTGTGTTGATCACAGGCGTAACAGTACAGTAACAAGATACGATGGTAGTCGCCGAGTAAGCCTTCAACCAGTCCGAAGGACATATTCGGATAACATGCAACTGTTTCGTAATCCCTGACTTCGTGGCTGTTTTTTTCCAGAAGTAAGCATTACTTATAATTTGTGAATCGTCCACACGCTGTTTAGCTAGGCCAACCAAAACTACTATGTAACCAGAGTTGCGGTGGTGTCGAAATTTGACCGGACCTTGCCTTTAAGTGCCTTTTGTTGCTACTCAAAGGCAGGGTCCTCAATAAAATCGGTTGTTGTGCCATCCTCATCGAAAGCGAGATCTGGCAGTCAGTAAAGTGAAAATAAGTAAAGAATTGGAGAAAAAGCGCTCAGGAATACGTTACTGCTTGGTGTCCTCCCGCCCCCAGTTACCTAGATTTCCAAAGAAGCCTGTTTTGCCGTCTTTAATTTTCTTTTAAAGCAAGTGCTAAGCCCTTTTAAAGACTACTGGCTACTTTAGGAGCAGAATAAAAGGAGGATAAGCTAGAATCCATGAAAATGTCGTTAACTAGGGCTGGCAGACACCTGTAGTTAGCCGTCCTGGCATGATTTTGTGCGTTTTTTTACTTTTTTCACTTATTTTTGCTTTTGTAATTACCATACCTACATCTTCATGAAGAGAGCTCAAAAATTGCTTTTATCTTGAACTCTGCCTACAAAAGTCCCAGTTCAAGCTCAGGGGTAATTTTGATAGTATACTACTTTTTTCGCCACCTTATATAGCAAGCCTGCCAAGCACAAAATCTTAATTCGCTCAAATAGAAAAAAACCAGGAAAAAGTCGACCACGCCCTCATGAAAGGAAAGTGGATTACGCCCACCGACAAGCTTCCGATCTCAATGGGAAAGAGAAGCGCGATTGATTTTATTTAGAATCTATCTATTCTATTTGTTTTTGGTTTGACTTTACATGGTGACCTACTTCAGAACGATGGCTGCGAATAACGAGAAAAATAGGCTAAATAACAACTCGTCCGCGATCATATCGCGGCTCAAATTCAAATATTTGAGGAGCCATAACTCCTTTTCTAGTGAGTTCTGAGCGATTCTAGAGACACCATTGTGATCAGCGTGAAATTTTACCCGAGATAAGCAGAAAAACGAAAATTCGATTCTGAGGTTGAAGTGCGCCTTTAAAGACAGTGTTCACGATCTCAATACCTTTCCTGTTTTTTTGCCTATCTTGAAAATGGTCCCAATCTGATTTCAATGATGTCTCTGGAATTCTGCGAACGGAGTTATGGTCCCTTAAAAATTGAGCTAGGGAAGCATGGTGGACGAGTCGTCCGAGGCTTGTAACTCCCGTCTTTTGCTTCCAATGTATGCGAGCTGATCTGAGTAAGGAGAGAAGTTGAGAATGAAGGGAAGAACGGGGTCTTTGATCGAAAGCCATCGCTCATCTCACGATGTTGAGTGTTCCATTGTTCACGACGAGGGGCGGAAAGGGGCGGGACTTGCTCAAAGCGGTGGGGTTCGCCCTTTCTTCTAAGCCGTTTTGCGGCTCCTGGGTAGCTTTTCGTCCCGTTTCTTCCACGCTGTTCTGCTTATGAGAGCGACGAGAAGCGTTTTTCATTGGAAAGCCGAGGATGAATTTTATCGTGATCAGTGCCTTTAAGGAAGATTAATCAGGTTATAATATAACGTAGGAGAGGAGGTAGGGTTCAAAAGATCGAACTAAGACTCTGGATCGCAACTGATTTAGGTGGCAACAAGGGGTTCTGCGGATCAACGAGTTTTTCTGAGACAACAAGTTGTTTAGGCGGTTTTGTAATCACAAAAAAACACACAATCACTCCACAAATTTCCTTTCACGCCTCAGAAAAATCACTTGGAGCTCAGGCGTAACTGAATGGCAAGCGAGTTTATGTGGGGATACACGCATCACCAGAGAATGCAGAGCCGGCTACAGTTTGGAGCCTAGCTCCGATTTCTCAGTAACATCGAAATGATAAGGTTGTGGAGAACCTGTATGAAATTGGCTCAGATAACGAATTATTACTCGTTACTTGGGTATACTTCGTCGATGACAATAACGCACTGACACGTAGACTCGGAAAGACACACGACTGGAGAATAGCTCTGCTTCCCTAAGTTGAAGAATGTGTTGACAAGACGAACTGTGTTTAATGACGGTTGGTGCTTTGTGATTTCTTACCTGTCCGTCATTCGACCATTACTACGAAAAATATACGCGAGTAAGGGCAATTTGTGAATTCTCATCTATCCGTCATAGGTCCATTCCTGCGGTAAATACACGCTCTTAAGGGGCCCCCTAAACATGCAGCAGCGACCGTTTATCCATATCGCCCATGAAGCTGAATACGCATGAAGTTGGTACGTTGAAACATGATGAAACTCGTAGAACACCTCCACTGGCAAAACCGTGTGATGGAACACGTATCGATAAACACTCGCTGCTGCCTGCTTTGGTTTTCTCCTCTTCTAAGGGCTCCGAGATTCGTTATCCTATTTGCCAATTGAAGTGACGAGTCTACAGTTCTATTGCATCAATTAGTTGTGATTTCCATAAACAAAAAAATAAACGGATGCATCAGTGCAACAACCCCCCTGCGTCATGAATGCCTTGCACAGTTTCACTTAGTGATTTGTGTTTCATCCTTTTTTGATCTCGCTTTCTTGCAGAGAGAAGAGTGATAAATTTCATTTCGACGAAACACTGATCACCATACGACAGTCAGCATTATTCCGGTTTGGCAGTGTGTTCTACCAGAGAACAGATGATGACCTCCTGCATTATTTAAAGAAAGATCATCGACTTCCTGGCGCTCTAGAATACTTTTTCCGCCGCTCCATTGAATTATCCAGGTTATTCACAGAAGTGTGTATCTTGCGTGCATCATTAGTGCTCACTTACACCGCTAACTTGAATGCTTTCGTGGACCATACTGATCGCCGATCTCTTTATGTAGATCAGATTCGCTAAAAAATTTTTCTGGAGAAGCTAGAGTCTTTCAGTGCAGTGCACCGTTCGACTTGGATCAGTGGCTAAACGAACTGCGAGCGTATCGGGAGTTCCTTCAGAGTTTTTTAGAAGTGTCAGTAGGTGCTCTTTCTGCTTTGTGCTTTAGCGGTTATTTCGCTTGTGGTACGCAATGGTGTTTCTGTATGTTCATGTTCATGTTTACTACATAAGGTATACTTATGTGATGGTTGTCGAATATATAAACGAGTGATGGCAAAGCGAACATTTCAACAAAACGATAGAACGTCATAGGCATTAGTCTGTGTAAACTTGCGACATTTCGAACAGACACAACTGAAAAATGTGAAGAGTAAAAAAAAAACAAAAAAAAGGTAAAAAATACGCAGGAAAAAAGGGAACCAAAGACTGATACGCTGTTTGCAACGCTTAAGAAACCAGGTAGTGTGCTGGGAATCTGAAAACGCTCACTAAGCTTAACGTATTCGAAACCGGCAGGACAGACGAAGGAGTTGGCCCTCGGAGAAGTCCTGGCTCGAGTTTTTTGAAGTTTCAGTGAGTGTGAGGCCTCGCGTAATCGACCGCCTAAGAGGGAAAAATTTGTTTTGGTCAAGATGAACTAGGTTATAGAGGATTTTATAAGACGTGACTAAGTCTTGTTTCTTTCTTCTACGAGAGAGTGATCCAATGCCAAGCTCTGAGTCTCGTTCCTAATTCCGGGGTATTGAGTCATGAGTGATTTTACCAACCCTAAGAAACAATTTTCTTGGGAAACTATTTTGAACTTTTTCTGGCATGACAGTATGTTTTGTTTTTACTGGATAAAGTAGGGTAATTCCGTATTCTAAAATTGGTCTAATGTAGATTTTATAGGCTTTTTAAGAGTTTTGGGATCTGTAGTAGACAAACACCTGTAGAGGTTACATACTTTACGCATATCATTACCTGCAGCGTTTTGCAGTATGTATCAAAACCAAGATTTGTATAAAACAACCGTAGTTCTGACTTTACGTCATGTTCACTCTCCTCCCTCGAGTTTCCCTCTTTTGCTAGTACTTTGCTAGCTAGTAAAAGGGAGCTTGATTGCTTTGGCTTGGGTTTGTCGCACAATTTGTGTCGAAAAACGATTCATGAAACATAGGGAGGTCAGTTTTGGGTCTTGGATGAGCTAGGATCCAACATCAATTCTTATTGGACCAGGTTTCGCAGAGTTACATTGAGTGAGGCAGTTTTTTGCAAAATAAATCAAATTCTGCCACTACACTAAATGTTCGAGAAGACGTCTTAAAAAAATCTGGGCATTGTTCTTCCAAGCTACGTCATTATTTCGCATTTCCGTGAAATTCTCGGGAAAGATCTTTGTGTGTTGTTACCCTCCTTTCAGCCTCCTCATTTCAGTACTCGCACAAACGGCGATTGTGAATTCAGTTTTTTTTTTCAAATAAATCTAGGTTTCCTACGTTTGAGATTGTGAACCTAGAATGATCGAGATCGGGTCTCGACATGAATAATAAGAATGGTTCAGAACGAGCCAAACACGGATTGATGTTTCGTGAAAAAATGCTCGTGAAATATCAGTGCGAAAAGTAAATTGTCATTTCATGCGAAATTTGCCCAAAGTTCGACATCCTTTAAATTCGAGTTCATAAATTTATCACTAGTTAAAAATGAAAATAGTGTATTGACCGCTTCTGTAGTTCGGTTCGCTGGTCTCTCAAATGTTTTTGAGTCGAATTTCGCAACGTCTAGTGTACATAGACGCTGGAAAGATTTAATTAAAGGCAGTGTTCACGATAAAAAATGTGTTTCAGTTTCCACCACGAATCGGTAGTGGAAGGGCACACTGTAACGTTGACGTCGAAAGAACGCGTGAAAACGAGCCAGGAAGAGCCTCAAAAGAGCTCGAAGTTGCAACTTCGAGCGCATTGAAAACCCCAAAAGCGCATCACACGCCCACCGACGTGAACAAATGAATGCTCGAGATCGTGAGATGAGCGATGATTTCCAATCATTAGCCCCGTTCTTCCCTTCATTCTCAACTTCTCTTTTTACTCAGGTCAGCTCGCATACATCGGCTGCAAAAGACGGAAGTTACAAGCCTCCGATAACTCGTCCACCATGTTTCCTTAGCTCATATTTTTAGGGACCATAACTCCGTTCCTAGAAGGTCTTGTGCGATTTCAGAGACATCATTGGAATCAGTATGGGGCCGTTTTCAAGATAGGCGGAAAAATAGAAAAACGATCTTTATCGTGAACACCGCCTTTAAGGATGGTTTGATATGGTATATGTTCTGGATTAACACATTATTTATGTTTATTTTCACGCCGGAGGAAAACGCATACAAATGGGGTTGTTGATCTAACCCACAGCTCACCGCGGGTTGGATTCCCGGTGTAGGGCGCGTCGCCGTGATAGGAGGGCAGCCACGCATTTTGGGCTGTTAATTCGATCAACAAGCTTACAAATGTAATGCACAGCTGGAAGTTTTGCAGATCGCGCAGCGCGCACAATGCACGCGGTGTACAGGGCCATAAAACGGCCAAAGTCTCACCGTCGACTGCGTACCACGCGCTGCGCGACCGCACGCGCGTCGGGAAGCAGAACGAGTTTCGGCCGCCGCGCGACGGTTTGGCCGCCGCGCGGAAGCCGAAACGTCGCGCGGCGGCCGGAACTCGTCGCGCGGCGGCAAAACTCGTCTGCTTGCGACGCGCGTGCGGCCGCGCAGCGCGTGGGTACAAGTCGACGGTGAGACTCTGTCCGTTTTATGGCCTGTATGAAATATTTTTTATTTCAGCAATCGTGCTGTTGACCATCTCTAATCCATTTACCAGTAAATTTGGCTCGCTATACTCCTGCTTATGAGAGTGGTTCTTATAATGCATTGCGGACTGAGGCGGACCAAGGTTGGAGACCAAGAGGGTGGAACGAGAGGATAGAAGATTAGAACAGTATACCTTCCCGCTTCTGAGTCAACATTGCATCATGACAGAGCTCGACTCACAAGGAAGTATTACCTGTGCGAATGCAACGGATGAATTCAATGGTGGATTTTCAGGATGCTAGTTTGCACTGCTCTATTTCTTATCGTTTTCGCAGCAGCTATGAGTGGCTTGGACAGCAAACCAGTGCGGATTGTCCGCTTCGAAAACCTCGGAGGAATGTTGCTAGATCCAGGTCTTGGAAGGATCCGAATAGGGTGAGATTGGTTCCACTTGGCTGTTTTCTCTTTCCACCTAATTTTCTGTCTGCTATTAGTCGAATAGTCCAATCTGAGTTGACGTGGCAAGCATACGTTTCAATAAGTTTTCAATATGCTTCACTCTCAAGTATGTACTTGGCATCGATCCATCATCATCAAGCCACCAGATCTCATTGATACCTTGATAGATTGAATAGAAAACCTATTCAAAGCCCTCCACTTTGAACCGTTCGTATAGTACCATCAATCCTTTACCAGTTTCTCACAGAAACTCGCACCTCGTGGGGACATTTCTTCTCGTATTCTCCGCCCACTTATAGGCAGTGGTCAGGATGAGAATGCCTTTTCTGTTTTTTTTGCCTATCTTGGAAACGGTCCCATTCTGATTGCAATGATGTTGCTGGAATCGTACAAGACATTCTGGGAACGGAGTTATGGTCCCTCAAAAATTGAGCTAGGGAAGCATGGTGGTCGAGCTGTCCGAGGCTTGTAGCTTCCGTCTTTTGCAGCCAATGTATGCGAGCTGGCCTGACTAAAGAGAGAAGTTGATAATGAAGGGAAGAACGGTGCTTTTGATAGGAAACAATCGCTCATCTCACGATCTCGAGTGTTCGATTGTTCACGTCGAGGGGCCGAAAGGGGCCGGGCTTGTCCAAAGTGGCGGGGTTCGCCCACTTTTCTAAGCCGTTTTGCGGCTCCTGGATAGCTTTTCGTCCCGTTTCTTCGACGCTGTTCTGCTTCTGAGAGCCACAAGAAGTGTTTGTCATGTAAAATTCGAGGATAAAGTTTGTCGTGAACAATGCCTTTGAGTCCTCTTAGACAACTGTTAAGCCGTCTAAATTCAGTTCGTAATTTTCTTGCAGGTTTTCAAGATTTTTCGAAGGCATCATTAGAGTATGTTTGTCATAGATTCAAGCATAATTTGATCAATTTTGAATGATTTAGGCAACGAGAGAAACGTCAGTGGAATCGTCCATCCACTTTGCCGTCGTTCGGAGGCAGACCAGTGGGACCACAGGGAGGAGGCAATAGACCAGTAACACTCCCATCGTTTGGAGGTCAGCCGGTGGGACCAACCGGAGGAGGTCACAGACCATCGACATTACCTTCATTCGGAGGCCAGCCGGTAGGACCAACTGGAGGAGGTCATAGACCATCAACATTACCTTCGTTTGGAGGTCGACCTGTGAATCAGTGGGGCTAAACTTCAATCCTTTGTCTGGTGTGCACCAATCTTGTATAAATGTCGTCATCAATGTGTTGTCCACATCGCTTAGAATGCATACTAACGGAATCTATCAATACGGCAGCTCATCATAAGATCGAGCCGCGCCGCAATGCCACTCTTCTCAGCCCCTAACTTCATCTCTATAACACGAATCCTGTCTTAACTCTGAGGCTTCCCTCATAGTCCTGACCGCAACCGCGGCTAGCGTGTGACGCGTGAGACAAGCGGTGGACTAGGAAACTTTTGACCACGCGGTACGCGTGTGCCGCCCATTCAGCACCGCAATAGCGGGGCGCCCAAACCGCCATGGCGGTTTTACCATTACTCGACTATCAGTTTGAGTCCGTTCCATCATGAATAATTTCAAGATTATCCTGCACTGCCGTACGAGAAAACGCGAGCATGGACTTTAAAGGCAGCATACACGCTCAAAAATGATATCAATTTTATGGAATGAATCGAAGGTCTGAAGCTGTTCATATTCAGAGATAACGAAAAAACGGAAAAAAATCGACTGAAATGAAGATGTAACGATTTATTCAATATTGGCCCAGAAGTGGACGAGTTTTACCGCATTGGCTGAAATAGCGGAGCTAGCGACAAATTTGTTGGGATAACGACGCTAATGTACTCATACGGCCCTTTCTGGAACGCTTACGCCACTAGAAGCGTAAAAAATGAACCAAAGTGATCGTAATCGAGCATTGAATATTTGTATTGAGGGGTGCAGCCCGTATCGGTGGACGGAGAAGGGATGATTTTGTGACTCAATACGGCTCAGATACGATCATTTTAACTCGTTTTCAACTCTTCCAACATCGTGAGGGCTCTTCTAGGGCCCGTGCGAACCCACTAATGTAGTTATCTCAACAACTTTTGCGAGCGTGTATGCTGCCTTTAAGTGCATCGCGTAGCTGAGGCTCAATTTTAGTATGAGATTTAGTATGAATACACTTTAGTGTGAGCTTTCAAGTATGAAATTATTTTGGCATGAACGTGCGGTAAAAAGTTTGACAGTCCACCACGCTTCCCGAGCCTCACGCGTTTTGCGGTGAGGACCATGAAAGATGCCTAAAAATGGTCAAGGTAAAATTACGAACTCAAACTTGGTTAACGAATAATAAGGCTCTTATCCGCAAAGAAGCACGCAATGAAATTCGCACCCCAGTTCTTCACATAAGCAACTTTATTAGGTTATGATTTTCTATCATAAACAATAGAAGATCTATGGAAGCAACAGTTATTTATCGAAGCCGAATCGAATTAGGAAGGACATCTCATACGAAGCAGTGGTCAAGATCAAAAATCAAGGTCACCGTCGAGCGAAGCTTCCACTCAAGCACCTAGAACGATCGGGGCACTAATACACATTATAGGAAACTCCTCAGAGAATTCCATACAATTGACACGGATCGCATTGCTACTTCAGGTTCCTCATTGTGCGTTGGCACAATCTCTGTGCGCCACCCAATACGAGCTCCGCCCCTGAATAGAAACCCCTTTCAATGCTTAGTGCTCGAATACGATCGATTTGACGCGTTTGACGCTTCTAACAGCGTAAGCGTTCCGGATAAGGCTTAAAGGGGTATGGTATACTTTGTCGCTGTAATAATGCAATCTAACACAAATCGCGGCGGGACCCGCATTGTAGCAACGGCAACGGCTGTCATAAGAACACTTGTCGCGTGTGGGTCGCAGCGACGTGTCGCGGAGGGCTGACATACTGCAAACTTGCCATAGCCTGCCGCTACCACTGTCGCTGTCGCTGTGCAGAGCGACGCGACCGTCTGTCGCAAAACTATACCATACCCCTAAGAGTGTGTTAGCTTCGTTATTCAAACCAGTTTATCGCCACCTGTTTTGTTTCGGCCAATTTGGTATAACTCGTCCAGTTTCGAACCCATAAAGACAGGACCGTTATTTCCTCGTTTCAATCGAATTTTTCCGGATTTCTTCATAATTTCTCAATGATAGCAGCTCCAGGCCATCGATTCATACAATACTATTGATATCCTTATAACCTGGGACGTAGCACAAATTTCACGCAATTGCACGCAATTTTCACACTCTCACAGAAAGTCACTGGAGAAGACCGTACATGTTAACGTTCCAGATTGAAGAATCTACATAATCCAGCAAATGTTCTACGAAAATGGTAGTCCCTTTGCATCTAGATCCGTCATAAACTACCCTCGTAACAATCTGCTCTCTTGCATGATCGGGCACGTCTTTAACAAACCACATTTTCTCCTTATGTGCTTTCTGGTTTAGAACTGGAATTATCAAAGTTGTTTTCTCCATGCGATTTGTAGTGCGCTGATGTCACCCAGCAGAATATGACAGATTTTTTTGATACTCATCCACTAACAGCACACAATTTGTTCTCTCAACCAGAACTAATCACTAACTTATGATTATTTACGAACTAATGATTTTTCACGTTCTCCCACATCTTGAGACACTTGTTGGGACTCAAATCATCGTGTCTTTTTTACAGAATGAGCTTTGGTCTGGGATTTTTTAGCAGATGGCTGAATAAATGGCAACAACATCATCTTCAGTGGCTACCAAAATCATTTTATGAAACAGAAGCAAGATCAAGAATTATTGATTTGAGAACTGTCTTGCATAATCTCTCCTTTACCCAAGTTTGGGTGCTGGTGTCTTACAGTTTGATGTTACATTAGCTAGAAACGTAACCTCCGCATATGTGTTTTTTTTCTTCTTCATTTTTATCATATATGTTCCCTTCTATTCTTTCTTAAATAAGTGGTCGAATCGCCAACGTTATTACATGTCCCTCATGTGCTATTTTTCTACGAACTAAAGGATTTTTTATAACTTATCTCAGTACCTACCGGACACATTCACTGCTGCTGGCCTGACTGCCCTCCTTCCTTCGCAATCGCCCTGGGTCCGTAACAGTTTAAAGAGGCTCTTGAGATACAGAGCCCGCCCGGGAATGGGTAACCAGTTGCGTGCTTGGGCGGTAGTAGATCCCGTGTCGGTCAAATAGGTTTGCAGTACTGGTGAGATATAAAAATCCAACATATTAAATAATTCACAATCTCGCATTTCTATAATTGCACCGTTTACAGCACAAATTTCGTTGGCTCTTCGGCTACTATTCTCTTTTTTTATGTCGCCTGGCCAACCATGGTTTATTAATGCTTCGCTTTTTTAAGAACTTTTTTTCCCGCATTTGGCTACAATAAATAAATGAATAAAACTAGCCCCTAAATTATCACTTGATCACCCATGTATCAGTGGGAGCCCATTGCGTGTAATACTTGGCTGGAGTAGAGGAGGTGGAAGTTTATTCCACCACAATACTCAACTTAAAGCTGCCAGGTATTGTTAGGGAAGCCGGATGCTTAAAAAGGGTGCAGAATACCCAAACCCAACGTCACGAAAAGTCGATAATCGATAAAGCTGGCAGTCCAATACTCATAACTTTCCCGTTAATTTGACTTCGACTCTGAAATAACGTACTGCTTTTCGCTTCCATACTGACCGTATTAAAAGCAATGGTTGCATCGACCGACAAAGTCTATGTCGGGCTGTTTGTTTTTGGTGAATGAGCACAAATTGGGACAAAAGTTATTCCGAAGTCATTCCACAAGGTATGTACGCATTTACGCATCTCGTCTACATTGCTGGTCTATCGCTTTTGACTTATGGAAAGGCTCTGAAGAAGGCGGTATAGCCGAAACGCTAGCCAATAAGTTCTGTACCAACCTCGTGCGAAGCTCAAGCAGAGCGTCAACAATTCCACAAGGATTTTGGGATACGCCTATGTTGTTCAAGCAAAATGGTTGAATGCAAATCTACTCTTGAAGCTTCTATGATTCCATGGCTACGCTTTCTTATAGTTTTCCGCAGCGGCAGATTCCACTTTTTCAGCAGGGATCAATTGGCGCTTGAAAACATCGCAAAGTTGGGTTAAGCTGGAATCACATGGATCCACAAAATTAAAAAAATTTCGCAGCGGCTGTGATGTAAAAGAAGTGTGGCTGTGCAGGGATGCTTGCAAGAGCCCCGAATGGTCACGCCCCTATACTTCAAAGAAAAGACATTGTACACCATATGAGCAGACACTTTTTTCGACAACAACTTGAGATCTGGGAAAGAGTAGAAAGAAGCATGTCGCAGTTCAAATGTGTTGATATTTTGGAGCGCAGCATATACATAGTAAAGTCTTGCGAGGCGAATAAATGTGTGGCCGCGATGGCGGAGAAAAAAGACTTGGTTAGCATATCGCGAACGTTCTCGCGAGCAACGAAATAAGCCGTCCAGTTTGACCTAAAATTGTAATAATTGGAAACGCTGATTCCGCCATGGCTTCGAAGCGGCATTTGTCCCGGCGACAAATATAATAAAAAGGCCGTTAGATCAATGAATGGTAATTTCCGTGGTTTCGGTAGTGTTAGCAACGTATCTCCAAATGAGACGAGGCAGCCACATGTCTGATACTGTTGAGAAGCACTTCCAAAATAGGGGTTGACGAGCTACATAAGCAGCTCTATTGTTGCTTTTCGTCCACTTCAGCGTGACACGCTAAGCAATAATTGAATCCGATACAAAGTTCTCACCGGTTTATGAAAAACCGACGCTAAATCAGTACACCGCAAATACTGTTTCGGTGCTGTAGCTCTCCTCTCCTCTTACGGGAAGCAACAATAATCTTACACAAGTGCAGAAGTACACTTGTTTAATCTCAGTGATATCTCCTGCCCCAGCACAAGTTCAAAAGTAGTGTTTACGACAGCATTCACTTCCGATATATTCACGATTTGCGTAAGGCCTGGCACCCTATATAGCAAGGCATAGTACAATAGAACGCGAAAATTGTTTTTGTTCTGGTTCAGGCCTCAGACTAGATCGAAAACGGAAACCATACGTCGACCCCCGGAAGTGGAAGAATTGACAGCTATGAAGGAATGATAACTGTTAGCGCAATCAAGAGTTATGGCTCGCTGAACAGTACTTTTCCAATTTCAGTATTTACTGATATAAAAATCTCGTGCCTTCATTAGTTCAGTTCGAGGAGGCAGAAAGGGGGTATGAGGCGTTTCAAAGACTTCAGAACGCTCAATCGCAGCCATGATCTGCCATTTCTAGATTGTTTTCTGCCGTTTTTTCAGCAATGTGAGCAAAGGATCCTGTTTGCCTATCATTTTACTGTGAAAAACACCGAAATGATCAACGTGAATGCTGCCTTCAATGCAGAAAACAGCATCGCGAAAACCAGGTGTTTGTTCCACAAAATTTTCGAGAGAACGGCGCTCCCTCCGTTACGATAAAACTGAACATGAAATACATCTGTCATGTGCGCTGTTTTCAGCAGGTTTCATTAAACAATCATACCAAACATCACATCTTATATTTCTGTAGACTTTTCCACTGAGCGCCATTTGACTTTCTTCTCATTTTGGCCTGGTGTTTTTGTTCACCTGAAGCATTCGCTGCTTCAAATTTGTTGGAAACAATATCCTGTGGTCATCCAAATTTAACTTCGGAAAAACACTTACTTTGCATATTAGTATGTGGAGAATGAGGTTTAGATTTGCGCGGGGTGATCTACCATCGCAGCCTCAACCATTAATCAGACTAAAATTATTGTTCGAACTCTACAATATTTTTGAAGCAGGCTTAGGCCCACTGCTTCATGTATAAAACTGTGGATTCCAGGCGTGCTGCTTCGCTTATGGAGCAGCAAGCTTTTAGTTTCTGGGATGTCCTAGGGGGCTTAAAGGCTGCGGATTCGTACCTGGAGCCATTTCATTGATATCTTGAACTATACCTTAACTATAGGTACATATGTTGCTCTTTCCGTAACACGTTTTGACTCGTCAGGACGCTCAGCCGGCGTTTTAATTTTTTTTAGCCACATACCTATAGTTAAGGTATAGTTTGAGATATCAATCAAATTATAACACCATTTTGTAATTCTTGATGAGACGATTCCAGCAATATCTTTCTCACCCCCGGAAACCCGAATCTGGAGGAGTTATCCCAAAGGGGAAAAAACACGGAAACGCGTTTTTTTCTCGCTCATTTGCCAAGTCAGAGGGTACTTATTGTACATGTAATTTACTTGAACAGAGATGATTCCATGTAACATGCATTGGCCGAAATATGTTGCAAGTATATTGTAATTGTCCCTTATGTTACAAGTATCAAGTTTCTAGCAAATGAGAATATATCACATGTAAAATATGTTGGCGAATGTATGTATGGTTAGATGCGCGGCCTGTTTCCTCAAAAAAAAACGTGTAAATTGAAACCGAGGCTGGCGTGGCGGTTTAAATCTCAATCTCTGAGAATTAAACCGCAGCGCCAGCCGCGGTTTGAATTTAAACGTTTTTTCTTGAGGACACAGGCCACGGACCTAACTATAGAGTTCGCGCAATCATTTAAGTCTAACGAGTGGATGGGGCTGCGACGGTAGATCACCCCGCGCTAATCGAAACCCCATTCTCCAATGAGGCCGCCAACCCCGCACGGCCAGCCGCCTGGTCCATGCGTCAGACTTAATCGAAAACAGAAACCATGCATTGTGTAGCAATCACAAGGAAATTTTTTCTAACCATTCACTGAAGTGGTTTTGTTGAGCTCTTTGCAATAAAAGGACCGTCATCAAGCCGATATGGTCAGCAAGAGTTCGTCGGAGAAAGTGACAAGGAGTTCTGAAGCATGATTATGATGAAGGAAATCGCTACAGTGGATGGCGTGGTGAGCATCTTATATATATTCTCACCTATGAACCTTTTTATCTTCCTGTTCACAAAAAGTACCTTTGAGAAGACTGAAATTAGATTTCTGTCCTTGTTTCATCATTCATAATAGTCCATCGCTTTGCCGTGCAGAATTTCTGATTCTTTTTTATTGCAAACACCAATTCAAGCGGCTGTTAATTATAGCACTACGTGTTGCAACGGCGGTCGACCGCAACTTTGGAGCGGAATCGAAACCTGACAAGCACATTATTATGCTAGCAATAGCAAAAATCTGTACTTTAAGGGTTGCCTGGTTGCGTTCCTCCTCCTAGCACTTACTGTGCGGTGCTTAGTCACAGTGTTTCATCATTCGGCGACGTTATCTATTCTATCGCTAGGGTTTTGCATAATGATATTGCTAAAAATCGTATCCAACTCAGCATTGGTCTACCTTTTTTTCGACAGTTCATATGTTTCCCCCGAGTTAGTCTTCATGTAAATAATTCATTTATCGAGTATCTCATAAAAACGTTCAGCAATAATAATGTTTTCAGTGGACATTTAACTGGCACACATGCGTTTCAGTCGCTTTTCAAATTCTCAGTGCTGTTTACCGCATTGAAACTATATGAGCGACTTGTGCTGGGGCTTCTGCATACTGTTGTATCTCTGAACCGTATCTGCGCAGTATTTGCTCCGTTCCGTTACGCCAGAATATTTACTTCACGGAACACTGTTATTATGATCGCTGCCGTGTATCTGGTCTGCTGTCCTGTTCTCGTATTCTACGACTTTGAACTTTGTAAGTTCGTCCTCAGCCACTGCGATTTATAGTCAGATTATAGGTATGCAAACTCTGGAAAATCTCTTGTGAATTGTCTGTTTCTGTTTTCACCAGCAGCGGATAGGTGGACTTCGGTGAAATATAACTGGTGATAAGAAGCTTTCGACCAGAAAGCGACAACTTAACAAGCTTCATTAAGAACTTATCACTTATCAAATTGATAAATATACGCTTCCAAGTAGTGAGCCAGTGGTGCTAGAAGCTGTATAATGCAATCCATATAGTCGCCTCAAGAGTCCGAGACTAATGAGTGGTCGAAACTGCGCGGTCGACCGTCGTTCACAATCAAACTCCGCTGACCGCCGGTGTCGGGACAACCGCACGTGTCACTTGCACCCAGGGGGCTTTCGAAGGTTCTGCGTCGGCTGAACACTGCGCTTTTTCTTAGATTTCATGACCGGAAAACGGATATATCTCACGGAAAACGGATATATCCTTTAGTTTTTCTGCGCAGCGTATACGCTTTGTCCAATAAAGATTCCGAGGTCTCCGAAGGAAATATGTTTCCTTTCGTGAGAAAATGCCTTGACTGACTGTCAAAGCGAAAACGTGACCTACGAACAATGTCTGTTCATACTGGCTACAAAACTGCGAATCCACGTAAAATGCTAACACACTCATAGAAGTCTTCCGCAGCTTTGGAATAGTTCACAAACAGAACTGACGTAATGAAAGGCTGTTCAGACGGCTGCCTGTGTGTTTTCAATCCAACCTATATTGAATTCCAAGACACTGGAAGTTTATGCGACGAAATATACGAGGTTCTAGAATGGCTGTGCACAGCCGCGATGCCTCTACTCTCAATTGTTATAGACGGCTTTATCACTGTGTATTTGATCAAGAAACACAAGGTATGCAATCGGCTCTGAATTCCGGTATGTACTGTCTTTACTTACATTTACTTTGATACTTTGACGACTCGTCTTCATGGATCGTGCAAGCCGCAGCACAATTTCCATTCGGCTCGTTCTCCGCAATCGTTGGCCATGGTGTTGGTCTGTTTCGTCTTGTCATTTGATCACGATCACTGAGCCCCTTCTTTTTGTCCATCTGTCGTTTTCTCCCCTCATAACGTGATCGCCCATCAAAATTTGGCTTTCGGTGCGTATTTCACTTGATCACGGAGACAGGATATGTTTCGAAGACCTGCACTGAGTAGTCCCATCTGATGTCCAGTGCGCCGGTTACATACTTTAGAAGACAACGCTCTAGCGCTCTGTGGGTAACGTGCAAATTTCTTGACGTGCACGCTAAGCGCCCTCTCTTTCCTCTTTTCTTTTTTCGCTGCCTTCTCCTTCCGAGTTCTACCTCCAAGCTGTTACCCACGTTCACTGAGCGTTCCAGGTATACGTAGGAGTTTGTTGTCGCGATCTTTGAACCATCAACTTTAACCTGAGTTTCTTCGCACCAGGCGTTCTTCATTAACTGGGTCTTCCCCCATTCAGCCACAGTCCCCTGTTTTTCCCTGTTCCGTTCAACTCTGTTAGCATCGTCTCCACTTCATTGGTGCTATTTGAAATTATGACGCTGTCTTCGGCAGAACAAAGGTTCAAGTGTAATTTTCCATCCACGCATATATGTGCCCTTTTCATCCCAGTCGAGCTACTTCGCTATCTACTGCTGAGCGACAGTGAACAGCTTGGGCGATTTGTGTTATCGCCTTGTTTGATCTCAAAACCCCTTTCCAAAGGAGATGTCGAGAGAGCGCTGGAAAACCTGTCTCGTCGCAGCACAGTTTTGATTACAGTCGGTTAGCGTTCTTGCACAGGACGGGGCGACTCTTCGATTGACTAGAGCTGACAAGACGGCACTCGTTTCGACGCTGTCGAAGACTTTTTCTTGGTTGACGAAGGTCAGAACTAGAGGCATTTGACTCTTCGTGAGAATACAGAGTTCCATCCTACAGGGAGGACAGCCTAGATGCCGGCGGCAATCACGAGGTAACCAGACTGTTGTACGAAAGCTCCGTCGGTTATCCATGCGAAGCTGCGCGTGTTCTGCTCATCGGTGTTTGGACTGGGCCATGCACAGGAGAGGATCCAATAACTGCGACTGCTTCCGAGGATCAGCACTGCGTAGTGCTGCAGCTCACTGGGCACGACGACTAGTCTGCAGAGCCAGTAGCAATCCCCAATGTGGTGACTTTAAATAGGCAGCCAACCTGAGGTCGGTGACGCGTAGATGCCTCCTATGGTCGCTAACTTGCAACGAGGTTTATTCTCGAAGAGTTGTACTGACTGCAAAACTGTTAGTGATCGAAGTGTTTGAACCAACACAGCGCCTTCTCAGATATTTGTGGGGAAGTTCCCGAGGACAATAGACCTGATTTGGTCGTTATGACTCGGTCGAGGGAAGGGGGGGTGAGAAGTCCCCCCCCCCCCGTAAGGGGACGTCTCGCTCCCCTCTCCTCGACCGAATCATACCGACCAAATCAGGTCTATTGTCTTCGGGAACCCCTTACGGGGGAACGTCTCGCTCCTCTCCCCTCAAATTATACACAACAAATGACGTTAGAAAGAGCCGACTCGGGAGGAGAACAAGGGAAGTTTGCATAATGGGTGTCCCATGGCCTCCCCCTGAGCATGATGAACCCCGAAAACAAAGCCACAGCGTATACGTTGATGCACAAAGGCTGGTCGCGAGCTGCTCTTGCACTCCGCAAGTTGAGGGGGCAGATCTGCTACTCAAGGACTGTGTGATGTACCTCTGTCCGGATTTCAGAGGAGATAAAAAGCTTTTCTCTAACGTTTCTTCAAAAATGAATATTTTTAGACCCATTTCAGATTTTCAGGAACAGGAGATTGTTGGAAACAGCTAGCTGCAGCAAGCTGATTATTGATCAATCACTAAACCATGGGAAGACATGATGTCGTGAGGTTGCGGGAAGACCTGCAGTCGGGGAACAAGAGGACTCCTGCTGTGGGAACTTCCCCTATTACTCTGCTGTTGAGAGGTCCCCTTCGCACCTCCCCCCCCCCACAAATTAAGGGAAGTTTCCCAGTTGTTTTGTGGAAAGCTATGCTGTCGTTCTCGGGAACTTCCCCACGAATTTCTAAGTTGGACCACTAGGCCCCGTGTGAGGGCCGTTTCATGTTTTCCTACATACAATCCCTCCACAGTTTTGCGTATCCTACATCTTTGATTGAACTAGCGGTAGTAAATATGGGTTTCGTTTTTTTTTTGGTTTTTTTCACATGTGTCTATCTTTTAGGCGTGACGCCTTTTCCACCTCAGATGAGATTTAAGAGTTTTACGCAAAAATCATCAAAGCGACAGAATGTCAGATTTTGAGAATTTCTTGTTGGATGGCCACTTATAGTTCGAGTAACCAGAAAAGGGATAGCTGCAGACACCTCAGCAGACTGCGCTGCGTCGTATGCGCGCACGAGAAATGTGGTGATCGATCGGCGCACGCGACACGCGCGCGGCCTGCTAAGTCGCCCGCAGCTATCGCTTTCTCGAATACGCCCACCATACCACCGATACCACGGTACCCAATACTATGTAGTATGATTGTCGAACAGGCAAACTCAGGTTTTTTCACAACTCAGGCGATTCGCGGCCCCGAGCAGCCTGACAGTTTGGCTCGTGTCTCCCCATTTTCCGGGCTACTGCTGTTGCAATCCGAGCTACTGCTGTTGCCGTTCGAGCGAACTGGAGGAGCCCGGACAGCAACAGCTGTGGCCCGTACAGCAACAGCAGTGGCCCGGAGATTAAGGGAGCACGAGCCGAACTGTCAGGCGGCTCGGGGCTCAGAATCGTCTGAGAAAATAAACCAAAAGGCTTGAAGGCACTGCTAACGATAAACTTCATCCTCGAATTTTCCATCACTAACGCTTCTCGTGGCTCTAGGAAGCAGAACAGTGTCGAAGAAACGGACGAAAGGCTACCCAGGAGCCGCAAAACGGCTCAGAAAAGTGGGCGAAACCCGCCGCTTTGGGTAAGTTCGATCCCTTTCCGACCCTCGATGCGAACAATGGAAAACTCGAGATAGTGAGATGAGCGATGGTTTCCGATCAAAAGCCCCGTTTTTCCCTCCATTCTCAACTTCTCTCTTCACTGAGGTCAGCTCGCATACATTGGCTGCAGAAGACGGAAGTTACAAGCCTCGGACAAGTCGTCCACCATGCTTCTCTATCTCAATTTTTGAAGAACCATAACTCCGTTCCCAGCAGGTCTTGCACGATTCCAGAGACATCATTGGATTCAGAATGGGACCGTTATGAAGATTGGCAAAAAACAGAAAAGGGGTTCCAATCGTGAACACTGCCTTTAGGGATTTTTCCTCGAATAATGGACAAATTTTTTCCCAGTCTGTTTCACGCTTTCCAGTCTACATAGAATGTGGTGACCCTGTTACTTAAAGGCAGCATACACGCTCGCGAAAGTTGTTGAGATAAATACATTAGTGGGGTTGTACGGGCCCTAGAAGAGCCCTCACGAAGTTGGAAGAGTTGAAAACAAGTTAAAGTGCCCGTATATGAGCCGTATTGAGTCACAAAATCATCCTTTCCCCGCCCATCGATATGGGCTCCGCTCCTCAATACAAATGTTCAATGCTCGATTACGGTCATTTTGGCTCATTTTTTACGCTTCCACGGTAGTACGAGTTGCAGAAAGGGCCTTACGAGTACATTAGCGTCGTTGTCCCAACGAATTCGTCGTAAGCTCCGCTATTTCAGCCAATGCGGTAAAACTCGTCCACTTCTGGGCCAATATAGAACGAACCGTTATATCTTCATATCAGTTGATTTTTTCGGGTTTTTTCGTTATCTCTGAATATTAACAGCTTCAGACCTTCTATTCATTCCATAAAATTGATATCATTTTCGAGCGTGTATGCTGCCTTTAAAGAGGAAGTCAAAGTTCAGACAAAAACCGCACCCTGATGTACAATTATACAGAATTTAGTGACAAGTACACGCGTATCACATAAGTTTAATGTTTTTTCTAGAGAACGAAACCATTCAGATGGCTATCTTAGCAAATCTTATTTTACTTGCAGTGAGCAATTATCGAAAAAGAATCTGATAATGGTTGAATATGGCCACAACAACTAGGAAATTAAAGTTGGGCCCAGAATAGGAGAAAGGCATGTGAAATTCATAAAGGAGACGTATTCATGATAGCTACGTACAATTCGACGTAAATCTCCCTCTAATCTTTGCCAGGAAGCTTTAAATCATCAATGAAACCTCTGAACGTGTCGCCTGTCAATCTTGTCAGCTGGCAGCGGAGCTGGATGGCCGCCCGCCGGCGGGTGCAATTTTTCCTTGCCCACCTAGACAACGAGATAGGCCGCCGTGCTCTGCTGAGGTGATAAGTCGACAGCGGACTGGTCGGTTCGCAAGCGCTAAACGGCCCTCTCTCGGAGCGCACTTTCCTCAAAAAGTCGCCACCCTCCAACATGCACCAGTCCACATCCGCGGTATCGAGCAAACTTCTCCCAGCATCGCATGCTACTTCTCTTTTTTTTTGCGGTCGTGAGCGCAGTCACCACCCGTTTCTTGCAGTCAGCCACCTCGCAAAAGAACGCTCACTGCTGCCAGGTAGCTGTCTACAGTGGTCATTAACTTGAGTGCCGCGTACGCATGTCTATGCCGGCCTGTTCACATTGATAGCCGATCAGTGATAGGCACAGTCACCACGCAATGGCAGCCGGTAGCTTCCACCTCTCGGGGAGATTGCTACTGGCCCAGTAGTTTGCGTTCCAAGGCCCTGTGAGCTGTCCTTATGACATGTGCGGTCGGCATCGTTTCTGCCCATGTCTCAGTTTAATAGCATAACGCAGGTAGCACCATGGTGTTGAACAAACGTACTAGTGTCTGAAACATCCTCCAACTCATACAGTCTGATGGACTGACACGCGCCCGATGCGGAGCTGGGTCGCTCCCTCAGCCACATCTGGCTTAGAAAACGTACCCTCGCCGTTCACAGAGCCTCCTCGGACGCGAATCTCTCCCAAATTTTAGCGGCGAGTGCACCTTCGCGCTATCAAAGGCCGTCGGCTTTTTGAGAACCACGAATTAAGTTGATTACATACAAGCCGGGAGACCTGTTGCCTAGAAAGAATGTCTTGGAAATATAGCTCCCGCAACGTCTTCCTTTTAGGTCATCGCGGCAAGGGAGGTCTATCTATTGATATCCTAATCAATGTCGAAATTTCTGCTTGCACTTCGACAACCGCAAGTTGGCCATTCACCTAAAGGCTCATTCATAGCTGGTCGCTTCGACTTGAAGTCAAAGCAACCAACAATACTGCCGCGATCTTAAATCGCTCCGTGTCGCGACTTGAAATCGTTTCGTCCAGCGATTTCAAAACGCTCAGGCGGACCATGAGTTCGCGTGAAATAGGCGGGCAACTGCGGACTAAATCACGAGAATGAAAAAAAAATTCTGAGCCTTTTTTTGACATTGTTGCCCTTACCTTCTAAATAAAAGCATTTTGCACCGTTTTCAAACAGAAAAATGGTTCCAAAAGAGGATGGGGTGGTTTTTGCAACATAAAACTAAAGCTAAAATCGCTAGTTGCTCAGATCCGGCATGAAATATAATTTATCGGTTGCCTCATTACATTTTCGCATCTCTCTCATCGTGAATGTATGATAAATTCTCGTTTTTCCTTTTCACACACCGTATTTTATGAGAGTGAACTGTGACGTCTGCAATTTTGCGCCACATACGCAACGTTGTGACGAAAGATTGCGGACTAGTCGCTTCGACTAGACGAATCGCTTCTATCATGGAAGCGACGCAATTAGTCGAAGCGACCTAACAGAATCAAGCAAGCAGCTCAACCAGCTATGAAATACCCCAGTCGCTCGGCGATCGCGATTGGAACAGCAAACTGTTCCAAACCGTCGCGAGTCAATGCAGGATCTGTTGGCGCGATGGGTTTTTTAACTGTTGGCGGTGCCGCGACTAGTCGAAGCGACTTGCTATGAATGAGCCTTGACCCCCACGCGTCTCTTATACAGCGCGAGCTCGCACTTATCATTCAACATGTACTCTCGTGTTGATCGTTCGAAGGGTGTCGTTCCGGGTCTGAGAAAATGAACTTAGCACTTCGCTCGCGGAGCGACCGGCGTGCGTCTCTCATCCGCCTCACTCCAAGGTGCGCCTGCTGGACACGACACCTAGAAGTCCGCGTCCGTGTATCACCGAGTGTCTGAGATTTAGTTCGTCATCTCCACTATCGATCCAAGTGCAGACCGCGCGACACGCCGTCTTCGTCCGATCTCCGTAGACATTTCGTTTTGCATTTTCATCTCTCTTCTGAGGTATAAGTAGCTGTTTGTAATAGCTAGAAGGACACCAGAGAGACGAATGAGTCTGTCGTCGCACCACTGGTTGCTCATTAGTTGGGTTTTCCTCAGATTAATTGTAAGTCCGATTGCTTTGCCTGTAGCATCCAGTTCGTTGAGCATCCATTCAAGTTCGAAGACCAACCTAGCAGCACAATGTCGTCAGCGAAGCGCAAGTTGGATAGTCTGCAACCGCCTATGAGGATACCCTTGCTATCCCAGCCCATCACGTCTTGTAAGGCAGTTGTGAACAGCTTCGGCGAGAGGGTTCCTCCTTGTGTGACACACTTTCCAATCGACACCTTTATTTTTTGCTCGGATAGTTGAATATTGGTGTTGCTTCCGCTGTTACACTTTTCTGATGTACTGGGCATCTGCACCAGTGCGGCTAAGAGCGTTAAAAATGAGTCCGGGGGGTGGGGGTGAACACGCAGCGAAGGGGTCTGTCATAAAGATATAACAGTGACAAGGAGATCTTGACATGATAAGCCCGATAAACTTTACTTCGATCGGCTCAAAATGAGGGAGCTAACAATAAGTTATAGGTGGTACTCCCTTGTCCGTTCAATGACCTGCGGTGGCGCCTGAATGTGATCAAGACAGCAGTAACCCTTCCGGAAACCGACCTGCTCCCTGGGCTGGAAGTCATCCAGAGTCTTCTCTATCCTGTTGAGCAAAATCATCGTGAGAATCTTGTACACCACTGAGAGTAGAGCGATTGGCCTCTAGTTGTTGATGTCATCCCGATCACCCTTTTTGAATAGAAGTATCGTTCTTGTCGGTTTCCACTGCTCGCATAAGTCTTTTTACCTTCAACCTTTGCACCCACAACGCTTTTCAAAACTGAGCTCTTCAGAAAAGTGGCGAGGGAGGACTCAGAAGTATAAAGGATTTTCGATTTATGATACAGGTCAGTGACCATTTCGGCCGCTTTATTGAAAACTAAGCAAGAGCCTGTATGCAAATGACCAACACTTTTTGTACACAATTTTTAGACGATTATTCTTGCGGTAACCAATGGTCTTTTCAATTTTTATGTTCACACGGCCGGTAGAGCCACCAATTCTGATGTCTGGATTCAGAACATGCCCTTGTTGGGTGACATTCTCCTGGCACTAACGTATACGTAAGTTCTGATGGTTATCTCATGGAGAGTTGTGATTCCAAGACATGTGTACAGCTCGAGTTCATTTGCAGATTGAGCATCCTTCTCGTCACCAGAAGTGTACGTAAAGAAGTGATAAGATTTCTCCGCTTCAGAAAACCAGGTGTCGTGGTCACAACAATTATAGCATCAAGCAAGCACACTGCGTGATTCCCTCACACTTCCGAGAAAAATCATTACCTATATAGATTTGAAAATATATTTTCGAAACTGATGCCTTGAATATTCTTACGAAGTTCAACAGATGACTCAAAACCAGTGTTATGCCAAAAAACAGGACAAAGAAGTGCAGGGGTCTCGGGGATGCAATAGCTTAATTTTCTCGCGAACAAGCAAGCGATGCATGTTAGGTTCCCAAGTCTGTATACGCCTCTGCTTCCTGTCTCCTCGCGGTACTATTCCCGAGGCAACATTTCTAGGAAGTAAGGCTGCTGCCATGGGTCCATATTTGCGTATTTCTGTTGTTATATGTATCTATCACTTTTAATTTGCTCACATGTAAGCATTCTCCAATTCAAAGACATTGATTTTGATGAACTTCGTTCTTGAGATTACAATCGAACCCATTTGTAGTGGCCCTCATAAGCAGAACAGCGTTGGAAAAACATGTCCAAACGCCATCACAATGGCTCTGGAAATCATCTTTCTGGTCAGGGTGGGCCCCCTTGAGCTCACTTGTTGTCATCAACACCGACACAGCCCTTTGACCTGGGATCATCGACGGTACGTTGTTTTGAAATAGACAAGGAGTTTGCCAGTTAGATTTCCGAACGTTTCTGGCAACTATTCCACAAATTCATTGCTCTTTGAATCAAAGGCTAGTGCTGATGATCGCAGGTCCAAGTGCGGCAGTGATACTGGCGTATCACTCAATATTGATGACAACAACTGCATCTAAGGAGGCCAACCCTGACCAGTGGAATAATCTTCAAAACCATTCTTACTCTTTGAGAATGCGTTTGAAGCCGTTTTTTTCATTGCTGATCCGCCTCTGAGG
Source organism: Aplectana chamaeleonis (assembly GCA_029168955.1). Classification (NCBI taxonomy): domain Eukaryota; kingdom Metazoa; phylum Nematoda; class Chromadorea; order Rhabditida; family Cosmocercidae; genus Aplectana; species Aplectana chamaeleonis. The sequence goes on along the minus strand of JAPDOI010000241.1, from coordinate 683,214 downwards.
GCTACTACGTACAGAAATAAATGGATAAAAATCAGTTTTCATAGAAAAATCAAGAACGGGGTTTATCGTGGACAGTAACCTCAACAGTCAAGAGGCCGGATGTCTTTACCACTCAACCTTTCCTCGAGCTCGAAGTTTTTTTTTTCGTATAACTTCTAATAATAAAACTCCTTCAGAAATGCGAACATCTCTGAATGATGACTTTTTTGACCCTGTGAACGCACTTTGCCCAATTTCCATGTTTGAGTATGTGCCACTTTTGAAGAGCTCGAGCCGAGAAGGGTCGGAAAAGCGGGTTACATACCATGGCAGTCAGTCCCTAACGAAACTCTGGATCAGGATGTGGTTTTCGTAGGAGCTTTCAATGCAAAGCATGCAGTGTTTATAAGGGAGTGCACGAACAGCTGTTTAATCAGAGCCCTTTATCTACAATTCTGTCCCAGAACGGAGCCGCGTGCAACATCGCGACCTGCGTTTTATACGTCCTAAAACATCGGCCAGCAAACCTATGAACAGCCACTGAACCGACAGTTCACGTCAGAAGACTTACGCGGCGCACCCAATGAATATGCTTAATGTATTTATGCCCCACATGGGATGAGCCCAACAGACTCTGACTGCAATTCACAACGATTTCACGCCTTACTGGCACACTTATTCACAGTTTTTACAAACGTCTGCCAAGCCGCACATACCGCTCATAACGTGGTGACAGATGCAATAGCCAATTGTAACGCAACATATTCGGATACGACAAAACACTTGCGATGGGATCTTCTTTGCACGACCTGAAATAAACGTTGAACACATTCAAGAAGTTTTCTTTCTAGTCAGACGCCAACCCACTAGTTAGACGCAAACCCATGCAGGCTAGCTACGAGGGGAGAATAGAACCAACAACGACCACTATTCACAAAGAGGCATGCCGACGAACGTATGCCACGCACTCACAGAAGCAAAGTCAGAGGATACGAGGTTACCTGTGCGCGAATCCTCAAAGTCAGCGTCGGTGATCTTTAGCGTGGCAGAAACTCTTCTTCAGACGAGTCGACCATATCCAGCTCGACCATCATCCGTTGATAGTAGCACTAGAATGTGCAGGCTGATCGGCACTGTTTCGGAGAACCATGGAAGCAGAACTCACCAGCAGCCAACGCATGCCGTCGTCGTTGCGCACCAGAATGAACAAAGACAACCAAGATCGATAGGCCACGCATGTTGATTAATTTCGAGAATGTTCTCGATAGGCGATACACGCTACTTAGTTCCGAGAATGTTCGGCATGCAGCATTCGAGGCGAAAGCAGTCAACGCGGGGCCAGGCGCTGCCTTTCAAGGAACCAGTCTTACGTAAATAACGTATGTAAACGCCATTGACCCGTTATTTTCCACATGGCCCTGCCACCTCCTATTCAGTGTGACGGCACTGCAATGCTGGAGGGGAGCCGGGTTGTTTGGATGTGAACCCGCCTTTTAGTCTCATCAAGTGCGACCGTATCAAACCACCCTCCCACAGTGAGCTTGTAATATAGTGACAAGCGACGGCTTGCAAACTAGGAACTCGTGCACTTCAACATGAAAGAACCATAATATGTACAGCAGGACAAGGCAAAATTTGGAATTTACCAGCAAAACAGTACTAATGAGAATGATCTATGGCTCTGTCTTATCTACATTCCTTGACGAAAGGGCAACAAAATTGAATAAGCAGTGCAATAAGTTAGCAGTGCAAGTGTTTGAAACTCGGAAATAACCAAGAAAGTTATGAAGTCCAACGAATCAGAGTCCAACACGAAAAAACACTAGGATTGTGAATAGTATACTGTAAAAACTACTCCGACTATCGTATCCAGAAGTTATGTGGACACAAGGTCATTGTCAGCCCGCTGTAAACAACTGGGCATTGCAACGTCCGGATAGCTGTGTTTAAAGGCCCAGTCCAACCCCAGGAAAATTTTTCTATTTTCCTGCCTATCTCGAAAACTGTCCCACGCTGATTCCAATGTTGTCTTTGAAATCGTGCAAAACCTCCTGGGGACGTAGTTAAAGCCCCTCAAAAATTGAACTGCGGAAGCATTGTGGACGAGTTGTCCGATTCTTCTAACTTTCGTCATTTTCAACCGATGTGTGCGAGCTGACCTGGATAAAGAAGGAGATTCTGGGAACAGGGTCTCCTCATACAAACACCCGCTCCACGCCCCGCCGAAAAGCCGGCGTCGCCAGCGGGATAGTGGGCGGAGCCCGAAATTCAGTTTTGCCGCCCGCGGTAGTGGCTATGTGCGGGCGAGGTAGTGACTGTAGCGGGAGAGCAGCTGCTTCGCGCCTGGGCAACAAGCCGCTCTTAAGACAAGTCGCTGATTCTGATGAGCCTGGGCGACGAGCCCCTTCGAATTTTATCGACTGGGCGTCGAGCCCACCAATATAGAAGACCACCCAGCCTACTACGAGCCCCGCCCACTTAATCATGCCTATGGACATGCCCCCACTTAAATTTTATTTATTTTTAATTTTTTCTTTTATTTTGTTTAAACTACGGCCGCTAAGAAACTTTTTAGTGTTCTAGGTCCACTGTACTGCTGCCTACGCCTGCCAGTAAAATTATTTCTACAGATTTCATTCATAATGTGGAAAAACAAATAATTGCACAAAAATTGTCATAAATGCACAATAACGATTCTCCATAACACGTAGCACCGTAGAAAAAACAGTAACCGATTGGAGATTCCATTACTGAGGTGTATAAAAAACAACAAATATCAGAGTATCAACGAAATCAGCCAAAAACAAGTACAAAAGCAAATGTCAAAAACAAGTATCATTGTTGACCACCTTCATTCGGCTCATCAAGCACGGACTCGTCGAAGCTCCTCTTTTCTAGAATTTCAAGTTATACTGATTTTTTTCTGTTCTCCGCTTTTACTACTTCGAAAACTCACGATGCGCGGCAGCAGGTTGTTGAGACCTTCTCTGTACAAGCGAACATAGGCTCTAAAATTCCAGAAGAAAGGGGCAGAAAGAATCGAGGTGAGCCAACAAAATCACCTACAATGCACGCTGTCTCGACTGCCTGATGCATGTTGACCATTTCACCCGGCTTTGCTTCCAGACGTCCAGCCAGGGTCCAGCAGCCCGTTGGCAAAGGCCGCAAAATACTTACGACCACCCCCCTCGAAAGTCGGTTCGCGCCCAAAAATATGGTAAATTATAGCGACCCCCCCCCTTCAGAAAAAAATTCGCACCGATTGTTTTTCATTCAAAGAATCCAGCTAGAATCAAAAAAAAATTGGAACTGTATAAAAAACAGTCCGATAATAAATCATCCTGAAAAAAAGTCGGCAGTAGGCTGATTTTATTAAATTTCCGGCAGTTCACCACTAGCCCAACTAAAATTCATCCAGAAAAAAAATTTGGCGGGCTGGAATATGCAAAAATTGAAAAGAAAAACAGCCCGACGCCCATCCAAACGGGGGCGTTAGTCGTGAATTTTGGGCACTGGGATGAAGTTTGCGGGCGGATGAAACTCGATGAATGCTAACGGTCAGAACATTGCATGCAAATAAATTTTTTTCTGTACCTTGCAATTTAAACATGTGTGATTAACTGGATTACGAAGGCTTCCGGACAAAATGTCTACGCCTAATTTTTTAATTACCCGAAACTTAGCCAAACGTCAGGAGTTTCTCTCCTTTGTCAAATCGAAAGAGTTGTTGGTCTAAGAGAAAATTCCTCACCAAAAGAAAATTTCAATTTAACGTAATTGAGTATGAATTGAGGATTGTAATCATTATTTTGGCTTTTGCTTAATTCATGAAGTCATTTTTCAGTATCAATTCATTAGAAAAATTCGAAAAATACCGATTTGCCTCCTTTCGGGCGAAGAATTAACAAGAAAGACTAAATGTGATAATAGAACGCGCCCAGGCCTCGCGCCCTCCCACAATAGCGTTCGCCCCCTCCCCCCCGGCTTAATCCTCACAGACGCCTCGGTCATCGGGACTCACGCGTAAAGTAAAATGCATGTGGTGTAGGCGCCCACAACACTTGCGCCTTTACGCGCAATTCGCTAAAATGTCACCGACTCATCGTTTCTCGGATTTATGTTAGTTAGAGTCCGAATTCAGTTCAGAAAGTGCTTTGCGGCCAGTTTTTCTTAAAGAAGATCGTTTTAAATACGAAAACCAGTCGTCTTGTAAATACACTCAAGTAATACAACTGGAATAGTTTATTTTTTCATGTGGTACGGAATCCACTTATCATATATTCACTTGTGATATATTCTTTATACTTATATAAAGTCATTTTTCAATATTGATAATTACCAACGTGGGATATATAACCTTCAGAGGCACGAAGCTGAGAAACTCATGTGATCTGGTGGACAATAACGCTGTGATCAGGAACTTGTGATACGTAACCGATGTACTGTCATTTGCGTTAGAGGGTTAAGAACATATGTTGAATCATTTACTTCCTTCCTCGTCTGTGTGAGCTTCCCCACAGTGCCTGGCGAGGTCAAAGTAATGATGGGACGTTTCCTGACATTCAGGGCAGACAACATTCGAGACTGCATCATTGGCTTGATGATCATGCTAAACCCGTTGATGATAAAATGTGGAATACGTTCCTTCAACGCTTTTTGTACCCCGTATTGATATAGGTAAACGCTGAACCGAAAATCCGTACAAGTCCAAAACGCTATCAGTCTGCAGAAGGTTCGGAAAATGTGCTTTCACCCAAACTTTGCTTAGGGGGGTGTGTGTTTCGGGCGCTAAACACTATTATAAGATCCGTTTCCGGATTTGCGTAAAAGTAATGCGCTTTTGAAGGATAGAATATATACTAAAATTAGAAAAAACGCCTTCTGCAGGTGGAAAACGCTTTCACTCTGTGCAAAGTTCGGAAAACATGCTCTCACCCGAACTTTGATCAGGCGGTTATTTTGGGCGCTGAACACGATTATGAGGTCCGATTACAGATTTTCCAAAGACTAAATCGCGTTTCGGAACGTACATCAGGTGCGGAACTCTGGCGAAAAACGACTACACGAGTTCTTAACTGGTTCATACGTCTAAAGAAGGATGCTTTCACGCTCCACTTTTTGATACCCCTTGGCTTTGTAACCGTGGAACTTGCAGTAATCGGAATGTTTCAGGGGGAGGGTTTTTTGCAATTTCGTCATTTCTAAGGGGTTAAGAATCTGATGGTTAGAAGAAGACACTTGGAGACTCCCAAACAGCTTAGAACTTGACCTAATTCCTCTGATTACCTAGTCAAAATGAACAGCTGTGAGGGCTAACCCTGTGGTTTTATCGAATTTTCGCCGGAAGTTTGCCGTTTTAAGCGAAATTTTCGGCAAACGACAACGGCAAACCCCAAAAATGGCCTGCGAACGGCAAACGGCAATTGCCGCACAACCCTGGTGAATATCATATCCAAAACAGAGGCACAGATTCAGAGGATGGCATCCTGTTCCCCTGCCATCAACAATGGAGACTGGACAATTAAGTGTTGAATACATAGGATGCCAAACGCGGCTAAATTAGATAAGCGAGTCGGATGCAAAAAAAAAGGATTTTACGGAGGGCAACGCGGACCGAAGTTCTGAGGAAAACTGGAAATCGAGCATCAGACTCGTGGTGAGCTTGGTTAGGAACTTCCTGGAGAACTTGTGAGGTCCCTTAGAGTACCAAGTCATTTTTGCAGTGGCCTACCGCACTCTTGTAATCTCCAAGTACCGAGCGGTACACATTGCCAAGGTTGCATAAAGTGGTGATACTAATTGCATTGCTACATTGCCGACCGCTCCGATGTTTATGCTAACGAGCTAAACTCGAGTGAATACTAAAAATTATTGCACTTGTTATGAATTACATATAGTGGAGTTCACCATGTTTTTTGATACGGGTATGTATTTGGAAAACAGAAGAATTCCAACATTTGTAATGTGTTACTCAAAAAAGCTCATAAAATTAATATGTATAGTTGAGTCCATCAAGAGTTTCTCAATTACTTATCAGTGAGAAGTTGTCAATTGGAGATCAATGAACATGAAAACTCATTGCAGCACAACCGCTCTCGCTCAATCGGTATCGAGCGTGCTGGTATGGGACTCATGCACATTGATCCCCAGCCGACCGCTTATTGATAACTAAATAAGACACTCTTTGTGGACTCCACTATACACCGCTCGGTATTTCTCATTGAGTCCACATTCACACGAAAATCTGAAAAAAAAAACTCTGGATGATCATGATTGAAGAAGAATTATAAGCGATGTTTTAATTTTTTACGCCTGTGTACGATTTTTTTACGTTCCAGAAGTAGAACAGCTGTGAAGAGTGGAATGGTATGTGACGTCTGTTCTCCATGAAAAAGGCCCAGTACGAAGAACTGAAAGCTCAAAAAACTGCCCGGAACATTATGCCCGGAAACCCAAAGAAAACTTTTGTGCTGGAAAGAAGTGATGGGCACGGTAGCTAAGCAAACAAGGAAAATTAGTTTCGTCATGTAAAGAGAAGAGTTACGGTGAAAATCTCCTTCCTATAAATACAATACTTTTGTTCAAAGGAGTCGTTTTGTCGTAGTCATATATGTACGTATGATAATGCACTGTATCGTATTCATCGCATAATTAAAGCTTTACCCATGCTTTGAAACCAGTTGTTCATTTTTTGTTTTTTTATTTGGGCGTAAAGGCGCGTGTGTTCTGTGCGCCTACACCACACGCATTTTATTTTACGCGTGAGTCCCGATGACCGAGGCGTCTGTGAGGATTAAGCCCTTCCCCCCCCTTTATGGCGCCTTACATATTTTTATGTATTATTATTTCGGAAGCTAGAAGAGCTGTTAGAAAAAGCTGTGTGCAATGTTTGATACAGTCCAGTTACCTGAAAGTCTGGACCCTTGTTGGCCCAAAAAAAAAGAAAGATAAGATACTCATTCGAAGCTTTCAAAACGCCGTATCTCCCAAAAAAACATTCAAAAGTCCGAAAGCTTAGGAAAGAAGCACACACACTTCTCAGGCGATTATCGGCCCCGAGCCGCCTGACAGTTCGGCTCGTTTTTCCAATCTGCGAGACGGCTCCTGTTGCTGTCCGGGCCACTGCTGTTGCTTTACGGGCTATTCCGATTGGCCCGAACAGCAACAGCAGCAGCCCGGAGATTGGGAGAACGGCCCGACCTTTCACCCGGCTCCGATTCCTATTCGGTGCGGCTCGGGGAAGAGAACCGCCTGAGTTGGTATTTCTACGAGGTCATAGTGAAAAAAAATCAATCGAGAAAATATCATTGATTCCCAAAACAATTCAACCCCATAATTCGAAAAGGCATTCTTTGGGAATCTTAAGAGGTTTTCTTTAAATCCTAAGCATCGAGACATAAAAAACACATTGATTCGAAATCCTGCGTAAGGAAGTGTGATTAGACGAGAAAAAACCATGTATTTCGAAAACTAGCGTCGATTGCCCATGATTAGACGCAAAACAACGAAAAACGCAAAAATACATGAAATAAAAACACTTGAAAATCAAAATCATTAAGGACTGCAACATTTTATGAAAATTACAAAAAGCACTCCTTTGGAAAGATGGTTCAGACAAATACTATCACTAAGGAATACAATATCAATTTTGTTTACGAAAAACATTCTCATAGAAAGACATGAGCATTAAGGAAAACAATCATTTTGATTTTTTGAAAGATTTATTTCGAAAACTAGTGTCGGAAGTCCATGTCATGTGATTACAATTTTTCGAATAAAGCTACATTACCCAAACTTTCCAAAGATCCAATAAATAAAAACACCGACAAACTGCTAGGAAACTCCAACATTTCCGAATGAAATCACCATTTATTCGGAGAAAAATACTCGGATGTTGAAAAAAATATTCACGAGTTTCGGACCTTTTCAGACGTAGAAATTCGGCAAAACTGGACCTGGAAAATAAAAACCTATTCAGCTAGAACCTTCAGAACGAAGTCCGTTTTCAGAAGATAAAAACATCCAAAATGAATCTGGAGAATCAAAAATGCATATTCAACTACGATTTTGGGAACACAAAAAAGCAGGAAATCAAACAAAAATCAGTTGTGAAATTTGAAAAACTTTCTTTCAGGATTGTCCCAATTTACGATAAATACAAAAAACCAATTTTTCAAACAAAAATGAACAAGAGACTTCTGAAAACACAAGCATTAGGGTATACAAAGGTTATTATACTACCATAAAAGAACATGAGTATTAAGAAAAATACACACTCACTTTAAATTATCGTAACGTAGCGTAATTTGAGGAGAAAATTCAAATGTTTCGGAAACTGGCGTTAATTGTCCAAAATGTTCAGTAATTACAATTCTTTAGATAAAGCTACTTCACCCACTTCTTTCAAGGCTATAAACAGTAAAAGCTCAGAAAACTTGTAGGCCACCTCAGGAATTCCTCAAAAAAAACCAGTATTCAAGCCGGAGAAAATTATTTGAAATTTGGAAAAAACTTTTCTTTATAAAATTGAGACGCTTCCTAAATTCGAAAAAATGGATAGTCCGAAAAAACTGTATCTGGAAAATCATGAAAAAACTTATTCATCTAGGATTATCAAAACATCGTCTATTTCCAAGAAGAAACATCTCTTCGGAAAATCGAGCCTGAGAAGTCGGGAGTGCTTATTCATCAGGAATTTTTAAAACGAAAAAGTCCCAAATTCAAAAAAAAATCAGACCAGATCAGATTAAAAAAACACTTGTTTAGGCCTTTTTTAGTATACGGCAAATACAAAACTTTTTTTAGACGAATACAACCATTAGGGGATAAATTCGAAAATCTGCTTCATACGAAAACAGTGTCAAGAAAAACCCACTCATTTTGAATTTTTAGGGTAATTCGAGGAGAATTTTTTTCCTTCGGAAACAAGTGTAAAATGTTCATGTCTGTTGATTACAAATCTTCAGATGAGACCTTTTTACAGAACATTCCGATCCTTCAAATAGTGGAAACTCGTAGTGGAAATAGTGGAAATAGTGGAAGCATTATCTGAGTCGAACCAATATCCGGAAAAATTTAAATCGGCATTATCCGAACCGACCCACTATCCGGAAGAATTATCGTCGGATAACAAGTATAGAAGGGACGCAAAAAAGAAAGAACAGAGTGAAGTTGGAGTAGAGAATGAAAGCAATGAAAGATCAAAAACACAGCAGTTACCAACACGATCACTGCTCGGTCGATAAAGAGGATCCAGAGAGAGAGGCACTGCTGCTTGCCCTATTCGTCTGCGCTTCCGACGCAAGCACACTCTCTTCAGCCTTTGGCCTTGAAAGTGCATTGCGCGACCACTTGCCTAACGCGTGCCTTGCGGAAAGTGGGCGGAACGTGGTGGGCGTCGAGCTCCTTTCTTGATGTGTGCCTTCCACGTGGTAGACACGATCTCGCCCCTATCTCCGCTATAGGCACGCGCTCGTGTCAGAAGGGCGAGCACGTGCTTAACGCGTGTCTCGGGAAAAACATGCGAATTGGCCTGGGCGTCGAGCTCCTTTTTGTCTGAGTCTCTACACACGGAGGAGGAGCACGAACGAGATTTCATGCTGACGCGACGCGCGTGGCGGAATGTTTTAATCTGATTACCCCATCACTGGTGCGCGCTTGCCACAGTCTCGCGAGATTTCATGACATTTCATGTGTTTATTGATTCTCATATGACTATTTCTTTATGTTTCATAATCCAGAGCCAGACTGGTTTACGGCGGCAACGATCCCATCACTACATCTAAAATGGTACTCGATCTTAAATACCATATTACATTTTCTATAAATATCAAGCGGTACAACGGCACGAGAACATACAAGAGTTATTGAAATGAGTGTCCAGGATAAGATGATGAAAGTAACATTTCAGGAACATAAAGAAAAGTCATGTGAGAATGAATAAAAACATGAAAAACACCGGGAAATCTCGTGAGCTTGTGGCAAGCGCGCTCCAGTGATGGGGTAATAGAATGAAAAGTTCCACCGCGCGCGTCGCGTCAGCAATGAATCTCGTCCGTGCTCCTCCCTCCGTGTGTACAGAGACCCTGTCCCGAGATTCTGCATTCGCCTCATTGAAAATAAAATTGGGGAATGTACATCGTTCTCATCCTACTTTCAAACGCAAAGCTTCGAATGTTCTTCTTGCGTGGCAATTTGTCACATTGATCTTACGCTGTATCATATTCTGCGCCTATTTTTCACCTGTACCTTGTTTAGCGTAGTCAATTAACCAATTAATTAGGGTGGGCGCAGAGTTTCTAACGAAAGAGATGCGTCGCGTATCCGCAGCGCGAGTCCGCAACGGTACATATTAAAGTCAATCCCGAACCAGAGAATACCAGTGTGGGAATCTTCGAAGCCTGCGCCGGAATCAGACGTCGATCTTTGGCGAAGCAGAAACACTTCTTCAGACGAAGCGGCTACATCTAGGTCGACCATCATGCGCTGATAGGAGCAGGAGAAGGCGCAGGTTGGTCGATACTGCACTCACTGCAACGCGTAGCTAGATGCCTCCGAGGGCACGGTCTGTAATGCCGCCCCATTCCATGTAGCAAGAATTTACGGGTTTTAGCTACGATAGCTAAAACCCACATATTCTTGTGTCGCAGGTACAAGGGTGCAAATTCTAATCGTATTCTACGTGAAAACGAAGGCTAAATTCAATGCATTGATCTCTCTGTTGCTAAACCCGTAT